>ML777781.1:300229-361425 GCA_009831015.1 Picea engelmannii
TGGAGACCCCAGGTTTGGGTAATGGACCCAAGTTTGTTTGATGGGTAATGGTATGAGTTATGATATATTTTCAGATAATACTATTCTATATGGATAGTACATGTCATTCCATTTATGGTGGTATGTAGAACGTCACATAACTCTTCATGGTTTGAGAACTATGGCCTTACGAAGTTGGAGGACCCTCATATGTCATCTAAAATCCCCAAAAGGTCAAAGTAGTCAAAGTGGTTTAAGAGTTTTTAAAAGGTAAATAATAAAGTGAAGTGATGAGTGTATTATAATTCAAAGTGAATACAAAATAAATTAATTGAATAATAAATTTAATGGAGAAATTAGAAGTGGACCCAACCCTAAAATAATGAAAGTGGGTCAAGTGACCTAGAAGATGTTTTTAAGGAAGCTACCTGGAGAGTATAAATAAGAGGCAAGGCTCTCTCATTTGAATCACACTTGAGCATATTGAATATCTATATCTGTCTAAGGTAACCAAGGATATCTAAACCAAAATTCTGAGTGAAGGTGAAGAAAAG
Source organism: Picea engelmannii (assembly GCA_009831015.1). Taxonomy (NCBI): domain Eukaryota; kingdom Viridiplantae; phylum Streptophyta; class Pinopsida; order Pinales; family Pinaceae; genus Picea; species Picea engelmannii. Next base: position 300,763 of record ML777781.1, read on the forward strand.
AAGGACAAAATGCAAGGAAGGATAAATTCTTTTTTTTTTTTGTTTGTTAATTGGTCCGGACCTTCTTGGCATCGGGATTAACCTTTGTCTTAAGAAACCGCAACTCAGGGGCATCTAAGCCATCAAAATCACCTGGGGATCGCACCCAGCCTGAGCCACACCAACCCTTAACATGGTTGGATTTTTTGTCCCCGCAGGTTTCGAACCGGTAACTTTTCAACATGGAGTGGCTTAACAACACACTCCGTCACCGACTATCCTACACCTCGGGGACATGAAGGATAAATTATTTTGATGGTGCTTTCTAAGGTATGTTATTTATAGGTCATCTCACCATTTTTGCTATAATTTTTTTTCTATAATGATTCAGACCGTGAAATTTCTATGAAAGTGAGAAAACATATCCAAGTATCTGTGGTAAAAAATTCAGCTTGTGGGTCGTTGTATTTTGGGAGTTACACTCCATGGAAAATAGGGTTTGTGGCCAATCCTGAAACTAGTCAAAATCAGGTGTTTCGAGTAAAAACGTCATAACTTCTTCATAAAAGATCCCAATTCAGTGAGACCAAATGTATTGGTTATGGTATAGTCTTTAGTATGTTGTGTAACATTTTTTGATTAATTCATCAAACATTTTGTGCAGGGAACGCTCTACAAGGTCGCTCTCTAGAATAAGTCAGAATTCAGCAAGGTATGCCATTTTTGCTATAACTCCTTTTCTGAGAGGTTCCAAGTAGTGACACTTGGAGGAATTGCATAAAACACACTGACGAACATTGTGTATCAGTTTCATATCTTTATACATTACAGGCTCAAATTTATGATTACTTCAAGTTAGGGTTGTTGTCTAATCCAAAACTAGGCATGTGAGACTAAAGAAAAGTTTGATGAAAATGCTAGTCTCTTGTTTTTAAAGTTAAGGAAGGTTTGTAGGAATGTGATAATATACACCAAGTCTATTATAGAGCTACAAATCAGATTTGGATGATGAAATTGATGAGGGATTTTGGTTGTGGTACATGTTGAGTACATGGTTGAGACAAGTAGTTGATGAGTTGGCGCACATACATGAGGTGTATAGTTGATGATGTTGGTACATATTGATGAGTCATATTTGATGAGTAGTTGACACATGATTAGTACATACTTGGTACATGGTTGTATGCACTTGTTTATGGTACAGGTTGATTACGGGTTGGTGCATGGTTGATGCACTTGTTTATGGTACAGGTTGAGGTACAGGTTGATGCATGGTTGATGCATGGTTCAGATTTACTGGTATAGGTTTACAGTGGTATATCTCACAGTGATAGTTTGACAGTGGTTCCATCATTCTACTTCTACTTCGAGGTGGCAGGACGGGGCAAGGACAAGTGGTTGTATCCACCTTTCAGTTGTAGTCGGAGAACATTGGGGGTTGTAGCCTCCTTCTGGTTGTAGCCAGAGAATTGGGGAGTTGGAGCTTCCCTCAGGTTGTAGCCTGAGAAACTAGGGGGTTGGAGCCTCCTTCCAGTTGTAGCTAGAAAACAAAGGAAGTTGGTGCTTCCAATGAATGTAATTCTTTAAGACATATAAGAAAAAGCATTTCGTAGTTTTCTATCGATTTGGGTTTCCACGTAAAACACTGGTGTACTGTGTACATGTGTGAGTGTTTATTTCTTACTGCTCATTATTGGATAATAATTCTACATTGATATAACATTTGAAGAAAATGGATTATAATTACGCTATTAGTGATTCACCCCTCCTCTCAGTAATCCGACAAGATCCCTAACATGCCCTCCCCCTTGAAGAACAACCTTGTCCTCAAGGCTTGAGATGAGGAAACTATTGTAGAATGGTGGTTGGCTCCCAGGTGGCATCTTCTGGATTTTTATCTTTCCACTGAACTAACACTTCCTCGATGATTCAATGACATCAGAAACACTCTCGTTGGTCCAAGACTTCTTGTGGTTTCAACCAAATGGAACCTTATTCATCGAACTTAGGGAGGATGGTTTGATTTTGGCACTTAGCTTCAATCACTTTCTTTAAGCATGAGACATGAAAAACATGATGGATATTAGAATGACTGGGAAGAGCTAATTGGTAGGCCACAAGTCCCACTCATTTGAGAATTGTATAAGGACCATAAAATTTGGGAGAAATTTTGTAAGAGTGTTCAACTTTGAGTGAATTCTGCTTATATGGTTGCAGAAAAAGAAACACTTGGCCCATTTAGAAAATTGACGTTTAGAATGACCATGATCTGCCTATTGCTTCATGTGGTTCTATGCCACAACCAAATTTTATTTTAGTGTACGGATAATGGCCACTTGGACTGTAATATTGTTGTCAACCTCCAGAACCTTGGAGACACCTAGTATGTATGGGAGAACCAATGCTGGATTTTTCCCATAGATTGCTTCAAAAGGAGTCATGTGAGTAGCAGCATGGTAAGATGTGGTGTACCACCATTCATTTAGGGATAACCACTGAGCCCACTAATTTGGTTTTTCATATGCAAAACACCACAAATACATGTCATCCTTTGAGGGCTCTTATTTCTTGACAAGTCCTTTGATGATTTATGCGTAACTCTTAGCCTTCTCTTCATTCTTTATTTCTAGTAACCTATAACATTTCTCTTCAACATTCTTTACTCGTGATTTGGAGATTTCTCTCTTTTCAACGTTCTTGCTGAGATTGACAACTTCAATTCTTAATGTGACAACTTTTTCATCAATCTTGTCACACCCCTCTTCTTTATTCGTCATCTGGATATTCATTACTTCTTCCTTTCTCTTTTCTTATTCGAGTTGGGTCTTCAAGGATATGATTTATTATTCAAGTATTCTTTCCTATTGATTGAATTATGCTTCAATATTATTTAAGTCTTCAAATCTTTCCTTGAGATAGCTTGTCAAAATATGTTTTCTCTGCTCTGATTCCTTTCTTTGAGCTAGTATTTTGGCTTCCAAACACTGCTTCTCTTCTAACTTACTTTTGTATGTTTATTCAACCCTTCTGGATTCTTCTTCTTGGACTTTTAGGTTCATAACAATATTCTATACTCCTTCATAGTTGGGATTTTGAGACTTCTTCTTTATCTCTATCAATTCTTCCTTGAGTGACTTGTTTTCTTTCTTTCTTTGTCCGGTTTGTTTAAAGCACTTATTAGTTCTCTTTTGTAATCTTCTTCTTTTGAATCTGAGATAATTTCTTCTCATACAACCTCAACATCTTCTTCAAATTGTTTATCATGATAAAAATTATCTATAGGAGATTCCTTTGAGTAGAAATTTTGTAGCTTATTCCAAAGTTCTTTGGCTGATTAACATTGTCCCACTTTGAATTTTACCGAAATAGGTAATCCTTCCATGATGAAATCCATTTCAAATTTGTTGTTCATTTTCAATTCTTTCTTGGCCACAAAATTGCATTTATTTGAACCGGTGTATCATGTAAAAAATGAGTGCCAAACATCATACCCCTATGCATGTAAAATTACTTTCATCCTGCTATTCCATATCTCATAGCTTAGACCTTTCTGACATTAAATATTACTGTTCCATTTACTGTGTATTTCATGAATCCTGATGTTCCATTATCTACCTTCCAATGGTTAAACTATTTTTTTGAAGGACCTTCTCTGATACCAATTGTTGGAATACTGAGGTGGGGGGGTGAACCAGTATGAACACTTTTTACCACTTTCAATCAAAATATATATAACTTCAAATTTATCAACAATATTCACTATTTTATCACTTATGAATTCATCATATAATTGCATCATAAAAAATATCATTCATTAGAGAATAATAAACATCCATATATACAAAGTACACCATAATTTACATGCAAAGCCAAATGGGATAAAAACATAGAATCTTTCTTATATGTCAAAATTTACCTTCATATGAAGTACCAACTTCCAAATTCTATAGCACCAACTGGAAGGAGGCACCAACCCCTCGATTTACAGGAACCAACTTGAAGGAAGATCCAACTCCCTATATTATTTGGCACCTGCAACCAGAAGGAGGCTATGACCCTCTGATTTATAGGAACCAACCTGAAGGAAGATCCAACTCCTTGAGTTCTCTAGCTCCAACTAGAAGGAGGATATTACCCCTTGATTTATAAGAACCAACCTGAAGGAAGATCCAACTCCATGAATTCTCTATTACCAACTAGAAGGAGGCTACAACCCCCTTTCCTTTCCCCATCCTGCCTCCCTGAAATATAAGTGTAGACTCATTGTCACTGCCACTAATAAAACTGTAGCTACCACTGTCACTAATACATCAACCAACCTGTCACTGTCACATCAACCAATCTATCACTGTCATTGTCACATCAAACTATGAATACCACTGTCACATCAACCTGTCACTGTCACTGTCACATTAACCTGTGATTACTAGTGTCACATCAACCTGTCACTGTCACTGTCACATCAACTTGTGACTACTGTTGTCACATCAACCTATCACTGATGATAAACCAATCATCCAACTTGTAATTTTCACTGTCATCGTCAGTTATATATAACTAGATCCACTTACATGGATACCAAAACCATCACCATACCATGTACATCAACCATCAACTATGTACCAAAACTGTACCATACCATGTACATCAACCATGTACCATAACCTATACCATACCATGCATCAACCATATACCTTATCACTCATGAGATGTATCAATCATGCAATACACCACGTACCATAATATATCATCAATTATGTGCCTCAACTAAGTACCATAAGATATGCCTAAAGCATGTGATAACATCAGCATGACATATACCAAATCAGATACCAAGATATCCAAGGTATACTTCTAACAATGTATCATATCACAAAGGTGTACCATATCATGTACCATCATCATCAAGACATGCCTCAAGCATATACCATAAACATAACCCTAAATAACACATGTAAATCATACCTCTGATCCTGTAGCAGACTTGACACACAAAATTACATACCTTTATCTCTTCCTCAACTTCAGCAACAAGAGAATAACATCTTCATCAAACTTTATCTTATTCTCACAGGACTAGTTTTGGATTAGTCACAAACCCTAACTTTCAACAATCATAACTACGTACTTGTAATGAAAAAAGTTATGAAAATTAACCACAGAAACTATGAGATATTTCTTCCCTCTCCTCAAAATTGCAGAGTCTAAAATGTCTCATAACATAAGTTATAGCGAAAATGGAAAACCTTCCTCAATTTTATCCTATTCTGGAGAGAAAACTTGTACAACATGCCATGCTCTTAATATTTGATATCTGATTTTAAAAATTACAAAAAATATATGAAATACTATTATATTTCCACTGAAATTTGTCTCATATAATTTGGATCCTTTATGAAGAAGTTATGACTGTTTTACCCGAAACACTTTTTTAAGACTAGTTTAAGGACTAGTCAAAAACTTTATCTTCCACAGAGTGTATCTCCAAAAATACAATGACACAGAAGCTGGAAGTTTTAACATATGTGTTGATTAAGGTTGGTTGTCATTGATGTCAACCCTTGAAGAAAGCCCCGTAGAAAAAAGGTTTGGGCAATGGAACCAATATTTTTTCATGTAAATATGACTCATTATTGTTTTTTCATGTTTGATAAGAAGTAAATATGGATGAACTCTAAAGTGGTCCCCTTATGGTGAAAGCCCTCACAGGAAGATGCTTTGTGGAGTAAGAGAACCCATGCTTAATTGTGGAATAATGAGATGAAGAAAATTGAACTTGTCAGGGAAAATATCTTAGATGGATAGTGCTTGTCATGTCATTTCCGGTGGTATGTGGAACATCACATAATTCCTCATGGTTAGAGAGTTATGGCCATGAGAATTTGGAGACCCTAGGTTTGGGTAATGGACCCAAGTTTGTTTGATGGGTAACGGTATGATTTATGATATATTTTCAGATAATACTATTCTATGTGGATAGTACATGTCATTCCATTTCTGGTGGTATGTAGAACGTCACATAACTCCTCATGGTTTGAGAGTTATGGCCTTACGAAGTTGGAGGACCCTCATATGTCATCTAGAAGCCCCAAAAGGTCAAAGAAGTCAAAGTGGTTTAAGAGATTTTAAAAGGTAAATAATAAAGTGAAGTGATGAGTGTATTATAATTCAAAGTGAATACAAAATAAATTATTTTAATAATAAATTTAATGGAGAAATTAGAAGTGGACCCAACCCTAAAATAAGGAAAGTGGGCCAAGTGACCTAGAAGATGTTTTTAAGGGAGCTCCTTGGAGAGTATAAATAAGAGGCAAGGCTCTCTCATTTGAATCACACTTGAGCATATTGAATATATATGTGTGTGTGTGTGTGTGTGTGTGTGTCTGAGGTAACCAAGGATATCTAAACTGGAATTCCGAGTGAAGGTGAATAAAAGAAGGCCGAAATGCAAGGAAGGATAAATTATTTTGATGGTTCCTTCTAAGGTATGTTATTTACAGGTCATCTCACCATTTTCGCTATAACTTTTTTTCTATAATGATTCAGATGGTGAAATTGCTATACAAGTGAGAAAACATATCCAAGTATCTGTGGTAAACAATTCATCTTGTGGGTTGTTGTATTATGGTAGTTACACTCTGTGGAAAATAGGGTTTGTGGTCAGTCCTGAAACTAGTCAAAATCATGTGTTTCGGATAAAAACGTCATAATGTATTCCTAACATATCCACATTCAGTGAGACCAAATGTGTTGGTTAGGGTACAGTATTTAGTTTTCTTTGTAACAGTTTCAAATCAATTCATCAAACATTTTGTGTGGGGAACGCTCTACAATGTCTCTCTCTAGAATAAGCCATAATTCAACAAGGTATGCCATTTTTGCTATAACTCCTTTTCTGAGAGGTTCCAAGTAGTGAAACTTTTAGGAATTGCATAAAACACACTAAAGAACATTGTGTATCAGTTCCAGATCTTTATACATTACAGGTTCAAAGTTATGATTACTTCAAGTTAGGGTTGTTGACTAATCCATAACTAGGCATGTGAGACTAAAGAAAAGTTTGATGAAAATGCTAGTCTCTTGTTTTTAAAGTTAAGGAAGGTTTGAAGGAATGTGATCATATACACTAGGTCTATTATAGAGCTACAAATAATACTTGGATGATGAAATTGATGAGGTCTTTTGGTTGTGGTACATGTTGAGTACATGGTTGAGACAAGTAGTTGATGAGTTGGCGCACATACATGAGGTGTATAGTTGATGATGTTGGTACATATTGATGAGTCATAGTTGATGAGTAGTTGAAACATGATTGGTACATACTTGGTACATGGTTGGATGCACTTTTTTATGGTACAGGTTGATTACAGGTTGGTGCATGGTTGATGCGCATGTTTATGGTACAGGTTGATTACAGGTTGAGGTACAGGTTGATGCATGGTTGATGCATGGTTCAGATTTATTGGTATAGGTTTACAACGGTATATCTCACAGTGATAGTGTGACAGTGTTTCCATCATTCTACTTCTACTTCAGGGTGGCAGGACGGGGCAAGGACATGTGGTTGTAGCCTCCTTCCGGTTGTAACTGGAGAACATTGGGGGTTGTAGCCTCCTTCTAGTTGTAGCCAGAGAATTGGGAAGTTGGAGATTCCCTCATGTTGTAGCCTAAGAAACTAGGGGGTTGGAGCCTCGTTCTAGTTGCAGCTGAAAAACAAAAGAAGTTGGTGCTTCTAATGAATGTAATTCTTCCAGATATATAATAAAAAGCATTCTGTGGTTTTCTCCCAATTTGGATTTCCATGTAAAACACTGGTGTACTCTGTATGTGTGTGATTGTTTATTTCTTACTACTCATTATTGGATAATAATTCTACATTGATATAACATTTGAAGAAAAAGGATTATAATTACGCTATTATTGATCCACCCCCCCTCTCAATAATCCAACAATTGGTATCAGAGAAGGTTCCTTCAGAAATCAGTTTAACCACTAAAAGGTAGATCATGGAGAGTACCAACTCGTATAAAAATGGAATACCACAGTTTGATGGATAGAAGTATGATTTTTGGAGCATAAGGATAAAGACATATATACAGGCATAGGGATTTCAAGTTTGGCAATCAATTGTAGATGGATACACAGCACCAGCAGTTCTACCAACAAATGACAAAGCAGTGAAACTCAGTGAGAATAATTCCAAAGCCATAAATGCACTTTTGAATGGTCTCAATGATATGGTATTCACCAAAGTTGCACATTGTAAATCTGCTTAATATATTTGGGACAAGCTTCAAAATATTTATGAAGGAGATTCAAAAGTCAAAGCAGCAAAGCTTGAAACTTACAGAGGTCAGTTCGAACAACTAAAAATGAAGGACGGTGAAGATATCGCAGCCTACTTCTTACGAGTCAATGAAACAGTGAATGCAATCATAGGATTGGGAGAAGAAATCGAAGAATCTGTAATTGTTCAAAAGGTACTAAGATCTCTTCCTATGAGATTCAACCCTAAGATATCAGCACTAGAAGAAAGATCGGATCTAAACTCAATAGGCTTGGTCGAACTGCATGGAATCTTCACAGCATATGAGATGAGAACTAAATACGAAAATCCAAATGTAAAAGAAGCAACCTTCAAAGCATCTAAAAGATCAAAGAAAAATAAAAAGGAAAAAGAAGAATATAGCAGCAGCATAGACGTCTCGGAAGATGATGAAGAAGTGGCCAACTTTGCAAAAGACTGGACAAGGAAACCTACAGTAGGTACAGAGGTAAGCTTCCTTTAATTATTTTTAATTCTGATGGTATTGGTCATTTTGCTAACAAATGTCCTCATAAGAAAAATAGAAATGATGAAGGTTACTCAAAAGGCAGACAAACATATAAAGGTAAAATAACTACAAAGAAATTTTTCAAGAAAACCTTTTGCACCAAAGAAGACATCTCATCATCAGATGAAGATGAAGTCAGTGACAATGAAACATGAAGAGTTATATTCATGGTAGTAGAAGACTCCGATAAAGAAGACTCCGAAGAAGAATATAAGAAGCATATGAAGAAGAAATTGAAGAGGCATAAGTTGGCTTCCGAGAAGAATTAATGAGTGCCATAGAAGTTATCAGAAGAGAAAAGAAGAAAAACAAGAAACTACAAGAAGAACTAGATAAGAAAAAAGACACTCAAGAACTAGAACAAATGATCACAAAATTAAAGGTTCAAATAGAAGAAGATAAAATAATTGAAGAAGCACTCAAAGAACAACTAGAAGGAAAGGACAAGATCATTGGAAACCTGGAAGCATAGATTGTCACACTAAGAAAGGATATTCAAAAGAAAAATATGCAGAATAGCTGAAAAGTTCTAGATGACATTATCATCAGTCAAAAATCTTATCTTGACAAGTCCAGACTTGGATAAAATCAGACAGAAAAGAGATCAAGCTCCAAAACAACAGAGCAAGAAACAAATCCAAAAAGTTATGCAAAAACAATCAAAGGAGATAAAAAGATATACAAGGAAGATTACAGGGACACTCCTCCACCGAGAAGATTCTAATTTTAGAATCAACATCAGATAGATAGGCCTCAAGAAGAAGAAGGATTCATAAGAGCACAGCCTTTCATAATATATTCAACTACCAAGTATAAAACTATATTTTTTGGTTTATGTTATGCATGTAATAATTTTGGACATAAATCTGTAAATTGCATAACTAACAACAGGAACAATAACTACTTTGAGAGCCATACACAAAGGGGTTATTCAAGAAGACCTAGTGAAACACAAAAAAGAAGTTACAACAGGTTTGAATCTTTGAGCACTGAAGTGGAATGTTACAAATGTAACAATTTTGGACACATGGCCAAAAATTGCAAAATGGCAGTCCCTCCTAAAGAACCTCAATAGAGTCACAAACAAGAACCTCAGAAAATGACATGGATAAGAAAGCAAGATCAGTATAGCAATGAAGAATCCACAGTCACTCTACAAGCTAAACAGAAGAAACGTGGTTGGTATGTTGACAGTGGATGTTCAAAACACATGACAGGTGATAGAGACAAGTTTATTACATTACGAAAGGAAAGAGATGGATCAGTCTCCTTTGGAAATGATGATTCATCCAAAATCATTGGAAAAGGCACAGTCTGAATTGGGAACAAGAATGAAAAGGCAGAAAATGTTCTACTAGTAGAAGATATGAAACATAATCTTTTAAGTGTGAGTCAAATGTGTGACCAAGGTCATAAATTTACTTTCGATTCACAAAAGTGTGAGATAAGAAAAGAAGGTCCGGGGAAATTGGTCGCTACAACTGCAAGAACTTCAAGCAACATATATGTGTTAAGAGAAATTGGAAATGAAAAGTGTTGTCGAAGAAGAGGAAGATGAAGATGGAGAATCCGACAGAAGTAGAAGATCAAGTTCAGCAAGTATCTCCAAAGAAACCTAGCAAACGAGTACAGAAGAATCATCCTTCAGATCAGATTATTGGAAACAAAGATGCAGGAGTTGAGACTAGAAGAAAAATCCGTTCACCAGAACTAACACACCTAGCACTCTTATCTACAATTGAACCAAAATATTTTGAAGAAGCCAGCAAGGATGAATTTTGGAATAAAGCCATGGATGAATAATTGGATCAAATAGAGAAAAATGACACTTGGGAATTGGTTCCAAGACCAAAGAATAATAATGCAATCGTCACAAAATGGGTTTTCAGGAATAAATTGAATGAAGATGGACAGGTTACAAGGAACAAATCTATATTGGTATGTAAAGGATATGCACAGATTGAAGGAATCGACTTTGAAGAGACATTTTCCACAGTTGCCAAAATGGAAGCAATCCATTTGCTTTTAGCTTATGCATGCTCCAAAAATGTTAAAGTATATCAGATTGATGTAAAATCGGTTTTTTTGAATGGGGAACTTGAAGAAGAAGTCTACATTGAACAACCAGAAGGATTTCAGTTCTCAGAGAACACTGACTATGTGTGTAAATTAAAGAAGGCCTTGTATGGTCTAAAACAGGCTCCTAGAGCATGGTACTCCAGACTGGATAAGCATCTGCGGCAGGCAGGGTGCAGAAAAGGAAGTGCAGACAACAACCTCTACATCAAGGTAAGTCAAGGTAATATTTTATTAATTGAAGTTTTTGTTGATGATATTATTTTTGGTAGTGATGATGACAGGTTAAGCCAAAAATTTGCAAAAGACATGCAGAATGAATTTGAAATGTCATTACTTGGAGAACTATCCTTCTTTCTGGGACTTTAGATACGTCAAAGAAACCAAGGAATTTTTATTTCTCAAACCAAGTATATCAGAGAAATGCTAAAGAGGTTCGGAATGGAAGATTGCAAACCAGATATCACTCCCAAGCAAACCAGTTGTAAGTTGATCAAAGATGATGATTCAAAGTCTACAGATCAGAAGTAATATAGGTCAATGATTGGCAGCCTACTATATGTGACAACATCCAGACTAGATGTAATGCAAGAATTTGGACAAGTGGCACGATTTCAAGCAACACCAAAGGAATCAAATGTATTAGCAGTAAAGAGGATCTTCAAATATCTCAAAGGAACAAAAGAGTTTGGATTATGGTATCCAAAAGGAAAAGATCTATCACTTATTGCCTATACAGATGCAGATTGGGGAGGTTGTATTGATGACCGACGAAGCACCAGTGGAGCATCATTCTACTTAGGTGAGTGTTTGGTATCATGGCTAAGCAAGAAACAATCATCAGTATCTCTATCTACAGCCGAGGCAGAGTATATTGCAGCAGCAACATGTTGTACACAGGTTCTTTGGATGAAACAATCTTTGACAGATATACAAGTTGAGTATGATGAGCCCATTCCAATATATTGTGATAATACAAGTGCCATCAATATCTCGAAAAACCTGGTGATGCACTCCAATATGAAGCACATTCCAATCAAGTATCACTTTCTATGGAAACAGGTTGCAGAAAAGAACATCAGAGTTGAGTATGTGGGCACAAAAGAACAAGTGGCAGAGATCTTTACAAAACCACTTCCATGGGAAGCCTTTGAATATCTTCGCCAAAGACTTGGAGTTATTTCTACTCCAAAAATGAATGCTTTTTGAATGGTTATCTTATATGTCTTAGATGTACACGAGGAAGCACCATAAGAGGACAGTCTGTCAAGGGGAGAAACCCTGGATGGAAAGATACCTTTGCCATTGATGACAAAGGGGGAGCGATTTATCAGATGTAGAGGATAGAGGCATGGTTCTAGGGGGAGTAGATTTATCAGATGCAGAGGACAAAGGTATGGTTCCAGGGGGAGAAGATTTATCAGATGCAGAGGACAAAGGCATGGCTCCAGGGGGAGCATGAGTGATATGATTTTAGTATTGCATCAGAGTGTTTCCATCAATGCCAAAGGGGGAGATTGTTGATTAAGGTTGGTTTTCATTGATGTCAACTCTTGAAGAAATCCCCCTAGCAAAAAGGTTTGGGCAATGGACCCAATATTTTTTGATGTAAATATGACTCATTATTGTTTTGTCATGGTTGATAAGAAGTAAATATGGATGAAATCCAAAGTGGTCCCCTTATGGTGAAAGCCCTCACGGGAAGACGCTTTGTGGAGTAAGGGAACTCATGCTTAATTGTGGAATAATGAGGTGAAGGAAAGTGAACTTGTCAGGGAACATATCCTATATGGATAGTGTTTGTCATGTCATTTCCGGTGGTATGTGTAACGTCACATAATTCCTCACGGTTACAGAGTTATGGCCATGAGAAATTGGAGACCCCAGGTTTGGGTAATGGACCCAAGTTTGTTTAATGGGTAACAGTATGAGTTATGATATATTTTTAGATAATAATATTCTATATGGATAGTACATGTCATTTCATTTTTGGTTGTATGTAGAACGTCACATAACTCCTCACGGTTTGAGAGTTATGGCCTTACGAAGTTGGAGGACCCTCATATGTCATCTAGAAGTGCCAAAAGGTCAAAGTAGTCAAAGTGGGTTAAGAGATTTTAAAAGGTAAATAGTAAAGTGAAGTGATGAGTGTATTATAATTCAAAGTGAATACAAAATAAATTATTTCAATAATAAATTTAATGGAGAAATTAGAAGTGGACCCAACCCTAAAATAAGGAAAGTGGGCCAAGTGACCTAGAATATGTTTTTAAGGAAGCTACTTGGAGAGTATAAATAAGAGGCAAGGCTCTCTCTTTTGAATCACACTTGAGCATATTGAATATCTATATGTGTCTGAGGTAACCAAGGATATCTAAACCAGAATTTTGAGTGAAGGTGAAGAAAAGAAGGCCGAAACGCAAGGAAGGATAAATTCTTTTGATGGTGCTTTCTAAGGTATGTTATTTATAGGTCATCTCACCATTTTCGCTATAACTTTTTTTCTATAATGATTCGGACCGTGAAATTTCTATGAAAGTGAGAAAACATATCCAAGTATCTGTGGTAAAAAATTCAGCTTGTGGGTCATTGTATTGTGGGAATTACACTCTGTGGAAAATAGGGTTTGTGGCCAGTCCTGAAACTAGTCAAAATCAGGTATTTCAGGTAAAAATGTCATAACTTATTCATAACAGATCCACATTTAGTGAGACTAAATGTGGTGTTTAGGGTACAGTCTGTAGTATTCTTTGTAATAGTTTTAGATCATTTCATCAAATATTTTGTGTAGGGAACGCTCTACAAGTTCTCTCTCTAGAATAAGCTAGAATTCAGCAAGGTATGCCATTTTTGCTATAACTCCTTTTATAAGAGGTTCCAAGTAGTGAAACTTGGAGGAATTGCACAAAAAACACTAAAGAACATTGTATATCAGTTTCATATCTTTATACATTACAGCTTCAAAGTTATGATTACTTCAAGTTAGGGTTGCTGACTAATCCAAAACTACGCATGTGAGACTAAAGAAAAGTTTGATGAAAATGCTAGTCTCTTGTTTTTAAAGTTAAGGAAGGTTTGCAGGAATGTGATCATATACACCAGGTCTATTACAGATCTATAAATCAGATTTGGATGATGAAATTCATGAGGGCTTTTGGTTGTGGTACATGTTGAGTACATGGTTGAGACAAGTAGTTGATGAGTTGGTGCACATACATGAGGTGTATAGTTGATGATGTTGGTAGATATTGATGAGTCATAGTTGATGAGTAGTTGACACATGATTGGTACATACTTGGTACATGGTTGGATGCACTTATTTATGGTACATGTTGATTACAGGTTGGTGCATGATTGATGCACTTGTTTATGGTACAGGTTGATTACAGGTTGAGGTACAGGTTGATGCATGGTTGATGCATGGTTTAGATTTATTGGTACAGGTTTACAGTGGTATATCTCACAGTGATAGTGTGAAAGTGGTTCCATCATTCTACTTCTACTTCAGGGTGGTAGGACGGGGCAAGGACAGGTGGTTGTAGCCACCTTCCGGTTGTAGCTAGTGAACATTGGGGGTTGTAGCCTCCTTCTGGTTGTAGCCAGAGAATTGGGGAGTTAGATCTTCCCTCAAGTTGTAGCCTGAGAAACTAGGGGGTTGGAGCCTCCTTCTAGTTGCAGCTAGAAAACAAAGGAAGTTGGTGCTTCCAATGAATGTAATTCTTCAAGACATATAAGAAAAATCATCTATGGTTTTCTCCCGTTTTGGGTTTCCACGTAAATTACTGGTATATTGCATATGTGTGTGATTGTTTATTTCTTACTGCTCATTATTGGATAATAATTCTACATTGATATAACATTTGAAGAAAAAGGATTATAATTACGCTATTACTGATTCACCCCCCCTCTTAGTAATCCAACAATTACCTTCACATGTATTCTGAACCTCCTACAATTTTAACTAGATGAATCATTCTATAAAAAATGTTATATAAAAAATGGTAGTATGACCTTTAAATAGCATACCTTAGAATAAATCATAACAAGACTTCATCCTCCCTTGGAATTTATCCCTTCTTTACTTCATTTTACCTCTGACATTTGCCTCATATCTCCTTAGTTACCTCAAATATGAATCTCTTTCTCACTTGGATAGATATTCAATGAACTTGTGTGTGTACAAATGAGAGACTCTTCATGTGTATTTATACTTTTCAAAGTGACTTCTTTACTTAACTTTAGGGCCGACCTGTAACTTCTTGTTTACAAATGTTTTACCATTTTTCCTCATTTGTGGGAAAACTAATAACTTCTTTCTGCAACCATTTATGGGATTCTCTACCATATTTCTAGGCTTCCAACTTCATGACCTCATAACTCCTCAACCATGAGGAACTGTGTGATGCACCATCTACCATTGGAAATGGCACGAAGAGGACTATCAATCTATGAGTTTGTTAACTGCATTTACACTATCCTTCATGTCCTTATTCCTCAAACAACTTCAAGATTCATGACCACACCTCTGGGGGATTCTTGTAGACTTATTCAAATGCTCCCATCACATCTATTGACATCAATGACAACAACGTCTATTGACATCAATGACAACCACCTATCCAACAACATCAATGACAAAAAACTATCCAACGCAAAATTTTGAAGGTAATGTATCAATTCCATCCTACAAATTTCAATGAAACATCATAGGTCAAGAAGCATCATGAATCCATTTGAAATTATCATATCGAAAGGAATAACCAACACCTATCAAAGATAATGATCAATCAATATTAACCCCTCAACTCCCTCAAAGTAGGAAAACAAATAACATTAGGCTCAAGCAGTAGAGGATTAGGCAATATGTTTTAAATTTTAGTAGGGGGACCCTTTCCTTTCGCTTGTAAAAGAAAAAGAAAATGGGGGTTGTTTCAACCACAACACTAGGATATTCCAAGAGGATATAATACATTGGATGATTTATTGGATAATTACATGTTAGATTGGAATTTTTCACATTGATTTATCATTCAACTTAAAAAATCATGCATGTAAATATTTACATGGGTTTCATTCACATCATTAGAAAACCATAGGTATGAGCTTAAACACACACACACACACACACACACACACACACACACACACACATATTTTCCAAAAAGAAAAACTTTATATTTTGAGAAGAAATATACATATTTCTATCCTTTTTTAAGGACTGCTCTTTTTCTATATTTTCATCATTTCTATGATCCTTTACATATTTGTTTTCAAAAAAGAAAAAATAATTTGTTCAATACCATCATTTCTCAAAAAATGATCTCTATTGTCTATCCAAATCTCCTATGTTTTCATATACATGTCTATGAGACTATAAAAGGAAATGCATCTCATCTAGGAATTGACCTTCATGGTATTCCTGGAAAATAAAAGCTCCTTGATCCAAAATTAGTGCATCCTTTGATAAACTATTCTCTTTGGAGTTCATCTCCCTATATATATGGTTACAAGAAAACCATTCCAATTCATCCAAAAAAAATTGAATTTGATCGAGCATAGGTTAACCACCTGAACCTGTATCTTGTTTTTTACCCATTCTATGAAAACTTTTGAATCCCCCATGCTTTGAAGTTTTTTTAACTTTAGAGAATTTACTATGAACAACAAATCCCATAATGCATAAAATTCTTCTTTCATGTTTGATCCCAAGCCTAGAGTGTATCTTATTTCAAAAAAATGATCAGAATCTATGTGAAGGAGAGTTCCAACCCCGCACCTCAGGGGAAGTACCTAGATTGTGCCATCAAAACAATCCCAAGGGACCCCTTCCACCAGTGCAAGCATAAGAGGTATGCATTGTTTGGGAGATTTTGGAATGAACTTGAATTCTCCATCCAAGTTTTGAATCATACTTGCCACCACCTCAACTGAGATATAACGATCCTAGAAGAGATGTAAATTTATTTCCCACCATATGAAGTAAATAAATATATAGGGTAGATATGATCATTCCTTTACAACTTTTAAATTGAACCCAAAAGATACCCACTATTCAATGCATCCTACCAGAATTTCCCTTTTTATTTTAAAATGTGTCACAATATAAATCCATACCCATTGTGCATATGTGAAATTCACGAAGAGATGAGAGGATGAATTTTCATCCTTCCTACACAAAGAACATTTATTTGGGCCCACCCATCATCTATGAAGACCAATGTTCTAGGTTCATAGTTTGTTCTCCAATGTCAGCCACAACAAGATTCTCATATTTGTTGGCATGTGCATTTTCCAACTAGAGATCCACCACCACTTATTTTAGCCTATGAAAGTTCCTTCTTTCAGAACAAGGTACCCTAATTTAACCATGAATTGGCCAGATTTTTCATTTCGAGACCAAAAAAAGGAGTCTTGGTTGTTGTCATTTAAGGAAATGAAAATTTCTCTTAAATTGTTGGTGTATTTGTCCCATTCTTCCATATGGCCACCTAGTAAACCCAAATCCCTTGCATCTATCCTATATATATATATATATATATAAGAAATCATTTGATTACATTATCCCAAAAATGGTGTAGTATACAAAATCGGGCTACATGGCCAATCATGATACAATATGTTTTGACCATATAATCCTATAATGCCATAGTAAAAAAAGTGGGAGAATTCCATATAGTCATCATGAGGTGAATGTGTCTCATGATAGAAGACCATTGTGTGGGCTACTCACCAAAGAATATGAAGGAATAGGTGGGACACACCCATTGTATGGAACTGGAGTCTTTGAGGAATGTAATACCCCTAATTTGAACCCCAATTGTAAATGAAAATGTAAATGTACATATAGGCTGGTGAGCCATAGGTACCAAGTTTTGGTTCAGTTTTGTGCGCACTTGAGTAGTGCGTGAGTATTTTTTACCAAAGGAATAGAGCACACTTTCCACAAGTGTTGCACACACCTAGGTAAGTGCAGGAGGATTACCTTGAAGTACGCATTGGAACGAGTTATATATATACATGTGTGTGTGTGTGTGTGTGTGTGTGTGTGTGTGTGTGTGTGTGTGTGTGTGTGTGTATGTATATATGTATGTATGTATGTATGTATGTATGTATGTATGTATGTATGTATGTATGTATTAGAGGTTAGAGAGCTCGTGTGGTTATTGGGTCGGTGATATTGGATACAAAAAGGCCAGTGCGCCTATCCTTGTAAAATGTAATCCCACTCAAATTATTAATAAAATCAAATTGATGCACATAGACTAATCAGACAAAAAAGAGACAGGGGGATAAACTCCACCAAAAAGGGAAAAGGGGGCTAAGAGTTTTTAAGAGAAGATAATACAAGGGGGCTTAAGTCAAAGGGAATATTTGATTAATATTTCGAAAAGTATATATATGGATATTTATTTTTCCTAAGTTCTCGAGGAATGGGAACAAGTCACCAAGTGGCTAAAGATATTTCTGAAGGTGAAAAGTGTCCAATTATGACCATGCAAATATATGGTTGAACCTTAGTGTATTTTGGGGTGGTAATTTTCATCATCATTCAAACCATCTGAACTGGGGACTTCCATTACCTTACCTACCAATAAAAGATTGGAGGATTTTTCCGTCTAATAACAAGATATTTGTTGTCGAAGAAGCGGGTTGTTAGGCTCATGAGCATTCTCTCCAGGTGAGTTATTTGCTAGGAATTGTTCCCTGGTGGATTGGGAATTAGTTAAAAGGCTCTGAGAATTCCTGTATGGCCTATTGTTGAAGCTATGTAAGGGAATTGAGGAAATAGAGGGACTATTGAGTAGAGAAGGGGCACACTTACTGGGGTGGGATAGACATGTGGGGAATGAGAGACTATAGGCTATTTGCAGCAGTTGGGCACCTTGGACTGAGAAAATTTTCTAATTACCATATCTTATCCTCGAATTAGGAATCCTTTTTCCTTGGTGGAGTTTAAGCCCCAACTCAAGGGTGACCTATTGTCGAATGTTTCTGAGCAACAGAGCCTATGACTAGGAGGAATGTTTGAGCTCTACATGTAGTTGGTGACTCTTTATAAAAGATAAGTGTCCTTTATGTTCTTGTCTAAATTACTATCTGCTCAATTATCTATGCTTGATATGGGTTTATTTCCTGTATGATGTTGCATATAATTAATTATTGTTATTCTGGATAATTCTATTTTCACATGTAAGCATGATGTTGTTATTTGGTATTTGTTGTCACAGATGCAGAGTATGAAAGTTATTTAAGTATTCTCGTTAGTTAACTTTATTATAATGGTCCTGATTTTCTAAGTCGAGGCTAAAATTATCATGCACACAAGGAAATAATATGTGTACACAAGAGGCTAAAATCACTTGTGCACACAGGAAAGCAGTCTACGTGCACAAGGAGAACAAAATTTTCCTGTGGCATCAGATTAGTTGTGTTTGTAGTAGTAACCATGTGTTCAGAGTGGTTACACGTGTAGTAATACTTTTGTTCTTTGAATTATTATGAATGTAGTTGTATTATGTGTTAATTCCGCTATTATAACTGGTGTCTAAAGAGGAAAATTTGAATGGCACGATCCAACTTGAGATTGTGCGCATTACCTCACATGTTTTTGCATACACTAACGTTATATTTTAGAATATGCACTCCATATTTCTGGAGTGGCATTTCTCAACAAGTAAGATGGGGATGTTACAAAGTGGAATCAAATAATTTCTTTAAGAGTTGGTAATGGGGAACATTATTGATTGGTACCAGAGATCCGGTTTCAACATTGAGCCTGTATGGGACAAGTATCTACTTAAGGAAAAATTGGATTGGTAAGTGGCCAAATTTGGGATTACAACGCGACTATGGTGCACATAAAATAAGAATGGGCAAGTGTGCGAGCTAAATTTTGACATTGTGGGGTTGGCGTTGGAAATCCGCAAAAATCGATGGTGTGCGAGTGTGCACACTAAAATTTTGGGGTTGTGTGGAGAAAATAGGTCATGCATGTGTAATATTGATACATGGTTTATATGTTAAATATTGGCATCACACATTGGTACTTGGTGTTGGAAATGCACAAAAATCAATGGCACGCGGGTGTGCACACTAAAATTTGGGGTTTGCGCAAAGCAAACTGGTGGTGCATGTGTAATATTAATACGTGGTGTATATGTTAAATATTTACATCATGCATGGGTACGTGTTGAGCAACAGTGCACACATGTGATTCAAAAAGAAG
Source organism: Picea engelmannii (assembly GCA_009831015.1). Lineage (NCBI taxonomy): Eukaryota > Viridiplantae > Streptophyta > Pinopsida > Pinales > Pinaceae > Picea > Picea engelmannii. The sequence continues at coordinate 320,878 of ML777781.1, forward strand.
AAAGAAAGAGTAAAAGGGTCTTTGGGTGAACTCAAAATGACCATAATTTACGGTGCAAGACTCACAATTTCACAAGGGAGCAGTCAATGGGAAAGTTTTGTATAGATGAGTCTAAGTATTCACCAAGAAATTTTGAATTGGGATGTTAAAATTATCCAAGAAACCAAAAGAAAGGATTCTGACAAATGGTGTAGAATTTTAATGAATTTGTCACATGAATTCGTCTAGCAAATATTATTGCCTGCACATTTTGCAGAATTAATAGCAATTATATTAGGAAAGAATCATCACAGAAAGTCAAAATCATGGAATATTCACAAAGAAATTACCACCATGACGATGAATTTGGGATTTTGTATATTAGTATGGGTATTGATAGTACAAAATCCAAGTAGGAGTGCATAAACTTGGTAGAAACCATAAAGGGACTGAAAAAAGATGTCTAAAGCTATAAAAATGATAATGAGAGGCTTGTGAAAGCCAAGGAGCCGCAAGACAACTTCAAAAATCAAGTTGATGCAAATCTTGGACATAATAGAAAAGAAAATGGATAAGGAGACAAATTCATGAAACTGAAAGAGTCAGATGTCTAATGGTAAAATAAGAGAAACAAGAAGTGTTGATAGTAATCATCACCACTCACCAAAGCATTCATTTAGGAAATCACACAGTAGCTCATGTCCATATCATGTCCGAAATCATAAGAGAAGGACTAGGGTGGACACGATACAGGGATAAATGAATAATATCAAGCATCCTACCTTTGATGGTGAGCACAATAAGGATGAATATGTAGATACCTAGTTGTTGGGCATGAGGAAGTACTTCCTGCTACATAATTACTCTACATAGGAAGAAGGGAGGATTTCCATCTATTAGCTAAAGGGAAAAGAATCAATGTGGTGGAATCAGTTCATGCAAGTGAAACACATTGATGAGAAGAAGGTTACTTGGAGGGAGTTTAAAAGGTATTTTAAAAGGAAATACTTAACCAAGAGATACTATGATAAGAAAATGAAGGAATTATTTGAACTCAAGCTTGGGAGTATGACAATAGATGAGTATGGAAGAAGATTCTTAGAGTTTCTGAAATAGGTTGCATTCATCAAGGATGAACAAGTTAAAATTAAAAGGTACCTGAGTGGGATGCCATCATTTATTGATGACAAGATACAATATGATGACCCCAAGACAATGGAGGAAACCATAAGGTGAGATAAATGTATATATGATCAACAAAGGGGAAGACTGACTTTCAAAAAGGATTGGGAATACAAGAATGAAAACAAGATAGAACATTGGAAGAAGGGGACTAAGCCACCATTTTTCAGAAATACTTCTCAAGGATAGCCAACTCCCAAGGAACCCAGAATGACTGAGACAATGGGGAAAATACTAAGGAAACCACCTATTCAATGTTGTGGTTCTGGGAGAGACCACATGTATATATATTTCACTCACATAAGCGAAAAAGTGAGGACCATTTACAATGTACATCAGGATGCGACAATTGAAGACATGGGAAGAAATGTACCAAGGATCTATGTATCCCTGCATAACAAGCAAGTTGAGTTTCAATTGCACATGATTGAAGCGGAAGGTAATATTAATGACCAACCCATTTCTATTTTAATTGATCCATGAGCTAGTCATAGTTATCTAGATCCTAAGATGGTGGAAAGATTCCAATTGCCAAGAAGAAATCTTGGAAAACCTTGGTTGGTGTTGTTAGCTACAGGGTAAAAAAGGAAAATTAATGAGATGGTTAAGGCATGTCCCATGGATATGAATGGGTTGAGCACAAAAGATGATTTAAATATCATAACTTTGGGATCATGTGATTCCCTCATTGGTATGGATTGGTTGGACCAACATCATACTGGTCTAGACTGTTACAATAAAGAATCTACTTGCTTGCATGAGGAAGGAAACTTAAGAGAATTTCAAGGAATTCCAAGAGCTGTAACTATTACATAAATTCCAACCTTGTAATTGAAGAAAATATATAAGAAAAGATATCAAGTATTTGCAACACACATGAAGGAGGAACCTAAGGATAAAGTGCCAAATGTTGAAGATTGCATAGTACTAGAAGAATTTGAAGATGTATTTAAAGAAATATCAGGGTTTCTACTGAAAAGAGATATTGATTTATCTATAAATTTGATTCTTGGAGCATCCCCTGTATCCAAGAATCCTTATAGGATGAGTACACCATAGCTAAAGGAATTGCAGATGCAACTTGAAGATATTGTGAAGAAGGGTTATATACGCCCAAGTGTGTCACCTTGGGTTGCCCTAGTATTGTTTGTGAAGAACAAGGATGGTATGTTCAGGCTTCATATTTACTTTAGGAAGTTGAACAAAGTAATAGTAAAGAACAAGTATCCATTTCCCATTGCCAAGGATAGATGACCTCTTTGACCAATTGAGGGGTGCACATATATTTTCAAAGATTGATCTCAAATATGGATATCACCAAGTGAGATTTAAAGAAGAAGGCATCACCAAGAATATCTTTATAACACAATATGGACATTATGAGTTCACCATGGTGCCATTTGGATTGTCAAATGCACCAGCTATCCTTATGTGTTTAATGAATGGAGTTTTCATAAATTACTTAGATAAGTTTGTCATTGTATTTTTGGATGAAATCCTTGTTTCCTCCAAATCTGAAGAAGAGCATGAGAAGCACTTAAGGATGGTGATACAAATATTTATGGAGCATCATATATATACAAATTTGAGAAAGTGATCATTTTACCAAAGGAAGATCCATTACTTGGATCATATCATTTCAGAAGAAGGGATAGCAGTAGAGATGGAGAAAAAAAAATCCATTGAAGGATGGCCAACACCAAGGAATGTCACAGAGGTGAGATATTTGATGGGACTTCTAGGGTACTACAAAAGGTTTATTGAAGGATTCTCAAAGATAGCACACCCAATCACATCCTTACAAAACAAAGGTGTGCGATTTGAGTGGACTTTTGATTGTGTAAGGAGTTTTCATCACTTGAAGAGTTTATTGACCAATGCGATAATACTAAGGATTTTTAATCCAAATGAAGACTTCATTATATGTACATATGCTTGCAAAGAAGGGCTTGGGGGAGTCTTTAGTCATAATGGGAATGTGATATGTTACAAATCAAGAAAGCTAAAAGAGCATGAAAGGAACTATGCTACTCATGAATTAGAATTGACAGCCATAGTACATGCCTTGAAGATGCATAGACACTATCTCATGAGTAAAATATTTGAGTTGAGAACAAACCATAGTGGTCTGAAATATTTGTTTGGACAACCAAGTTTAAATTTCAGACAAAGAAAATGGATGAAATTCTTCAGTGAGTATGACTTTGATATCAAGCATATAAAAGTAAAAGAGAACAAGGTGGCTAATGCACTCAGTAGGAGGGTGCATGATATGCATGTTATATCCATTAGCATGTACAAATCATGTTTGAGTGACAAAATTTTAGAGGTTTCCCAATCAAATCAACGCTATGTGGACATAAAGGAAAATTTATAGCAAGGTAAATTGCAATAGAAATTTGAAGGTTATGAGATAAAAGAGGATGGAATCCCAATGTATAGACACATAGTTTACGTGCCAAATGTTCAGGAGTTGAAAAATCTGTTATTGTCAGGAAGGAATAAAGCTCCTTAAGTTGGGCACCCAAGCTACCAGAAGACAATTGCAGTAGTCAAAAAGCAATACTATTGGCCATGCATGAAAAAAGGAGGTTGCTAATTTTATTTCTGGATGCCTTGAATGTAAAAAGGTAAAGGATGAGAACATACACCCAATTGGTTTGCTATAGCCTTTTTCCATTGTTGAGTGGAAATGGTAAGTTGTAACCATGGATTTCATTAGTAAGCTACCCAGGACTAATAAACAACATGATTCTATTATTGTAGTGGTGGACAAGCTTACTAAAGCTACCCATTTTATTTCAGTGAAGTCAACTCACAAGGAAACTAGCATTTATGATATATACATGAGAGATATTTATAGGATGCATGGTGTACCTAAGACAATTTTGTCTGATAGAGATCCCAATATCATATCAAAATTTTGGAAAGGGTTATTCAAAGGATTTGGGATAAATATGAACTTTATCACATCATATCACCCTGAGTCAGATGGAAAAACAAAGAGGGTAAATAAGATGATTGAATATATTCTCACGATGTATGTGATGGATAAACCATAAAAATGGGAAGACTACCTACACTTGATAAAGTTTTCTTACAACAATGGATATCAAAATACTTAAACATGAGCCCATTTGAGGCACTCTATGGAAGAAAGTGAAACACACCGGTGAGTTGGGATAACCCAGCAGACAGATCAGTGCTTAGGCCATATCTACTCTGAGAAATGGAAGAGTAGATGGTCAAGATAAGGAAGAATTTAAAGGCTTTCCAGGATGGGAAAAAAAAATGCATCGATAAAGGCATAACCCACAAAGAGTTTAAAATGGGTGACCATGTGTTCTTGAAAGTAAAATCAAGATGCATTTCCCTTAAGTTGGGAAATTGTTCCAAGCTAGCAATGTGGTATTGTGGGTCATTTTAAATCCTAGAGAGGATTGGTATTATCACATATATGCTTGCACTCCTTGCATCCTTGTGTATTCATAATGTTTTCCATGTACCATTGCTTAAAAAGTATGTACCTGATGCTAAGCATGTCATTGATTGGAATGTGATTTAGGTGGATCCAAAAGGTGATTTTTGAGTGCGACCGATTTGCATATTGAACCAAGAAATAAAACAGCTCTAGAATTGATCCATGGAGATAGTTAATGTCCAATGGACCTAGTATGATCGTGAAGATGAAACTTGGGAGTGTGAGGATTCTATGCGGGAAAATTACCCACATATGTTTGAATACTTTTGAAATTTTGTATGTACATGCGTATACAATGCACTGAGGAAAGTGAATACATAAGGGGTAGGGGAATGTAATACCCCTAATCCAAAACCCATCCGTATATGAAAATGTAAATGTACATATAGGCTAGTGAACCATAGGCACCAAGTTCTGGTTCATTTTTACGTGCACCTAAGTATTGTGCGAGGATTGTTTACCAAAGGAAGAGAACACACTTTCAACAGTGTTGCACGCACCTAGGTAAGTGCATGAGGATTAACTTGAAGTGTGCATCAGACCGAGTTTGTGTGTGTGTGTGTGTTTGAGGCCAGAGAGCATGTGTGGTTATTGGGATGGTGAGATAGGATGCAAAAAGGCCAATTCCCTTATCCTTATAAAATGTAATCACACTAAAATTATTAATAAAATCACATCGTTGCATGTAGAATAATCCGACAGAAAGATATGGGAGGCTAAAATCCACCGAAAAGGGAAAAGGGGGCTAAGATATTATGAGAAGGATAGAGCCAAGGGGGCTTAATTCCAAGGGAATATTTTATTAATATTTCAGAAAAGTATAATTTATGGATATTTATTTATCCTAAGTTCTCGAGGGATGGGAATGAGTCACCAAGTGGCTAAACACATTTATAAAGGTGAAAAGTGTCCAATTATGACCATGGAAATATATGGTTGAACCTTAGTGTATTTTTTATTTTTTTTTNTTCATCATCATTCAGACCATATGAATTGGGGAATTCCATCACCTTACCTTTCGAGAAAAGGTTGGAGGATTTTTCCATATAGTAACTAGAGATTTGTTGTCGAATAAGAGGGTTGTCCACCCCGTGAGCATTCTCTCCAGGTGAGAGATTTTTTAGGAATTGTTCCCTGGTGCATTGGGAATTAGTTACATGGATATGAGACTTCCTATATAGCCTATTGTTGAAGGCCTAGAAGGGAAGTGGGGAGGCCAATGGATTGTTGAGTAGAGAAGGGGTACACTTCCTAGGGTGGGACATGCATGTGGGGAATGAGAGACCATAGGCTAGTTGTAGTAGTTGGGCACCTTGGACTGAGAAACTTTGTTGATTATCAAACCTTATATTTGCATTAGGAATCCTTTTTCCCTTTTGTAGTTTAATCCCTAGCTCTGGGGTGACCTGTTGCTGAAATTTTATGAGCAACAAAGTCTATGGCTGGGAGGAACGTATGAGCTCTACGCACAATTGGTGACTCTTTATAAAACATAAGTGTACTTTATGTGCTTTTCTAAATTACAGTGCTCTTAATATTCTATTCCTAATATGGGTTTATTTGCTATATGATGTTGCATAAAATTAGATGTTGTTATTATACATAATGTTGTTGCACATGTAAGCATGATGTTGTTATTCAACATTTTTTGTCACACATGCAAAGTATGAGAGTTATTAAGTATTCTTGTTAGTTAACATTTTTATAATCGTATTGAGTTTTTGAGGTGAGGTAAGAATTGTTGTGTGCACAAGGAAATAATTTGTGCGTGCAAGAGGATGAAATTGTTTGTGCGCATAAGAAAGCAGTTTGCATGCACAAGGAGAATTTTTTTTGCGTGCAACGCCAGATTGGTTGTGTATGCAGTAGTAACCATGTGTTCATTGTGTTTACATGCACAATAATACTTGTGTTCTCTAAATGATTATGCACGTAGTTTTATTATGTGTTAGTTTCACTATTATAACTACTGTTTGAAGAGGAAAATTTGCATGGCGCGATCTAGCTTGAGATCGTGCACATTACCTCACATGTTTTTGCGTAGAGTAATGTTATAGTGTAGAATATCCACTCTAGATTAATGGAGTGGCATCACTCAAGTAAGCTAGGAATGTTACAAAGTGGTATCATAGAATTATGTTAAGTGCTGGTAATGGGGAATGTTACAAGGAATCTCCTCCATGCACATTGGAGGTAAACCCATGGTTAGCCTCTCAAGGATCCTCCACACCTTTTGGGGACCCTTAGCATCACCCTCCTCTTCCTTGGACTACTTCTCATCACTATTTTTGTGGAAAATATGAGCCCATTCTATTGGTTGTGTCTATCCTGCATCTGTGTCATGACAACAAGTTTTATTAGTTATGATAATCCACACAAGAAAATACATATCCAAAGATACAAAATTATTATTAAACTTGAAAAAATTTAAAATAAAATTTCAAAAGTCCTTCATTCTTACTGAGAGGGGCCCAGTTATTCCCAAGAGTTAGTGCTAACTCTAGGTTCTAATGAAATTCGTTACCCTCATACGAGAAGTCTCCAATTGTCATGATATGGTCATTTTACAAGCTAATGAAGTTAGGTCCATATCGAGTTTCCACCCTACCTGAGGCTACCTCCCATGAATCATGTCATGCAGTCGGTCCACCACACCATTTTGGGGTATCTTGACATTTCAAATGTCGTAGTGAATTGGGGCCTCACCTATGGGACCCTCTCCAAAAAGAATCAGACTAATATGGATCCATAACCAAACTACTTTTTCTTACTGGTCCTGCACCTTGTCAATTGATCCTTTAAGTTTGACATTACACTTGAGCACTATTTGGGTTGAGGCATTGAAATGCATATTTGATATGTCCCTTATAGGCTATATGTGGAGCCATGGATACTTCTATCTAAGTAATAGTGAAGAGAATTGTATGTAGCAGGAGGTCCATTACCTCTCTAATCAAAAACATTTTGTTGGATTTCCTTAACTCCAGACGACAATACACTGTAATATAGTCATTGACACATAGGTCACATTCACATGATAGGATTATTGGTTCCAAACTCTATGAAAAACTAGTGATGAAATAGATATCCTCTACCTCAATAGTCAGGAGATTTCCACCCACTTCAAAGCATTTCTAGTCAGGGCTCCAAAACCTCACCAACATCTCCAATAGCCCACAATCTAATAAGGATGTCAATGTGTGTTGGTATCCCAATTTTGCTAAGTCATCTAACTCCTTATCCCATTGTGTCCACTCAATAAAGGTGGGAGAAGGTCCTAAAAAATTCAAAAAACATCTTCCATTAACAAAAATCCAAATTTTTTATGGAACATGGGCTAGATTTGAATTTTCAGTGTATAGTCATGCTTGACTTCGGTGACACATGTGACCAGTTGTGGGATGCATTATTGGAATCACACAAGTGATTGTGACCCATCCACTACTATCCCGCGACCATGTAACCTGAGATATTTTGGGGTCTCCCAAAAATTATATAGCCACTCAAAAAATTTTAAAATGAAATGAAATCAAAGAGAAGAAGCTAAGGAATTATTGGCCAGATGATTTAAAATTTTTCTAGTTGAATCTTGCACAATGTACTCTAGAAGCTCTAGGAGGTAGGAGGGTTTTCACTAAAATTTCCAACTTCACACAAGGTAAATGTGAAAATGGACCTTTTTAACCATAAAAATGAACTTTTATCTTTTTGGGCTTAATAAAACCCTCTTTTTACACTTAAACCAAGTAAGTATCTTCTGGTTATTTCACTTTTGGAGCATTCTTGTGATTTCTTATGATCTTCTTATGTATAATTTTGACAAAAGGGTCTAGTTTTGTCATTTTTACAGGAATTTAGTCACATTATTCGATGTTTTGGTGACCGCCACTAAACTTGAGGTACATGTCTCGAACTGGCATATAGGGATAGGATTTTCCCTTCAATATCATATTGTATTATTAACAATTATTCCTCTGTCACAAAGTATTAGGTTTGATCATGTGAGTTTGTGACATTAGCCATTCTCTTTTTTCACATTGTAACTTGTACATACTTTCCTACCCTTCATGGGATCCCTAGTTAGCACCCTGATTTCCATTTGGTGCCCATGCTACAATTCCTTGTATGCTTGAGAACCCTCTTTTAGACTTGTCATGACTCAAAGTTCAACCTCATTCTTCTCTCTTCACCTATGTTTTGTCCATATCCAAAGGGGGTTCCCATATTTTCTATTTCTTTACGATCACATATGTATTTTTTTCTTATGTCTTGGTGCTTACTGTTGCACTGTTGTTTTCCTTGATCTCGCTTACCACTACTGCAGTCACACTTGACCTATTTCCTTTTTCATTTGTTTTCCTTCGTTTTGTGACCCATTACCAATGGAGAAAACTACTTCCATGAGTGGACTTCACTTGCGAGTATTAGTCTACATTAATTTTTCCTAGGTCAATTCCACATGCTTGAAAGATAAAAGCATGTTTTTAAGCCACTTGGTCTCTCCAAATGACCCAACTTTTAACTCTTTTTCATGCTTGTTAAACTATGAAAAAGACACCTTGATGAACTTACTTTTAAACCCTTTTATGTTCGTTAAACCATGAAAATTAAACCCTATCAATTAAAATTTTACCTCTTTTTCAAACCCATATGTTGGAATACTGAGAGGAGGGGGGGGTGAATTAGTATGAGCACTTTATACCACTTTTAACCAAAATACATAAACATCAACAATATCAATAGTATTCAACAGTTTATCATCAATGTATTATCTATGATTGCATTCAATATATCATGAGCATATAATCATAAGTAGCATCACATCAACAACATCACATCAAATACATGTAGATTTTAACCTTGTACAATATTTACTGCAAACACATTTTCAGTAAAAGAATAGAAAAGATACAATGGAAAATACAAACATTACATAGAGATTTTTCCCCTGGAAACCCAAACTGGGAAAACCAACATATTCTATATTCATTCATAGTGATACATTGTTTACAATACAATATACATATAGGAGCCAACAACATCCAAAACCCTAACCCAATGACCTAGATTAGTCAAAAACCCTAATTCCTTAACTGGAAATAGAAAACCATCGACAAAAAACCATGTGTCAAAAAACCACCTAAATATGTGACATGTTTCTTAAGGAATTTTTTTTTTTCGGGGACGGTGCCCCTGAATACCCACACGGGGGGATTTGCCCCCCTACGCGCCCGATGCAATGCATAAACACTATGACTCGTGCAAAGAATATAACACATACCCAACATTCTCCGACTTGTTGTTTTCTTTGCATACAAGGTTACATAGTCAACAATCCAGGGCAACAATGCCCATAGATCCTCTACACCAAGAGAACTTCTCAGTGCTCACAGAATTTGTTAATGAGTCTGCAACATTATTGAAAGCGTCCACCTTCATCAGCAATACTTTCTTTTCTTCAATCATGTCTCTGACAAAGTGATATTGAATATCAATATGCTTTGTCTTTGAATGATAATCCGAGTTCTTCGCCAAAAATATTGCACTCTGACTGTCACACTCTATCCTTACAACTTGTTGTACCAACCCAATACCTAAACACAATCTTTGTAACCATATTTATTCCTTACTTGCATGAGTCGTTTCCATGTATTCAGCTTCTGTAGTTGAAAGTGCCACTACAACCTGTCTTTTTCTCATCCAACTTATTGCTCCTCTAAACAGGTTAAACACATACCCACTTATAGATCTCCTAAGATCTAGATATCCATCCCAGTATGCATCCACAAAGCCATGTATATCCACCACTATGTCCAATCCCAATCTTCCTTTGTAGAAAAATCCATATCTACCAGTGCCACACAAATACCTGAAAACCCTTTTTACTGGTGTCCAATGCTCCTTCCCTGGTTTCGACATATACCTTCTCAAAACTCCCACTGCATGTGCAATGTCCGGTCTAGTACAAACCATTGAATACATCAAAATTCCAACTGCACTCACATATGGAACATGAGACATGTCCTCCTCCTCTTCATGTGTCTTGTGACACTGATCCACGGATAAATTTACACTGACATGAATAGGAACCTTGACCGGTTTACATTCATACATATTAAACCTCTACAATATTGTCTCAACATATTTTCTCTGATTTAACCAGAGTTTCTTCCTTTTCCCATCTCTTTTAATTTCCATGCCCAAAATGAAATTTGAAGCACTGAGATCCTTCATGTCAAATTTAGAGGACAACTGAGTTTTCACATCCTAGATAATCTCCTTGTTCTTTCCTATCAGCAACATGTCATCCACATACAATACCAAAGAAACGAAATGATCACCAATTAATTTAAAATACACACAATGATCCTCTTTGCTTCTTGTGAAGCCAAGTCCCATCATATAAGTATCAAATTTTTGATACCACATCCTTGGTGATTGTTTTAAACCATACAAGGACTTTTTTAGCTTGCATACTAGCTCCTTATTTCCCTTCACAGCATAACCTACTGGTTGCTTCATATAGATTTCTTCTTCCATATCCCCATGTAGGAATGTTGTCTTCACATCCATCTATTCTACTTCAAAATAAAACACAACAACAACAAATAACAAACATCTTATAGAGGTTAACTTGGTAAGAGGAGAACAAATCTCACCAAAATCAATTACCTCAACCTGGGAATAACCCTTTGCTACTAACCAAGCTTTGTATTTCCCCACTTTTCCTTCTGCATTCAGCTTGTTTTTAAATACCTAATTGCTGCCAATGAGCTTTCTTCCAGTCGACAACTCCATTAGATCCCAAGCCTCATTCTTATCCAAAGATGTGATTTCTTCGTCCATGGCCCTTTTCCAGAGATCCCCATCCTATGAATCCATTGCCTCCCTGACAGTTCTAGTATCATCATCAGTAATAGACAAAGCAAAATTTGAATGAAAATCAGATGGACTATACCTTTCCAATAGCCTTCTTTCTCAAACCGATCTCCTCAATACTAGAGTATGAGGAACTTCCTCTTTTGATTCTTGTTCTTCTGTAGAGTTTGATTCATCATCCTTTAAATAAAACTCTATATTCTCTGGTTCTTCCTTACTTGGTAGGACTTCCTGTTTAACAACATCCTTCATTTCTCTAAATACCACATCTTGGCTATACACTGCCTTCTTAGTTTCTAGGTTCCAAATATTATAACCTTTAAGACCATCTTTATATCCAATAAAGATACACTTTTCAGCCTTCTTATCTAGCTTACTCATGTTTTCCTTTGGAACATGAACATATGCATCACAACCAAATACCTTGAGATGTGTGAGAGAAGGCTCCTTAATAGTCCATACCTCTTGTGGAGTCTTGTCATCCAACATTGATGAGGGTGATTTGTTGACCAGGTAACATGCAATACCCATTGCCTCTGCCCATAATTCTTTCCTTAACCCGACAACACTGAGCATGCACCTTTCTTTTTCCATTAGCGTCTTGTTCATCCTTTTTGCAAATCCATTCTATTGAGGTGTATATGGAGTATTCTTCTACCTTTCTATACCACACTTCTTACAAAATTCTTCAAATTCATTCCTACAGAACTCTCCGCCATTATCTGTCCTCGGCACCTTAATTATTTTCTCTATTTGATTCTCAAAAAGAGCCTTAAAATATTTAAACATGTCAAAGACTTCGTATTTCTTCCTAAGGAAATATATCCAAGTATTCCTCGAGAATTCATCTATAAATGAGACGTAGTACATAGATTTTCCAAATGATGGGACCGACACAGGTCCAAAAACATCACTTTGAACTAGCTGTAAAATTCCTTCTTCCCTCATTGCACCAGAGGGGAAGCTTACCTAATTCTACTTCCCATATAGACAATGTTCACAGAAATCAAAATCCAGAGAGAATTTAGACATAACTTCAACCATACCTTTACCATGTAGTATTTGGAGACCCTTCTCTTTGATATTCCCTAGTCTTTGATGCCACAGCATAACCTTTTCTCCAGAGACTGTAAGAGTTATTTCTTATTCAACTCCAATATCAGGAACAATGGAACTATTACACCCATAACTAATAGTTCTTCCTTGAATCTTATACAGAGTTCCAAACTGAACTCCCTTCAACAACACCATTTCTCCTCGAACCATCCTGTAGGTTTCCTTTTCAAATATTGCTTTTACCCATGCATCGTCCATTTTTCTTACAGAAATCAAATTTCTGGCCAAACCTGGGATGTGCAAAACACTAGGCAGTGTTCTAATCCTTCCATCTATGAGCCTCAACTTGAATTTTTCTCATCCTATGATTCAGGTTGTCGAATCATCACCTAAGAAAACATTACCTCCATCATATCTTTCATATTCACAGAACCACTCCCTGTGAGGAGTCATATGAAAGGATGCAGCAGAGTCAACCAACCATGCCTCATGATCTACATTTTTTATTGAAGAAGCCAAGTACACATCCCCTCCTTCTTCCTTGGAGGTATTTTCTTTTGTAGAAGGAGATTCTTCATATCCCTTCTTTTTCTCAACTTTGTATCTACACTACTTCTTGTAGTGCCCTTCTTTTCCACATATCCAACATACCTTTACAAACTTTCTAGGAGATTTAGATCTACTCTTAGACTTAGATATCCCACTTGAGAACTTAGATCTATTTATTTCCTGGGATCGTCCTCTTGCAAATACTGTGTCTGTGCTCTGTCCTTCCATATTCTTTTGTCTCATCTCCTCCAACAACAAAGATGAGACCATTTCATCAAACTTCAAGGAAGTTTTATTACTACATATGTCCACAACCATACTATCCCACGAGTCTGGTAACAAACACAGTAAACTGATACATTTATATTCATATGAAATTTTAATCTTAACAGATACTAACTGACTTACCACAGTATTGAAGGTGTTCAAATGCTCTGCCACCGAGTCTCCATCTCTCATCCTCGGGTTATACAACTTCTTTATTAGGAATATTTTATTCACTAGGGACTTAGACTGATATAACTTCCCCAACTTATCCCATAAATCCTTGGTTGTAGCTTCCTCTGACACATTCAGTAATAGTGAATCTGAGAGACACAATCGTATTATGCTCTTTGCCTTCTGATCCAACTTTTTACAGTCATCTAATGAAGTTCTTGCAGGTGCAGTACCTGGATCTACCACGATCTACTAATCTCTGTCCACCAATATATCTTCCATCTTAAGATTCCACAACTCAAAAATTTTCCAATTAAACTTCTCAATCTCCATTTTCTAATTTCTTGCCATTTCTTTTCACCTGAAAAATCAATACCACAAATCTCCCACTGTAACAAGGCCTATCACAGACCTGATCCAAACCCTTCACCACAAAGGTGTCCCCCTGAGTCCAACAAAGATCTGATACCAAATGTAGATTTTAACCTTGTAAAATATTTACTGCAAACAAATTTTCAGTAAAAGAACAGAAAATATACAATGGCAAATACAAACATTACACAGAGATTTTTCCCCTGGAAACCCAAACTGGGAAAACCAACATATTCTATATTCATTCATAGTGATACATTGTTTACAATACAATATACATATAGGAGCTAGTGGAATCCAAAAACCTAACCCAATGACCTGGATTATTCAACAACCCTAATTCCTTAACCAAAAATAGAAAACCATCGGCAAAAAACCATGTGCCGAAAAACCACCTAAATATGTGACATGTTTCTCGAGGAAGAATTTTTTTTTCGGGGGCACTTCCCCCGAACCCCCTGCACGTCCGATGCAATGCACAAACACTACTACTCGTGCAAATAATATAACACATACCCAACAATACATAGTACACTAGTGTTTACATGGAAACCCAAATGGGAGAAAGCCACAAAATGATTTCTTATATATATCAAGAATCCATTCATAGGAAGAACCAACTTCCAAATTCTCTAGCTACAACCCCCTATTCTTAGGATCCAACCTGAAGGAAGCTACAACTCCTTGAATTCTCTAGATCCAACCAAAAAGAGGCTACAACCCCCTGATATATGTGGCACAAACCAGAAGGTGGATACAACCACCTATCCTTGCCCCATCCTACTTTCCTGAAATATAAATGTAGACCAACTATCACTACCACAATCACTTCCAATGTCACTATCATTGCCGCTATCACATCAGTATGTAACCTGTCATGGTCAACCTGTCATTGACCAACCTGTCACTGGCCAATCTGTCACTGACCAACCTATCACATCAACCAACCTGTCATTGTTCAACATCTCCAACCTGTCATTGTTCAACCTGTTCAGCCTATCACTGTCATCGATACTCAACCATATCCTCTCACATGGATCACATACAAAGGGAACCTCTCAACTATATTTCTAACATCACCAACACATGGTTCTACCAAGCATGTACCAAACCATCAACATGTACCATAAGAAGTGCATCAACCATGCACCAACAACTATACCAAAATGTGCATAAACCATGCACATCAACATTGTACAAAGTATCAATCCTGAGCCATACCATGTACATCAACATATGTACCATACCATGTGCCAACCATGCACATCAAGCATAACAAGTGTCTCTACCATATACCATATCATGCCATACACCATATACCAATATAACCAAGATATGAACCAACAATATACCTTATTGGATATACCTCAACCAACATGTACCATACATCCAATATGTGCCTTAAGTCATAAAAAAAATCTCACGAACACATAACTCAAGCATGATCCTCAATATCACCAAGATGCAACCTCAAACATGTACTACCACAACCATGACATATACCAAATATAATGAGCTATCACATAAACCATGTATCAAACCCTCACTATTATGCAACCTCATCTTGTACCAATATCTTCAACAATACATCTCAACCAAATTGCCTCAAACATGTACCATATGACACAAGATATGCCTCAACAAAATACACAAGAATGTGTGCCAAGTACAAAAAACAAGTGTACCAGCAATGGGCCTCTTCAAATCTTCCTCATTCAACATATACAATACAGCCAATAGTACCTCAAGGGAATATACTCAACCTCACATGAAAATACCTTAAGCAATCACCAATATCAAACTTCAAACAACCATATAAACATACCTTTTACTTTTGTAAATGACCTAGTGCTTCTGAACCTGATACACAGTCTTGTAGCTTCACCTCATACCTCAAAAAATAGGAACAAGCATCCTCCTTTACCTTTGTGTTGTCCTCATAGGATGAAGAATACCTATCATGTGGAGCCTCATATGATGTCACTTAGGAAAATCGTGGGGGTACCTCACATGATGCCCTATGCTTGACCCACGAGGGCCATCCAAATTAGGATTTTATACAAACCCTCGCTCTCCTTTGTATTAAAAAAACTTTTTCGTCACTCTTCCTCTACTACCTTAGATTTGTGCTACCTCAGATATGTAAATAAAATCCCTACCAAAAAATTTTCACAAGATAGATATTCAATGTGATCAAATGCACTAATGGGAGTCTCTTGATCTCTTATTTATACTTCCCGAGTGCCTTCCTTTAGGGGATATCTTGTAACTATTTTACCCACTTTCCTTGTTTTAAGGATAACCCACATTCTTGTTGCAAATACTTTACCCATAATTAGTAAACTCATAATTTATTTTTTACAACTACTTTACCAATAATTAAATTCTTTTGGTAACTAGTTTGACTAGAAAACATCTTGAATAATTTCTAGAGGCTTCTAGAATAATTGGCTTCTTGTTGACCTTCTAGGAGTTTCTAGATTATTCTTGAGGGTCTTCCAATATTTACAAAGCCATATCTCCTCAACCATGAGGATCCACATGGCGTACCACCTATCATCGTAAATTACATGATGAGTACTATCAATCCATGAGTGTCTTGCTTGCATTTACACTATCCTTCATGTCCATATTCCTCAAACAACTTCGGGTACCATGAACACACCTCATGGGCTTCATGTATACTTCATCAAATTCACCCAATACATATGCTAACATCAACCACTCCATCACTAACAACTAACTCACCATCAATCTCAACCACATATATAGGAATTATGGACTTATCCAAGGGTTGACATCCATATATAAGGGTTGATATCAATGGAAACCAACTATCCAATAATATCCCCCTTTGGCATTGATGGAAACATCAACATTGATGGAAAAGATGATGGAAACACTAATTCTCCAACACTCATGCTCCCCCTATGACCATTTCCCCTCATCAATGTTTTTCACTCTCCCCCTTTGACATCAATGGAAATGGGTCTCTCTCTTTGGGGTTTCTCCCCTGTTTTCATGCATCTATTCTCTCTCTCTCTCTCTCTCTCTCTCTCTCTCTCTCTCTCTCTCTCTCTCTCTAAGTTTCGATGTCTATGTTCTTTATCCTCTCCTTTGACATCATGAGAAAAAAGAAAATTCCCCCTGTCGGTATGTCTCCCCTTGTCTGTATGCCACTGATGTTACTTTCTGGATCTCTTTCTCTGATGATTTATCTTCCCTTGAATTCTCTACAAAATGTCATGTAGATCAATGTAAGGCTACCTATAAGTGTTTCCTTTCCTCTCTTCCAGTTCTTGCTAACTTTCCATTGGTGCTTCCTCTTTAATTTTACTAACATATTTATAAAAAATTCATTACTTCACTTGTCATGTTGACTTGACCATATTGTTCAATGATTTTCTTCTTCTACTAACAATTTATCTTTCCCTGTTCTACTATGCCTTTCACTGCTTGCCTAACTAATTCCAACCGATTCCAATTGTAAATAAACTTCTATACATCTTCTCTGACCCATGATTTTTGTACTTGCTAAGCATCTCATGAATCCATATTTTTCCATGTGTCATGAACTGTCCATAACTCTACTACTCAATTGTCCACAATGTTGACCCATCTATTATTGTGCTATCATGAAGGCTTCACAAATATAACTAATCATCATGTATTCTTGTTTCTTAAAAATGAATCAAGTGTGTCCACTGATCTATATTCAATTCAAACTCTACATGTCTGGAACAACATGTACTGAAGATATCCCTTCCTAAACGAATATAATCATAAACTTCTTCCTGTGTAACTACCAACTGATATTTTCATGGGAATGAAACTTCTCAACTTATCAATCTGTCATTCTATATTTTTTCTATCTATCTTTGAAAATACTTCAACATGTTTCAAATATGATTCTATGATTTGTAGTAGCTACTGCACTGACTCCCCCTATTCAATATTCATATTGAATGGGAGTCTCCAAGCCGGGTAGCTCAGAAAAATACCCACTCTAATGCATAGTAATCTTCCTCTTCATCTGTAGACTCATCATCTTTATGAACTTTGACTTTTTCCCTTTTTCTTATGGATTGATCTTGCACTACAATTCTTGAAAGTACAATCTCATGTACCTGTTCCTTATTCACTTGTTCTTCTTTTCTTTCTCGCATTACTACAAATCCTGTGATCTCTGGGACTTGTTCTTTATTCACCTATTCTTCTTGTTTTTCATTTCTTCTCCAAACCTTTCTATATCTAACATTTTACTTTTTTCTTGATCTCATACTATTTCCAATCACGAGAGTATGACTTGTGGGTGTCCTTCATTCATCTGATCTTCCTTTACCTATTATTGTTTTCTTTTCTAAAATTTATTGTATATGATAGAAGTATCCATCATGCTTCTATAATCACGACATATGTGACCATATTTGTGGAATTTGTAACATTCAATGTTATGTTGGCCCACATAAGCATTTCTTTCTTGAAAGTTTCTTCCATAAGCTCTGCAATCTGCAATTTTATGTCAAAAGTTAGTACAATAAAAACAATGACCATGAAAACATTTACATACCTAGGAGTGAATGATATTGTTTGTGGTGCAATCCTTCTGAATTCCTCCCTTGGATAATAATGATCATGATTGAAGATTCTTTGTGGCTTGAATGTGGAGGGTCTTCTTGAATATGTATCTCTATCATTTTTCTTTGGTTCTGGCTGACCATGATTCCTTCCTTTGAGTACTTCTTCATAACTCTTACTCTTTTCTTCATTCTTCTTTTATGGCAACCTGGAGTGATTCTTCTCAACATTCTCTAGTGATCATGTTAATTCTTCTATCTCTTCAACATTCTTGTTGAACTTGATGATTTTGTCTCTCAATGTGACAACTTCTTCTTAAAGCTTCTCAACCTATTATTCTTTCTTCATTGTTTGAATCTTCATGAATTATTCTATTTTATTTTATTCTTTAAGTTGGATCTTCAAGGAGATGATTTCCTTTTCAAGTTGTCTTTCTTCTTGATCAAATTCTACTTCAAGTTGATTTAAGTCCTCGGTTCTTTCCTTAAGATGATCTGTCAAAATATTTTCTCTTTCTCTACTTCTGTTCTTTCGGATTCCAAACACTGATAATCTTCCATTGTGTCATTTATTAGTGCTTGTATCTTGGTTTCCAAACATTGTTTTTCTTCCATCTAATCTTTGTCTCTTTCTTTAATCTTTCTGGCTTCTTCTAGTTGAGCTTTTAGTTTCACGATGACCTGTTGGGCTTCTTAGGAACTTTCTTGAGAATTATTCTTGACTAATTGTTCCTCAAGAGACTTGTTCTTCTTCCTTTATTTTGTCAATTTGTCTAAAGAACTAATCAACTATGATTCAAGGTCTATTATGTCTTCTTCACAATGTTCTTCTTTTGAATCTATTTTACATGATGAGAATCTCTCTTCTTTTTGTGTTCTTATGTGTTCTTTAGCATTATATGGATTTGTGACGGGATATTCCTTAAAGTAGATATTATGTAACTTATCCAAAAGTTATTTAGCTAATTAACATTTTCCAACCTTTTCTATTACTGAATCAGGTAATCCTTCCCAGATGAAATCCATTGCTATTTTTTTGTTTCTTTTCAATTCCTTCTTGGCTGTTGTTTTTGGCTTCTTTGTAGCAGTGTATCTTGTAACAAATGATTTCCAAATATCATAAGCATGTTCCTTAAAAAATAATTTCATCTTTGAGCTCCATATCTCATAATTCAAACCACTCTGACCATTGAAATGTGGTACTCAATATCATCATACTCCATGATCTTCCTCCTAATGGTTAAACTATTTCCTTGAATGAATCTCGCTCTCATAAAAATTATTGAAATACTATGAGGGGGGGGGGGGGGGTGAATCGGTATGAGAACTTTATACCACTTTTAACCACAGTACATAAACATCAACTTTATAAAAAATATTCAATAATTTATCATCAATGTATTATCTATGATTTCATTCAATATATCATGAGAATATAATCATAAGTAGCATCACAACATCACATCAAATACACAGTACACCAATATTTACGTGAAAACCAAAATGGGACAAAAGTGTGAAATGATTTCTTATATATATATATATATATATATCAATAATTCATTCATATAAAGCATGTTGGCATAGGGGTAGACCCAAGGTTCAACTCTAAAAGCGCACCAACAAAACCCTAACTACCGGCACTTTCGGCAACACTTGTGAAGCAGGCAAAGTCTCACCCGATGTAGAGGCAGGGGGGTTACAAGACTCAGGTGTTTGTAACCAAGCTGGGACACAGATCTGTGATTATAACACTTCTAAAAATACTTTAATAACACTTAGAAGATGATATGAATTAGTTCATTAGCTTTATAAACATTACAGAACAAACCCTAAGATAGATTGGCGTAGTAACAGAAAATATTAAGCACTTCAACTACTTAGAACACATCATAGAGTAGATCTAACATGCATTCATCATTAACACATGTGAATCACTAAGAATCTATAGATTTATCTAACATACATAATAAGCAAAGCAAATTCATAATATAAACAACACTGCATAAAGAACATAAAAAGACACAAGATATATGTTGTTCACCTCAGTGTGGGGCTACGTCCACCAACTACTTTGTCTTCTTTATTATTCTTCCATCTCTTACATTCATCTGCTCCTATGCACTCAGCCATAGAGCTAAGCTTCGCAGAGGATGGGAGATCTGCGCACTGAGCGCCAGATCCTCCTTCCAAAAACCAAGTCACAACACAAAGCCTTACATACACAAGTTGTTGCACAAAGCAGCCCAAAACTACTTGCACTTAGCCTTGCAAGCTATCTTCCACTTCTCTACTTCTACCATACATTATTATCCATTTATACTTTTACATTTTCTTACAAAAAGGCCTAAACATGGGTAAACCCATGGGCCTAAATCCCATAACCCATTACAAAAACACTAAGAACCCCTTGCTGGGTCCACAAAGCCCACAAAACAAGTGAGATCCACGATCTCAGCTCCGTTTGGGCGCTCCATCTTCGATCACTACGTCAAAATCCAAAAAGTGGTCAAACCTTACCAAGATTTCCTCAAAACTTGGTCAAGGGCCAACAGGCCCCCAACACTCAACTGTGACTCGTCCAGAGTCATTTAGATCTAGGAAGTGATGCTTCAAAGGCATCAAGCTTCACTCGGGCGGCCTCGACTTGCTGCTTCACCTGAGCCTCCTACTCAACGAGCTCTTGAATCATCTTCTCTGTAACAGTCCCATCCAGGCGTGTTGACGGACATTTATGACACACCGTCAACAGGAAGGGAAGATCCGGTCTGATCTTGTCTACTTAACCCAAGTCGTTTGGTATAATCTACCCTGACGTGTTTTATGGCTCCTTTAGCCAATCCTAAAATAATTTAAAAGATGCGAACTAACTAAAGATATTACTCTAACAGTCAACACTTTAATTACAAATGCTTAACTAACAGTGTTTATATACAATGGTTATATACAGTTTACAAGGTTTGAGCAAAGCCTTGTGAAAATAATTGTTTTAAGATAATTGATCTAAAAAAGATTAAAAACAAACAAAATTGTTCTAGCACTCTAAATGAACAATGAACAAGATTGTAAATGATATAATGAAAATAGACAAAGCAGATTGATGTTTAAATGATGCAGTCACTCTTCATTCACAAATCAACAAACTAAATAAATAATACACTAACTAACCTCTAGCTATCAGCAGTAATAAACTAAATTCATCTCTCTGCATTTGTATGAACTCCCCTTGTCCCGTGTTGAGTGAAAACCTATGACAAAAGAAAGCATAATACTTCTTGAAAAAATTCAAGGAAGTGTTTCATATTCTGGAGTGATTTTATGATGACAGAAAGACAAATAATTATATATCATGTGACCTTGAAATGTCTAATAACTGAAAATGAAAGAAATTCCAATTCTCGGGAAAGGTGTTACCAACTATCTAGCATCATATGTAAACTCAAAATACTTTAATAGATGATCAGTCATAGATATAAATTAAACCAAAAGATAATGAACAACATAAAGAAAAGAACGATATAAAATATTATGTGTAGAACTGACTAAAGCTAATTCAACACAGATAACATTTCACATCAAAAAATTACATGAGAAGACAATGAAAAAAACACTACACAGTCTACATAGGACGAAAGCCAAAGAGTAAATTGTTTTCTCATATAGTTTCAACAAAATATGTTCATCATATGGTCTAGGAAGAATTTTTGGGATAATAGACTCTTAAAGATTGAAAAAATTAATACATAAATGATAGCAATTAACCATGTATTGATAAAACCGACTAAAGCTCATTTAAATCAATGCATAATCAACTATTCAAAGGATATGAAGATATTATAATGAAAATAAAACCCTTTTGCTCACAAGACAAAATCCATTAAGCAATTTGGTATTTCATATTCTTCTTTGAAAATACTCGTGCATTCTCCCAAAATTCCAACCATTCATTACTCCATTTGAAAAGAAAAAGTTACAAAATTAATAATATACAAAAAAGAAAGGATTAAATCCTCCTCTGAATGTGTTGGGTCCCTTTGGCTCTGAACTTTCACATATATTTATACAATGAATGAACAGTCTGGGCGACACTAATAATTTTCGCCACATGAAATTTGCCTCGTAAAGCGACAAAAATATCTCTCAAATCATGCATTTGTTTGGGAAAAAGCTTATGATTAAGCTAAATGGGTCCATTATGCAGATGGTTTTTCAAGCATTTCTTCAGATTCCTTATGGTTTGGATGAAACAAGTCCCGCAAAATTGCATGTTTGTTCTTGAACGCATTTCCAAATCTTATATGTTGTTGCTCATAAATTATTTGCAGCAATCCAATATTATTTTGGATCAATTATTTGAATGTATTTAGGTAATAAAATCAAGCCATGATCAGATTTGTACCAAATAACTGATAATAGAAACCTTTGAAACAAAAAGAAACCAAATTAATAACCTAAAAATTGTGAATAAAACAAAATCTACAACAATAAAATTAAAATGAATTTAAACTAACTATAAGTTCTAAACAAATATTGTTTATATGTTCCTTTCAAATATGATTTTAAAATTCTAGAAGCTTCAAGTTGATGGAGAGGAGAAAAATATTAATTTTGGGTTTTCACAAAATCAAACAAATGATAGATAATTATTTTTTTATTATTTTATTTTTATTTTGAAATGAGATGCAAACTAACAAAATAATTTAATTAATTAAACCTACCAAATGATTTTGTGAAAATGATTGTTAATGAGCAAAAGACGAAAACATAATCATAATTTAAAGGAAAGTAACAATTGATAAAAATTAAAGTTTTCATTTAAATTAATATTTCTATGTTAGTCTCTCCCTCATTCAAATTTGATCAAATGTGAACAAATGTCATAGAAAAGATGTGTCGTAATAAAAACTCCCAAATTATGAAGCCCGTCCATCAATATCAAAACTCTGTAGAAAGAAAAATGAAATGGCATTTAAATTTCATGAAACTCAAACCAAACAAAAGAAAAGAATATAAACTCAAACCAACCTCAAAACAAAGCAAACCAATATCAATCCAATCAAGTCAAAGGGAAACAAACGAAGAATCCAAGTAAAATTTTGAGGGACCCTAGATTGTGATTAAAGAAAAAGAAGGGGGTTGTTGGGGCCCAACAAATATCGACTTACTGGTTGAAGCAATTATCTATGACCTATTAAACTTTCATCGCCGGGAAGAAGAATAAGACTTGGATATAATTTTAAGCTGCTTTGAAACAAATCCACTTTAATATTACACAATATTAAGACTAGCTCAGATTTATATAAAAATATCATAAAATAAAAAAAGAATGCTTTTACAGAGGATCATAACCTAAATTTGTGTTTAAATCAAAGAGTCATGATGTTTATAAAATGGATTCAATATCGTTGACACAGCTACTACTGTCAGCAGGCATCCATAGCCTCAACAGGGATGTCATTTAACCCACTCAAATGCTTTAATCCCATCCAATAGTTGTATCCACATGATGTATACTTCCATAAAAGTTAATTTAAAATAATATACCTACTACCTCTCGACCCAACATTGCTTCGTTTCCATCAGGACTGTTCAGTACCCAAACAAAGTTGTCTTCGTATCATGTGTGCATTTACCCGCTACCAGCAAGTGTAATTTCCCCATTTTGGGACATTATAACATTACAACATTTCAGAGTGTTATGCCTACCCGAGTAGCCAGATAGTTGTGACAGAGAGTTCAGGAGATATTGAGGGGTTTATTTGGGCCTGACTTGCATCATTCATCATCAGGATCCATTCTGCACAGCTTGGCTTTGGTTCCATCGCATTCCAACAATTTCTGTAATTTTGAGTTATTATGGGTCATATCTTAATTAAATTCACTAAGAAGGTCATAATCAACATATTACTTGGAGAAACCTCTTAATGTAATAGCTCATCGGAATTGGGAAGAAGATCACAACATGATAAGATGATGAGAAGTGACTTTCAGTGGCCGAAGAAGCCATAAGGATGGATAAATCACTTTTTAGAGGTAAAATGGTTAATTGATTAATTAATTAAGTGATTTAATCAAGGAATAATAAAATAAAGTAAAAGTCACTTGGACGGAAAATGTCAACAACGAATTAGGGTTTCAACAGTGAATTAGGGTTTAGAAAATCTATAAGAGAAGGGTCAGTGACCTAATTCATCATTATGCAGATTACAACTTGTCATTGAGGAGAGAGGCGCATCTTAGGAGAGATAGTTCAGTGGATTCCAGGAGGAAGACAACAGTTGGCTGATTTCGGTGTTGAGAGACACACCCTAGTCATCGAGAATATCATTCAGGTCTTCCATCATTCTTCAGCAGCAGTTACATAGTGTTCAGTAGCAAGGGTGCATTCATCTAGAGGGAGGGTGCAACTTCTGAGGGGATTTTAGGTCGAATTACCCCTTCCAGGGGGAATTATGAGATTTCCCTCCGACCCATTTGAGAGGAGAGAAAGGTGCATCTTTTTCCTAGTTCCTCATCAGATTCCAATGGAGGAATCAACTGGGATGCATTTTCCAGACTTGGACATGTGACACTTTTGGTAGGCACATTTGGGGTTCCAGAGTGAGCATCAGACCAGATTCAGAGAAACCCTTCCAACCCATTTCCCAGTAGACCAAGGCCGTTGTTTTGAGACATATCTCATTTGATTCCAATGGTGGAATCACTAGGACACATTTTTCCAAAATAAGACGGGCACATTCCCCCAGGGATATCCATCCAGGGTCCAAACTCATCAGCAGAGGGGTCCGATAGATAACAGTACTAAGGACTAGAGAAGGGTGCATCATTTGGGACAATTTCTAGGCCATTCCGAGAAGTATAGCTCCCAGGGTGAACTTTCCAGACTTCCAGCAGTTACTGTCAAAGCTTCCATATTCCCAATGCACCCATTGATTCCGCAACACTCACATATTCTGGGTATTATCTTTTAGTTGCTTAATTGTATTTTGGATAAGATCCTTTTGTCTTCTGATCTAGACGAGTGTTTTTATTTTATTCAGTCGCATTCGCCCTATTGTAATCCAAAGAGATATCATAATACAAACTTTGCAGTCCTTTGTCGCATTTATTATTTGTATGATCATTTATATGTTGTAAACAATAGATCCTGCATACACATTAACAACATTTCCTAGACTAGCCAAATCAGGAACATTACAGCGAGCCTGTTCAGTACCCCAACGGGTTTACACACACTTCCCACACTTAAGTGCTTCCAACCCTCTTATGCCACTTTTAAATAATAATAAAATTATAGATTTATTGATGACAAAGAGAGCGGGGTGATACTGGAGGTTAATTGCAATATAGGTGAACAGTTGATCATTTTTTTTATTTTTTTTATTTGATTTCAAAACTGGAAGTTTTATCATGGTTTAGAGATTTTAGATTTTGGTTAAGAAATCATCTAGAGAATGAGGAAGCACTTAAAAGTGATCTTTTAAAAACATGGACAGTGTAAAAATTATAAGGATAATCGTAATTCCCAAAGATCTCGACACATTTCAGGGGCAATACTCCAACAAAGACCGTTTAGGATTTCATAGTACCCAACTGACTTACAAATCAATTATCTGAGTTGAACCTTAACATCATAAACTATTTCAACTATTTCAAATTTCTTTCAAAAACATAAGTCTTGAAATGAATGCTTCCTTCGACAATCACTCTTTGATTAGAAATATATTTATTCAAAAATATAGACAAGAAGAAAGTTCAATCAAAGAAATGAAAAAAAAAACAAGCAAACAACAAACCAAATCAGATTTTATTAATGAGATTCAAAATCAAAAGTATATCAAAACAAACAAAATCGAAATAGCAAAAGCACACTTTCAAAAACAATTTTGGCCAAAGATAAACCTGAGCTTTGGGATCTACTAGCATCCCACTGTAAAATAAAGAAAGAACTAAATCATATAAAATCTCATGTGCGAGCAAGTTCTTTTCTTAAGATAGTGATGCATAAGATGTTACTTTGACCAAACATTATTATTAAAAATAAAAGAGACTAAAATAAAATAGAAAAATACTTATTAAGATGAGTACAATCCTACTCGTGGTACCTTGGGTTAGGGTTGAATTCGGGTGAATTGATAGTTCAAATTTACTTATCTCTTTACTTTCCATTTTAAAATTTCCATGATGATAATTCATTTTTTGAAAACAAATATTCAACGAAACAACAAAGAGAAAAGGATTAAAGTGGAATTCCTTGACAGCATTCATATAATGGTTCTCTTGGTGTACCCACTTGTGTTCATAACTGCATTATTACAAAAAGAAACATTTAGAAAGAAAACTAAAGGAAACCTACTTCTAAACCTACTCGAACTACTAAACAAATCAAAATACTAAGTGAAGTCATGATTCCAATGTAGCCATCGGAGTAACTCTAATCCTGCAATGAAAACAAAATCGAATATTAGTAACAAGAATGGTAGTATATCGAAATATGAAAAAAATACATCATACTTACCTTTATCATCATCATTTAAAAACAAAACAAGCATGACCTTACCATTCCCTTGAACAATCTTTCTCTATGAATCTTCCAGCCATTCTGCAATTTTGTCATTATATGGGTCACAAAAACATGAAAAAATGAGATTGTGAAGCTTGTGAGAGTTATAGGGACCTGACATAACCATCATCCTAGACCAAAGTGCCCCATCCTCCTGACAATTTTCCTTTCGTTCCATATTTTCTCCATCTGAAGGATATAAAATGAGTGTGTCAAAGTTACCTCCTTGATCTCCAAATAAGGTGAAGATAATCTTACCATTCCCTGGAAACTTTTTGAGATATGAATACTCCAACCAATCTACAATCCTATCATAATACATGCAATTACTAACATGGGATTGTTCGAAAGAATTCACATACGACAAATATTCCTGATGAGAATAAAGTATTAGATTATCATGGAAAGAATCTTGTAAAAAGGTCGGATCAAGATTGCGAGAACTTATCATGACTTTTGATCGGAAAAGAAGTGTCCCATTCTCTTGAAACTTTCCATTGAGCTCGAATAGTTCAATATTAACTATTTGAGGTGAACTAAATGGAACAACCAACATTTTTGAATAATCATTATTGGTAATAGTATTTGGTTGATTATACTTTTCAACCTCAAATAATTGATCATGGAAAAATTTAGATCCTTCTTTAAAAACAAATTGAGATGAGTCAATGGAAGATGCAAATTGAGACTCTTTCAAATCATTTCTTGATTTACCCATAGATAATTGATGAGAATAAAAATTAATATGTTCATGGGCATAATTATTTTCTTCTTTATCTTCTATTTGGTAATCTCTATTAATTTTCACCTAATGATATAGTGCATAATTCATTCCAAAGTGATCTGGAACACATTATTGCATAGCATGATGATAAAAAATATCAGGGTAAAAGGAATAATATGTAGAAGAGTTGAGGAGACGAAATGCATCTCTTGAAATGATCGGAATATGTGTTTCGAATTATGGTTTTGTTCCCTCTCCTTGTATAAACTGATCAACCTCTGTTGTATGCTCTTTTAAATAGTACGAGACAGTTTCTAAGAGACAATTTGGTTCATCATAAAAGGGTGAATGTGAGAGAAAATTACCAGAATTAGATGATTCATTATTAGTTTGACCAATGTTGTCATCTCCCACTAATTGATCTTGAACCTTTTCACATGAGTGAGGGGAAGTTTTACTGACAAAAATATTACCAAATTCACATTCCATCTCTTTAACTTTAGAAACAATTTTAATATCTTGGAGAGTTTGACCACGGTCTCCTTTTGAATTCAATGTTCCTTCCTCAATACAAAAAGACATTGTTGGCAAAGAAATATCAGAAGCCATAATTTTATCTTGTAAAATGTCATGTTGCTCCTGATCTACCAAAATGAAAGAAGTTGACAAAAAATGTGGT
The DNA here is from genome assembly GCA_009831015.1 of Picea engelmannii. Classification (NCBI taxonomy): domain Eukaryota; kingdom Viridiplantae; phylum Streptophyta; class Pinopsida; order Pinales; family Pinaceae; genus Picea; species Picea engelmannii. The sequence continues at coordinate 349,357 of ML777781.1, forward strand.
GCTTTAATGACTTCAATATCATCATAAACTTTTAAACCATCTTTAGATTGAGTATTAGTGCTCAATTCAGATTGGTTAGCAATTAATTGATCTTTCTTTTCTGAGAGAGAAACGGGATATTGAAACCATTCATTAATAAGAGGAATTTATTTCAAATGGGATCTAGTACAAACATGTATGAACCTAATTGCAAAATCATTGAATGATTCATCATTTTCTTTCCTTGAGCAACTTAATTCTTCACTTAATTCATCATAATCATAATTGTTAAAATCTGATAAAAACTCAATTACAAACTCAAACAAAGAATGAATTGAATTAGCTGGAAAATATTCGAACTAATATTTAACCTGACCTCGGAGGGTGAGAGAGAACAATCTACATATGAGATTGATATCAGTGATCTTATTCTTTAAGCACTTATAAAAAAAATTAGAAATATGGTCTACTGTAGATGTGTTCCCTTCACCATCAAAGGTGAGTTCCGAAAAGAGATCAACTATCTTGTTGGGAATAACTGGTAATGAGACATTGAAAGCATGTTCCAACACAATGATTTGGGAAGGAGCCATAAAAAAATAAGAAATTGAATAAATTGACTCCAAATAGTTAGCTTGTCATCTAATTTTCCTTCTACTGCATTATAAGATGACACAGAAGAATAATTTATAAACCTGGAACTATGACAGGGTGAGGGGTGAAACATTTAATCATTAAATTTACCTTGGCCCTCCTTCTAGCGTCATTTATTGACAGGAATTTATGACACACCGTCAATGAGAAGGGAAGATTCATTATGAGGTTGTCTACTTAACCCAAGCCGTTTGGTATAATCTGCCCTGACAGGTTTTATGTCTCCTTTAGCCAACTAAGATCCTAAAACAATTTAAAATATGTGAACTAACTAAATATACTACTCTAACAGTCAACACTTTAATTACAAATTCTTAACTAACAGTGTTTATATACAATGGTTATATACAGTTTACAAGGTTTGAGCAAAGCCTTGTGAAAATAATTGTTTTAAGATAATGGATCTAAAAATAATTAGAAACAAACAAAATTATTCTAGTACTCTAAATGAACAATGAATGAACAAGATTGTAAATGATATAACAAAAATAGACAAAGAAAATTGACGTTTAAATGATGCAATCACTCTTCATTCACAAATCAACAAATTAAATAAATAATACACTAATTAAACTCTAGCTATCAGCATTAATAAACTAAATTCATCTCTTTGCATTTGTATGAACTCCCCTTGTCCTGTATCAAGTGAAAACTTATGACAGAAGAAGGCATAATACTTCCTAAAAAAATTCAAGTGTTTCATATTATGGAGTGAGTTTATGACGACAGAAAGACAGATAATTATATATCATGTGACCTTAAAATGTCCAATAACTGAAAATGAAAGAAATTCCAATTCTCAGGAATGGTGTTACCAACTATCTAGCATCAAATGTAAACTCAAAATACTTGAATAGATGATCAGTCACAGATATAAACTAAACCAAAAGATAATGAACAACATAAAGAAAAACATGATATAAAATATTATGTGTAGAACTGACTAAAGCTAATTCGACACAGATAACATTTCACATCAAGAAATTACATGAGAAAACAATGAAAAAAACATTGCACAGTCTACACAGAACAAAAGCCAAAGAGTAAATTGTTTTCTCATATAGTTTCAACAAAATATGTTCATCATATGGTCCAGGAAGAATTTTTGGGATAATAGACTCTTAAAGATTGAAAAAATTAATACATAAATAATAGCAATTAACCATGTATTGATAAAACCAACTAAAGCTAATTTAAATCAATGCATAATCAAATATTCAAAGAATATGAAGATACTATAATGAAAATAAAACCATTTTACCCACAGGATAAAAGCTATTAAGAAATCTAGAATTCCATATTCTTCTTCGAAAATACTCGTCCATTCCCCCAAAATTCCAACCATCCGTTACTCCATTTGAAAAGAAAAAGTTACAAAATAAATAATATACAAAAAAGAAAGGATCAAAATCCTCCTCTGAATTTCTTGGATCCCTTTGGCTCTAAACTTTCACATGTATTTATACAATGAATGAACAGTCTAGGCATCACTAATAATTTTTGACACATGAAATTTGTCTCATAAAGAGACAAAAATATCTCTCAAATCGTGCAGTTGTTTGGGAAAAATCTCACGAGTAAGCTAAATGGGTCCATTATGTAGATGGGTTTTCAACCGTTTCTTTAGATTCCTTATGGTTTGGCTGAAACAAGTCCTACAAAATCATATGTTTTTTTTTTAACGCATTTCCAAATCTTATCTGTTGTTGCTCATAAATTATTTGCAGCAATCCAATATTATTTTGGATCAATTATATTGAACATATTTAGATAATAAAATCAAGCCATGATCAGATCTATACCAAATAAATGATAATAGAAACCTGTGAAACAAAAAGAAACCAAATTAATAACCTAAAAATTGTGAATAAAATAAAATCTAGAACAATAAAATTAAAATGAATTTAAACTAACTATAAGTTCTAAACAAATATTTTTTATATTTTCTTTTCAAATATGATCTTAAAATTCTAGAAGCTTCAAGTTGATTGAGAGGAGAAAAATATTAATTTTAGGTTTTCACAAAATCAAACAAATGATATATAATTCTTTTTTTTATTATTTTACTTTTTATTTTGAAATGAGATGCAAACTAACAAAATAATTTAATTAATTAAATCTAACAAATGATTTTGTGAAAATGATTGTTAATGAGCAAAAGATGAAAACATAATCATAATTTAAACGAAAGTAAACAGTTGATAAAAATTAAGTTTTTCGTTTAAATTAAGATTTCTATGTTTGTCTCTCCCTCATTCAAATTTGATCAAATTTGAACAAATGTCATAGAAAAGATGTGTCATAACAAAAATTCCCAAATTATGAAGCTCATCCATCAACATCAAAACTCTGTAGAAAGAAAAACTAAATGGCATTTAAATTTCATGAAATTTAAAACAAACAAAAGAAAAGAATATAAACTAAAACCAACCTCGAAACAAAGCAAACCAATACCAATCCAATCAAGTGAAAGGGAAACAAACGAAGAATCTAAGTAAAATTTCGAAGGACCCTAGATTTTGATTAAAGAAAAAGAAGGGGGTTGTTGGGGCCCAATAAGGCATTGCTCCACTGTCGCAACCACTTGGTTCAGTTCCGAGCCTTGTCCTTCAATTTCTTCAAATAGCTTGTAGGCCTCGTCCTACACAGGTTGCAGCTTCTGCGCGACTTCCATTACATTGCCCTGGATGGCAGTAATATGTTTTTGTACTACGCATTGTTCTTGTGATATTTTCATTCTCTCGACTGCAGTGAGTAGCTTCATATACAACTGTACTGACAGTGCCTACTGTTGTGCCTCTTATAAGTGTTCTTTTAGTTTCCTTAGCTCTAGATCTTCTCTAGGCGTTCATAAGTTTGAGCGCTTCTATCTTTCAGTTGTTTGCATTCTGAGGCGAGGGCACTGTTCCTTCCAACTACATTCTTAGCGACTTCCTCCCTCTAATCGTGCACCTCCTATGGAGTGATCGGTACTGCTTGAATCTCCAACTTTTTTATCCTTGCTTGAAGTTGTTGGATGGCCTCAACGAGCTTCGCCACATGAATCTCAACTGATTCTTTTTCCTCCTATGCCAGGCTAGGCATAAAGCGAAGTGCTTTATTCACTACTTCTTTGACCGTAGTCTGCTCTGTGAGCAGCTGGTCCTTTTCTCTTTGTATCTTTTCTTTGTCCTCCTCGAGCATGGCCCACAACTCATCCTTCTCATTTTCATAGGCGGTTACGCAGTACCATACAACTCGTAGTTGCTCTAAGACTTCCTCTTTCTCTTGCTTTAGGGGTTTTATAGCCTTCTCCTTTTCTTCTTGGACTTTTTGAAGTTGAGCCTCTATCGCATCTACAATTATTCTTAGTTGGGTGGACTCATCCCCCAATTCTGCAGTCTCCGACGAGGAAGGTGCAGCAAGCACTTGCGGATAGATCGAATAGCCTATTGTATTTCCTTGAATTCCTTCTCAACCCTTCCATACATCTCCTCCTACTTCATGCCATATCCTTGTAAGATATCTTCAGATGCATCCTCCATGGCTCCGTGGACTAGACTGGTATCATCCTATGTGAGTGTGGCCTCTAGCTGGGGATTATTAGCATGGATCTTCTTTCTTGTCGAAGGTTTCTGTGGAGAACCCTTCCCCTTCTGTGGTGTTTCAGTAGGGGGATCTTTCGAAGGTGAAGCTTCTCCTTCTCCTTGCCTTTCTCCTTTATCCCCTCCTCCTTGTACATATGCTTGGTCTCCTCCTCCTCCTTCTCCTGCAGGTGAGCCAGATCCAATTTCTTTAGAGGCTTTGTCCTCCTCATCTGTCTCTATATTCTGGACTTCCTCCTTTTTCTTTTTCTTCTTCGCACTGGACTATCTAGTATGCTCGACCCGGGTGACCAAGGGGCTTCCTATGATGTTGGGGTCAAAGAGTTATGTATCATCGACCGGTACAAGGAACTCCTTCGGCCACTCCTTCGTGATCTGCTCCATGTCGTCGTTTGTTAGCTTGTAATATGATTGCAACTCTTCCATGCTCTCATCTCTGCACATAGTGATATATATAAAATGTCGATCTGCATGGAACTTCACAAAAGTTCGGTACTGGTGCAAGGTTCATGGTGTCATGCATGGAAAGGATTCAATGGAAACCTTCAGTTGTTGATAATAGGTAGGGAACATGGCATTCGACTGCCATTTCTACGACAAGTCATTGGTGTACCATAAGGTTAAGAACCTAGTGGCCAACGGCTTTGATGGTTCGATCTCCGAGAAGGTGTGTCCTTCCAACATTTTCCAAGCGAAAAATGCAATCAATACCAGCAACCAACTAAAGTGGAACTCATATCCTTGATCCTAAGCTTCACGATAGTATTTCTCCATTGATGAGGTAACTCATCCAATTCATTTTCATTCCCTCCACGCACTTTCCTGCGAGGTCCACCATGAACCCAATGATCTGTGTGGGGCGATTCTTTCTTACGAGCTTGCCAGCTATGAGTTGGAAAGCGAGGTGCACTATGCCATCCTGGATAGAGGCTACCTTGTAGCCTCACTTTAATTTTTCAACTTCTCCATATGCTTCCTTGATGCATTGGGCTAGCGAGCGATCCGAGGTCTTCCCTAGGTAAATATGTTGAGGGTCGAGTCCCTGCATGCTCAATCCTATAATCAGGTGGATCAACATCGGATCCACATTAATCTGTTGGTCGAGCCACAAGTATCTTCCATGGTCACACGACAAGAGGAATTTAATGCAAGAGTTAACCTCCTGGTGTCGGCCAAAATGGGGAATCTTCAATGCATTGAGTATAGTGTACTGCACCAGCTCCTTAATCCATAGTTGGGAGACCAGGCGAGGCTTCTTCCCAGTGGTCTTCATCAAGTATCTATGGGGTGTGAGCATTGCATATTGCTTTCTATCTCCAAGGTTGAATTCATTATTCTTCAGTAATGGGATCTGTCCCAACTGACTCCCGACCACGTGTATTCCCTTCGGGATGTACACGGTGATCAAAGTGTATTCAAAGTCCCGTGGGATGTTTTCGCATTTAACCGTGCCAACCAAAGGTAGGATATAATCTGGTAAGATCAACGACATCTGCCTCGCATTCACCATATCTCCACGATTCTTACTTCTCTATTGAGTCGCGGGGTTGGTACAGCCAGAACATCATCCAGTCGAAGGGGAATCCTAGATTCCCCTGGTCGATGGTGCTTGTATACCTTCAGATATATCTTTATCATCCATAAACTTCTTAAGAACCTCCTCGACGAACTTCTCTAACTCACTGTGTTCGCCCAACATTCTCAATTTTAAACAAGCAGGTCGAGGTGGACTAATAGACAGGTGGAGTAAACAATGGATGGTGAGGTCTGATAGCACAACTCAACACACATTCACTTCTCTTCTTGTCTTAAATAATCACGGGTGGAAAAAAGTGGTCCTGACATAGCATCCGATGGGTTAAATAAGTGAGCGTCGTAATGGATTCTTCCAACGGGTAGGCATGCTTCCATTAATGTGAAACTATCCATTATGGTGTGGTCTCAACATCCCAAAAGTGTTCCATTCTCCCATAAATGTGTTTCCTAGCCATTTCAGAGCGTCGTTCTAACAGTCGGGGTGCCTCCAATGGTCATATAGCTTCACCGGGGCAAAGTCCCATTCTGCATGGTTCTACTGTTCCGACGAGGTTCAAATCCTACAAACCTGCCTCATGCGAAGTTTTATCTGTAACTTCCTATATATTTTCCAACTTGGCTTTCTTATTACTAAGCTTCATTTCCTTCTTTCCTATGATTTGAGTCTCTCTAACTATTTCTAGAATTATCTTTCCATTCTTATTCTTATCTTCTCCTAGCGTAGTGACTTTGCATTGTTGATGTGCTCTCAAAGGGTTTGAAGTTAATACCTCTTCTCTTATTAATTCCAGGGTGGGTATTCTTCTTTATTTCATGGATATCTCCTTCAAACCTTCTTATGTTCTTTCAACTTCGACAACTAATTCTCTTTCCCTCTGTTGCTTCGACATATCTTCTCATTCTTCTATTAGTCGGTCTATTTTTCTAGCTATGAAATCCCTTAGTTCTTGCTTTTTATTTTTTGTGACTTCTTCCTCTGCTTTCATTCTTATCTGATCCTTCTCGATCCAAGTCTTTCCTAACAAAAGTGGGAACGGGGCGTTTTTCTCAACAAACTTAATGACTTCAATTTCCTCTTCGGTTGATGTTCCATGGACGATAAAAGGTACATTAGTAACTCTTCCACATAGGGTTATCATCTTTCCCTTGAACAAGCCTATCCTTCCCAATGAAGGTATTACAGTAGGCTTTCCCAAAATTTCCCAAGTGTCTTCTGTCATAATATTCACTTGTGTTTTCTCATCCAAGACACAGTCTATGTCGAAGTCTCATATTCTTGCATTTATGCATTGTTTTACCTTCAAGATATCTGGTAAATTGACATCCTTGTAATCATTCATCGTTTCTTTCAACTGTGATAACATAGTCTGAGTTTTTTCTGACTCATTCTCTTGATGATTTTCTAACATGCTGTTATTTTCTTCTCTTCCTTCATAGTTTTCTTGTCTTATGTTCATTTTTTCGACTTTAGCAATCATCTTTGGACAATCCTCAAATTCATGACCAACAATTTTACAACAAAGACAAATATGAACTATACCAGGTCATTCCTTAGCAAGATGTATTGGTCTTCCACAGTTATAACATAGTGTCAATTCTCTCTTTCTCTTGTAAGTTCCCCAACTTCTCTTGTACTACGCACAAGGATCACAGTGTTGGACCTGCAATCTGCAAAAATTCTTTCTAGGTTCATGCATCCATTTCTTAGTCCAAATATTCTTTCTATGCATAGGAATAACATATCTTTCTTTACTTCTATCAAATTCATTCAAATCAACTCTTTCTTCCAACTATGCCCTATCTTTCAGACTAGGACAAAATATATTAAACATACCTAAACTCATGCTTTCGAAACAAAAACTTTCGCTTATTTTACTCTTATTAAAGAACAAAGATTTACCTCTTTCAAGATCTTATCTCTTTTCTTTAGATCAGGTTTCTTTCTTAGTACAGAGCTTCGCAATTCAAGTAGACTACTACGTACTACAGCAATAGATCTATGCACAAATATTCTCTTTTCTTTACTTAAGTTCCCAAAAATCACAATTTCAAGTCCTAGCAATGGAACCATTTGTTGGCACAGGGGAAGACCCAGGGTTCAACTCTAACAAGGCACCAACAAAACCCTAACTATCAGCCCTTTCGACAACACCTGAGAAGTAGGAGAAGTCTCACCCGAGGTAGAGGCAGGGGGGGTTATAGGACTCAGGTGTCTATAACCAATATGGGACACATATATGTGATTATAACACTTCGCAAAATACTTTAATAACACTTAGAATATGATATGCATTAGTTCATTAGCTTTATTAACATCGCAGAACAAACCCTAAGATAGATCAGCGCAGTAATAGAAAATATTAAGAACTTCAACTACTTAGCACACAGCATAGAGTAGATCTAACATTCATTCATCCTTAACACATATGAAGCAATAAGCATCTATAGATCTATATAACATACATAATAAGAAAAGCAGATTCATAATATAAAAAACACAACATAAAGCACATAAAAAGACACAAGATATACGTGGTTCACCCTAGTGTGAGGCTATGTCCACCAACTACTTCATTTTCTTTATTATTCTTCCATCTCTTACATTCATCTTCTTCTGTGCAATCAGCCACAGAGCCAAGCTTCACAGAGGACAGGATACCTGCGCACTGAGCACCAGATCCTCCTTCCAAAACTAGGTCACAGCAAAAAGTCAACTTCTCTATCAAGCACAAAGCCTTACATACACAAGTTGTTGCACAAAGCAACCCAAACTACTTGCAGTTAGCCTTGCAAGTTAACTTTCGCTTCTCTACTTCTACCATACATTCTTATCTATTTATACTTTTACATTTCCTTACAAAAAGGCCTAAACATGGGTAAACCCATGGGCCGACATCTCGTAACCCAGTACAAAAAACCTAAGAACCCCTTGTTGGGTCCACAAAGCCCACAAAACAAGTGAGATCCACGATCTCAGCTCCGCCTGGGTGCTCCATCTTTGATCACTCTGTACAAGTCAAAAAATTGGTCAAACCTAACCAAGATTTCCTCAAAACTTGGTCGAGGTCCAACAAAGTACCAACTTCCAAATTCTTCGGTTACAACTAGAAGGAGGATAGAATCCCCTATTATCAAGATCCAACATAAAGGAAGCTACAACTCCTTGAATTCTATGGCTCCAACCAGAAGGAGTCTATAACCCTAATTTCTCTTAAACCAACTCAAACATGGCTACAACCACCTATCCTTGCCCTATCCTACCACCCTGAAATATAAGTGTAGACCAAATTTCATTACCACAATCATTGTCACTGTCACTGCCACTATTACTATCACTTCCACTATCACATCAACCTGTAATTTTTCACTGTCAACCTGTCACATCAACCTATCACTGACCAACCTATCACATAAACCAACATGTCACTGTTCAACCTGTCCAACCTGTCACTATCATCGATACTCATCTAGATCCTCTCACATGGATCACATACAAAGGTCACCTCTCAACTATATTTCCAACATCACCAACACATGCTTCTACCATGAATGTACCAAACCATCAACCTATACTACAAAAAGTGCATCAACCATGCACCAACACCTATACCAAACCATGCATCAACCATGAACATCGACACCATACAAAGTATCAATCCTGAACCATACCATGTACATCAACATCTGTACCATACCATGTTCCAACCATGCACATCAAGGATAACAAGTGTCTCTACCATATACCATATCATTCCATACACCATATACCAATATAACGAAGATATGAACCAACAATATAATTTATCAGATATACCTCAACCAACATGTACCATACATCCAATATGTGCCTTAAGTCATATACCAAAGATCACAAACACATACCTCAAGCATGCTCCTCAATATCAATGAGATACAACCTCATACATGTACTACCACAACCATGACATATACCAAATATAATGAGTTATCACATCAACCATGTCTCAAAATAACACTATTATGTAGCCTCATATTGTACCCATATCTTCAAAAATACATCTCAACCAAAGTTCCTCAAACATGTACCATATGACACAAGATATGCCTCAACAATATACACAAGAATGCATGCCAAGTAAAAAAAAAAGTGCACCAGCAATGTGCCTTTGTAGATCTTCCTCACACAACATGTACCATACATCCAATAGTACCTCAAGCGAATATTCTCAACCTCACATGTTAATACCTCAAGCAATCACTAATATCAAAATTCAAACAACCATATAAACATACCCTTTACTTATGTAATTGACATGGTGCTTATGAACCTAATACATAGTCTTGTAGCTTCACCTTAGACCCCAACAACCAGGAACAAACATCCTCCTTTACCTCTATACTTTCCTCATGAAACAAAGACTACCTGTCATGTGGATCCTCGCGTGGAGTGACTTAGGCAACTTGAGGGGGTGACTCATGTGATGCCCTATGCCTGACCCATGAGGGCCAGCCAAATTAGGGTTTTACAGAAACCCTCACTCTCCTCTGTAGTCACGAAAATTTGTCGTCATTATTCCTGTGTTGCCTTAGATTTGTGATACCTCAGATATGTCAATAATATCCCTGCAAAAAACATTTCACAAGATATATATTCAATGTGATAAATAGGCGCTAATGGGAGTCTCTTGATCTCTTATTTATACTTCCCAAGTGCCTTCCTTTAGGGGATTTCTTGTAACTGTTTAACCCATTTTTCTTCTTTTATGGCTAAACCACATTTTTCTTCTCCTTTGACTTCTAGACTTCTCCAAGGGTTGAAATAAATCTCTGAGGGTTGATGTTATTGGATTAATCGGTAGGTGCGGACACTAACAAATCTCCCTAGATCCACTTGGATCTAGAACAAAGCAAGAGAGGACATGACTCTTTCCCTAAGTTTTGACCATTGAATTAACTAGGAGGCAAGAACAAATAACATACCTTATTATTGCTTCCTAGGGTCTTTGTTGCTCCCGCTTCACTCCAGTGCTCTCGTGAGGTCAAGACCAAGACAACACAAACCAACCAAAGTGAAGATAACACAATCTATTCAATTTTCAACCTATGTGTATGATCAAGGAATTACACAATAAAGTAGAAATAGCTTTATGGGAAAGGGACATGCCACTATATCATATTAATGGAAAGAAAATATTACAACCTGAGCCTTGATGTCACAAGCTTCCTTTCGATGGCTCTTGGCTCCCACACACACACTTGCTCAATCCTTGCATGAAGAAGATCAAATCCTCTTGATAGACTTGCTAGAGTCTCCAAGTTGTTGTTCAATGCTAAGTCCTTCACACAATTCTTTCACCAATTCTCCAATGAATCTTTCTTAACCTTTTCCATGAGAATTCACTCAATATATAGGAGAGAATGAATTAGTTACTTGGATAAGAATGATCGCAAAATATGGGAATCCAGTACTAGGATAACCATTCGAATGTCAATCCATCCTTCTAGAAGATTCCCTTCTAGAAACATCGAGAATTCATCTTTTTCCTTGCTTTAGGAAGATTTCGCACCCTAGCTATTCAACACTGTGCGAGAAGTTCACACCCTGGCTTAAAGCAGCCTGCGAGAATGGGTCATTCTCACACCCAAATGCACTAGCAGCCTGCGAACCCTCTTCAAAAATGAGTTTTCTGGGAAGAGATGAAAGTAACTTTTCTCAGGAGAAAGTTCTTATGAAGAGCCTGAGTACACCATCATCAATACATCATCATGACGACCAAAATCATGGGTAACAAAATGCCCCCCAAAGTATGAGGTTGGAATCAGTGATAGCCGAAAGACTTTGTAAGCTGCATGTGTGTGTCGAAAACCAAGAGCACATCTAATCGGAATCCTGCAAACAACCAAGCATCTGTAGAATATCATATATACCAATTCTGAGGTAGGAATTTCCATACTCAGATCATAGACTGATGACATTTATAGACATAGGTCATGGCCACCAATCATACACTGTGGATCCATGCCGTCAAAATATAGCATAGCCACCAGGAATACACTGTGGATCTATGCGAGAAATTTCAACTTGAGACGACATAGCCAAGAGACATACACAGTGGATCTATGTGTCACAGATTATACATACTCCATCGCAACCTAGACAAAAGAGATGATATTCAGGGTCTTCAATCTCATCACCCAAAGTACGAATCTAACCATGTGATTACATGTGTTGAAGTCGAACATGGCAAAAACCACTTGATTACCGGTCATTGATGAAACCATTAACAAGTGCGAGGGAAATCACCATTGATGTCAATGACTCCCAAGGTACCCTAGT
>ML777781.1:361778-377634 GCA_009831015.1 Picea engelmannii
ATATGAATGACACGACCAATGATTTGGCAGCATTGACTCAAAGACGACACAGGGAATGACCTTGTAGAAAATCGAATGAGAGGCAAATGGATTTCCCAAACCGGCTTCAAATGATGAATAGGGGGTGTCATGTTCAAGAGCGACACTTACTACCAATTAATACGAAGATGAAGACATATCCCTTTCCCAAATTTTCTCCCACCATTCCTGGGGAGTACCTCTTTATTTTTACACAAGCTTGAGGAGGATAACATATGCTTGTTGATATAAGCTCATCCTTCGAATGAGTCCCTCAGAGTATGTTTAACGAACCCTAAGAAGGAGTGGTTCGATCCCATTACAGGTCTGTCAATGTTTGTTTAACGAGTCCAGAGATAGAAAACTCGAAGTTTTTTCATGATTATAGAGTTTGGAAAAACACTTAAAAGAGAACTCTCTCAGTTCCTTTTTTGTAAAATAGTCTGGATGAGACCGAAAAAGAGATAAATTATCGATCACCAGATGCCTACTTCAAATACTTTATCGAGCGTGAAGATATCAAGGTCGTTCGGATATCTTTTCATGTTTAGAGAGTCTGAAAAGAGCTTAAAGAGGACTCCAGGGGGTTCCTTTTTCGTATAACCTTGTTGAGCCCGAAAAAGTGATAAAAGTATGCTCGATCGCATTCTCATATATTTGCGAGCGCAAGAACGGACAAAAACCACGCTCGAGGTTTTATATAAAAACCATAAAAAACAATCAAAACACGCAACGACAAAGAAAAAAATTTATATCCACATCCCTGTATATGAACCTTGAATTCATTATGCCTGCAAAAGTTACACTCAAAAGGACATTAGGGATTAGGGTTTAATAGATAAATAATCATAAAAAACCAAATGACATAGTAAAAGTAAATAAAAAGGAGTAACAACTCTTTTACCATATCATTTTTACCTTTCCACTATTTGAGCTCAAAAAACCCCTCTTTTACCCTTCAAATTCAGCGTCAGATTCCAGGAGTTACGAGTGTCCATTCAGCGAGCCGTCAGCAACAGTAAGGTAGGCTCTTTGTCCTTAACACTTTCATGGTTTAATTTTACAATTTCATTGGTTTAAATTTCATTTTTCATTTGATTTTGTAAGCCCTACTTGCGCGCTGCCATTCTCACACACAGGCTACACGGGACCTGCAAGAATGAGGCATTCTCGTAGGTGAGCCTAAGGCAGCCTGCGAGGTTCTCACACTATGCCCAAAGGGCACCTGCAAGAACCGCAAAGCTCAAGAATTTTTTTAAAATTTACTCAATGAAAGAGAATGAAAACATGAAAAAAGTTGCTAATCTTCTTGTTGTGCCTCTTATGCAGATAATTGGCCATCAAAATGGTGCTTGAATGGCACGAAAGGGAGCACAAATAAGACAATGCAATTGCCGGAAATCATCCACCTACTATTGCTGCTTTGAGAAACTATGGATTACTGAAGTACTTTCGTATCCCGGGTATGAGGGCCCAAGTCAGGTTGTTAGAGTACCTGGTGCGTATATGGGACCCTGATGAGTAGGTATTTCATGTGGGGGTCCACACACTATCCTTAGATATCGAGGACATTTACTTTTTGACTAGATTGTCACGGCGCGGGCACTATGTGAGCCTGACTGGTAGCAGAGGTGGTGGGCTGCAGATGAGTGAGTACTGTCATTTACACTGTGTTCCCAAGGCTGAGAGAAAGAAAGGAAAAGTAGCTATTTGGGGGGTACAATATTTGACCCTCCGTACTATCCTATTCACCATAGCTCGGATGGCTGGGAGTTCTGCTCACATGGCATTACAGAGTTACTTCCAGTATGCTATTGAGTGTATTGAACCTCGGGTGTTCAACTAGGCATATGATGTGCTTCGTAGTATGGAAAAGCAGTTGACCAAATGCAGACGAGGTGACCTGAAGAAATTCAGGTACGGATCTTTGTTGGTGTCCTTCTTCCTTGAGAGGGTTCCCTTTCTGAGACTGCAGGTTGAGTGGAATTTACGGGCTCCCAGGGATCCAAGGATGTTGAGATGGTGTCGGCTCATGGCCCGGCACGTAGCAAGACTGATCATCAAGTATGATGATACTTTCTTTAACTGGCTTCAACCACATATGTTGATGGTTGACGACTATGTTTATGCCGGGTTGGATTTCCGAGGCAATCCGGAATTAGTACTACCAGAGGATGCTCAGTGGGGGGACCTTGGTAAGAAGTACACACATTTTTCTCTTTTTAAATGTTTTGTGAATTTTTATCATATTCAAATGTTTTTGTTTTATATGTTCGTCCAAAGACTAACACAAAATTCATTTTTGATAACACAGATGTTGGACCTTACCGACCTCCTGGTACTTCTCCCATTCAACGGTGAGGAGAAGTAGCGGCAACACAACAATATGTTGATGATTATCAGGTGGTGGAACAAAATCTAGAGGGCCTGACCGTAGATATTCCAGACATGCCTCTGGAAGAGGTTCCACGACGTGATCAGCGTCATACTGTAGGAGTATTAGCATCCATGAGTCGACTGCTCCGTAGGGTTGCTCGGGTAGTCAAGTATTATCGTGAACGTCATCCATGACATCACTTTGTAGAAGCTATGAGCTTCAAATTTTGACATTTTGGTCTTCAGACAAACTTTTTGTAAAAACTCTTTTGATCATTATATATACAGACGGCTTCTACCGGTTTATCATGTCTTGTGTGAACATTGATGTGATTGATTTATAAATGATTCAAATGTCTATCTAATACATAATTAGCTAATGCATCTGTTAATGTATTTAGACATCTAGGAATATGTTGATATTCAATGTAATCAAAATAACACTCCAAGAAGCGAATTCGCAAATACACCCGTAAAAAAGTAGGACTTCGAATGGTATATACATTACTTAACTGTAGTACTACTAGCTGCGAATCAAGTCATACAACCAAATGACGAATTCCGAGCGAGATAGCATCAACCAATAATTCAATAATGGCACTATACTCTGCAATGTTGTTGGTCGCAAGGCTGAGGACCTTACCGACCTCCTGGTACTTCTCCCATTCAGTGGCGAGGAGAGGTAGCGGCAGTGCCACAATATGCCGATGATTATCAAGTGGTGGAACAAAATCTAGAGGGCCTGACCGTAGATATTTCAGACATGCCTCTGGAAGAGGTTCCACGACACAATCAACATCATACTATAGGAGTATTAGCATCCATGATTCTACTGCTCCGTAGGGTTGCTCGGGAAGTCATGTGTTATTGTGAACGTCATCCATGACATCACTTTGTAGAAGCTATGAGCTTCAAATTTTGACATTTTGGTCTTCGGACAAACTTTTTGTAAAAACTCTTTTGATCATTATATATACAGACGGCTTCTACCAGTTTATCATGTGTTGTGTGAACATTGATGTGATTGATTTATAAATGATTCAAATGTCTGTCTAATACATAATTAGCCAATGCATCTGTTAATGTATTTAGACATCTAGGAATATGTTGATATTCAATGTAATCGAAATAACACTCCAATAGGCGAATTCACAAATACACCTGTAACAAAGTAGGACTTAGAATGGTATATACATTACTTAACTGTAGTACTACTAGCTGTGAATCAAGTCGTACAACCAAATGACAAATTCTGAGCGAGATAGCATCAACCAATAATTCAATAACGGCGCTATACTCTGCAATGTTGTTGGTTGCACGGCTAAGGCACACACCTCGTAAGGAGACAAGTTCGTTTGTAGGGGCGTAAATTTCCCACACAGCGGAAGCAAGGTTCTGAGTACTATGGCTAGCGCCATCAGTGAAGCCAATATAGGGTAGCGAAGACTCCGACATCTTGAAATCAAACACAATGTCACATAAGGGTAGAGACCAAATAACGACAAAAGCAAACTATAGTAACACACCAAAAAGTATGATACATTAAAAATACAAGCACTTGTGCATAGATGAGTTTATGCATAGTACTTTTTCAAGTACAACCCATTCCTGGGTTCACTTAAAGGGATACCATCGTAATCTACCAACTCATAAGCTCCTTTTTCCAAAACTCATCAAACGATATAAGGACCTCGCCACATGGGTTTGAATTTCCCAGCTCCTAATATATCCCGATCTTGTTCATAGAGGAGAACAAGATCACCTTCGGAGAAAATGCGAGGCTTGACATGCTTGTCATATTGGGCCTTGACACATTTTTTCTGAGCTTCTATGACTAGGGTGGCATCACATTAGGTTTTGTCTAATTGCATAAGATACAATAGACATTCTTCCTCAGCAGAAGTGTTGGGTAGGAGTTCAACAGCTAGTTTTAAAGAGGGTATCTCGCATTCAATTGGGAGAATGGATTCCACACCATAGACTAACCGAAAAGGTGTAAACCCAGTAGCAGACTTGACGGATGTCCGGTACGCCCACAATGCTGAAAACAACATTGTGTGCCAACTTGTTTTATGAATCCCTATCATTCGTCAGAGCATAGTTATGAGAACTTTGTTAATCGCTTCGACTTGGCCATTGGCTTGTGGGTAATAGGGCGTTGAGTTATCATGGCGAAGACCCGACTTTTCAATAAGTTCGGAAATCATAAAATTCCTAAAGTGGCTACCGTGATCAGTGATGATAGCATGGGGAACACCAAAATGAGCTATGACGTGATTAAAAAGGAACAATGTTGCAGTCTTTCCAGTGTTGTCAAATGTCGGCATTGCCTCAGCCCATTTCGTAAAGTAATCAATGGATACAATAATGTAACCATGCCAAATCGATGCCCCATTTTGCAAAGGGACCAACTGAGACCACAGGGTGAAGAGGAGCAGGATGTGACCGGATCTTCTGATTATAGGTCTGGCAGGCATGGCATTTCTGAACAGCGATGATGCAGTCGTTAAACAAAGAAGGTCAAAAATACCCTGTGCGTAAGATCTTCTAGGCAGTAGCATACCCAGACATATGACCACCACACGCTCCAAAATGGCAGTCATTCAGAGCTTTCTCATCTTCGTCGAACGTTAGACAATGTTGAAAAACAAAGTTAATCCCCCGATGATAAAGAGTATCCCCGAGGATAATGTATTGACGAGCTTGGTATCGGATGTGACGTCGTTCAATACTGGACAAAGTTGGCCGTAAAGTCTAGGTTTCGAGATATATAATGATATCCCCATACCAAAGATCATCAATGCTAATAAGGAAAAGCGACTCATCGGGTAATGAATCAGCTACTACATTTTCCATGGCAGAATGGGGAAAGTCGCATATCAACTCAGCAAAAACTAAGGACTTCTTGGACTTGGCACGTTCGAATTCCAAGTCAAATTCTTGGAGTATCACAATCCATTTGGAATACTTGCCCCCTAGCAATTGACGGGTGAGAATGTGTTGCATAGGGTTGCAATGTGAAATCATTGTAGTCTTGCGTGAGAGGATATAGTGTCGGAAGCCTTGAACGGCTTGGATGGCAGCCAAGGCCAATTTCTTGACATGTTGATACTTGATTTCAGTTGGCGTGAGACTGCGACTCAAGTAGTAAATAACATGTTCGTCATGAGCATAATCCTCTTGGACGAGAACCATGCCAATGGTGTAATCTGAGGCAGCAAGGTAAAGGAAATAATCAAGACTGTAATCGGGGGGAAAGAGAAGCGGAGCTTGCGTTAAGGACAACTTCAAAGCTTCAAAATCATTGTTGGTAATGGTATCCCATACAAACTCAGAATCCTTCTTTAATAGTCGTGTAAATTCACGAGTTATCTTGGCATAATTTGGGATGAAACGACGAAGAAATTTTTTTTTCCCTTGCAAACTTTGCAACTGGCGAAGAGTAGAAGGAGGAGGGAGATTAAGAATCGCCTCAACCTTTAAAGGATCCACCCGAATCCCTTGACGCGAAACAATAAAACCTAGAAGACAGACAGATTCCACATAGAAAATGCACTTATGAGGATTCAAACGTATACGGTAGAACTGACAGCGAACAAAAATGGCTTGGAGGTGGGTAGGGTGATCGACTCGGCACATTGAATGAGTGGATAAATCGTCCAAATATGGTTGAACGATATGCTTGATATCATGGAAAGCATAAGACATAGCGCGTTGGAAAGTTGTGCCCACGTTCTTGAGACCGAAAGGAAGTTTTCGACAGGCAAAAGTACCCCAAGGACAAATAAAAGCAGTCTTATGTTGATCCTTGGGAACAATGTTGATTTGATTATACCTAGAGAAACCATCCATAAGAGAGAAGATTTCACTTCCGACGCAATCGTCGACAATCTGATCGACGAAGGGGGTATGAAAGTTGTCTTTTGGACAAGCTTTGTTTATATCCCTATAA
The DNA here is from genome assembly GCA_009831015.1 of Picea engelmannii. NCBI lineage: Eukaryota > Viridiplantae > Streptophyta > Pinopsida > Pinales > Pinaceae > Picea > Picea engelmannii. The sequence continues at coordinate 368,125 of ML777781.1, forward strand.
TCAACACATACACCTATCGTACCTTGTTTCTTGTCAATCGGGACAAGATTGGAAACCCAGTCTATGACAGCCACCGGATAAATAAAGCCGACTTTCAGAAGTTTCTCGACTTCAAGCTTGATAGTAGCCGCTTTACGTGGGTGAACTGGATGGAGGCGTTTTCGGACGGGTTTAGCACTGGGGTATGTCTTTATCTCATGTACCACAATCGCAGGTTCGATACCTGGCATTTCTTCGTAGCTCTAGGCGAAGATGTCACGAAATTCTTTGAAAAGAGACGTATAGGTGACTATTTCGTCACGGGAACACGAAGCTCCAATGTGGACATTTTCGACAATTCCATGTTTGATGGATATGTCAATGGGAATAGTGGGTGAGATATTGCTTAAGTTCCCTTCGGCAAACACATCATGGGCAGACTCGGGAACGGTCGAGATGACAACAACGGTCGACGGAGTCGAAATCCGTTGGTAGTTCTCAAGAGTATGTTGCTCTAGAAAGAGGATGGAACGATGATGCCCATCATCCCAAGGGGTGTCCTCCATGACGGACATGATCACCTTGTCAGTGGGAAAAACAACATGAAAAGGATTGGGATACAACTCATCAAGAGAGGGGGTAGAAGGTGTTGTCGATTGAATGGCCTGATAGGCGGATTCAACCGAACTTAACGGCATTGCGTTGTTGAAACGAAGATGATCGCCAGGGTCAGGTACTATCCAGGGGTCATGATATGCAGGAAGTTCATGAGGCAAAGTGGAGATCATGTTGATAGAAGAAACAGACGAGCATGGAACATCGGGCGGTGGAATGGGGAAAGTACCCATTAACGAGGAATCCTTTAAAAGGCCTACACCGACGTTCTCATAACTTGGTGGGGTTTTAGCAATAAATGGTACGTTGCCAGTACAGGTATCAGAATTGAAGAAGGCAAGTTGGTCAACAGTAACAACCTTTCCTTGATGAGGGAAACGTATTACCCGGAAAAGGGTCGACACAACGACGCGCATGGAATCGATCCAGCTGCGGCCAAGCAGAAGATTATAATCAAGGGGAGCGTCAAAGACTTCAACTTTGACTGGGAACGTTTTAACTTCTAACGTGATGGGAAATGAAGGAAGGACACCATAGGTCTTAAAAACAGAGCCATTGAAGGCTTTAAGAGTGTTCTGGGATTCATTCAAAGGAGGAGAGCCAGTGGCTTTCCAACAAGCAAGAGACATAACACAAGTCGAGGCACCCTCGTCAATAATGGTTCGGAAAATATTTTTGTTGGAGAAAACCACTTGGATCTGGAACGCGAGTTGAGGGGGTAACCTTGGAATCTGATCTTCCAAGTCAAAGACTATCAAATTCGTATCTGTCAAATCGATTCCAACGATAGCTTTCAACAGTGCCTTCCATTGTGTGGGACAAGTTTGAAGGACTTCAAGGGCTGACATCGCAGAAGGTGCTTGGGCCAGATCTTCAACAATGCTGTAGTTCTGGGCCGCACGAGCATGAGGATTGAAAGTCGATTTCTGAATGACACCCTTTGGGGGGGGTCACAGAACTGTGTCGAGGCTCGGTTGTTCGAGATGAAGAGGATCGTTAGTAGGTGGAGTCGCTGGAGAGGGTTGTACCAAAGAAGGGGGTAAATAATCAACCTTCTCCTTAGAGGGAGAATAATCTTTAGCTCGAGTAGTGAGTGCAACGTTGTTCTACTTAGAATCACCAGTACACATCAAAACATATGATGTAGTGGAAGAGGAGGGTTGGTCATGGATGACCAACTATGCCTGTTGTTGAGATGGGAAGGGTTGGGACAAGACAGTCGGTGCGGGTGGTTTTGGAGCTCCTTGAAGGAACTTAGTGACCTCGGCACGTCGTGGACAATCCTTCGTGTAGTGATCATCACCACAGATAAGGAAAGGGTATCGTGGTTTGCGCTTATCCCGGTCATCAACAGGGGTAGTTTTGGTTTGCTCTACTTGAGAATTATTTTTTCCCTCCTTATTCTTGCCTCCCATTTTTAGATTTGTTTTTACCGGCTAGGGTAGATTGGACTGCATTTACCTTAGAAGTCTTACCGGTGGGAGTGGCATGAGACAGAGCATTTTGAACATTAGAAGAAGTAGATTTAGGGTTTGTTCTTGAAGCAGAATGTGATTGAACTTGGGTAGTACCAATCACACCGTCAGCTGCATGCGAGGCAGCTAGAGTAGTTGAAGTGCTGGAAGTATTAGGACGAGGTAAGTCGGGTAGTAAATCGTCTCATTTGTGAGTAAATGAGGTCAAGATATTGAGCTCAACTTATAGCCTGCTCTTCCATGACTATGCCACCCATGGCAATGTCCTTACCGATTTCGTTCATAAATGATTTTGTAAACCATTCTACCAGTAACTGATCAGGGAGCTCAAGTTTAATGAGACGTCGTCTCCTTCGCCACTCATGGATGTGATCAGATATATGAGTTCCTTTAGTCTGTTTGAAGGAAGTCAAAATATCGGTCCCAGTATCATAACGGATCGGTAACTGGTAATGTGTAAGGAAATCCATAGCTAGGGTGTTGAAATCAGAGAAAAAACCTCATGGCAATTCAATACACCACTTCGCAGCAGAACTGGTAAGGGTTCGTTGAAAAAGATGTAAACGAATAGAGTCATCCATCAACGAATTGGATGAACACCATAAGTGAAAAGTCATAATGTGATTGTTTGGGTCCTCTCCCACTTTTCCGTCGAATTTAGGAATGTTCGATGGAATCTTGGCTGGGATAACAGGCCATTGGGGAGAGTGACGAATAGGATCATTTAAAATCTGTGACAAATCTGGCAAATCCAAAGTGGCAAGAAAGGGTAACTGTCGATTCACTTGCGGGTACTGGTGACCTTGGGGAGGAAGCCCTGTCGGCAAACCAATAGGACCATAAGCAGTCTGCATATAATGTGAATACCCAGGCATATTCGGTGGTGGTTGGAGAGGATAGTAGCTTGTAGGAGTATACCCTGGAATAGGGGCTTGAGTTTGAGCATTCGCCCCCCAAATGGGATTGAACGAACCTGGATATGGCTGGCCCATGCTAGGGGGTGTTACTGACACAGCTGGAAACTGCTGCCCCCCAGTTGATGGAGAAGGATTTTGTATCAATTTATTCCAATACTAGGCCAAGGATGGAAGTATGTTTTTCCCATAAGGCGGGGTCGGTCCTCCCATTGAAGGTGGTGTTCCAATTGGGGGTTGTGTTCCAAAAGGAATTTTCCCACTGAGAGGGGGTTGTGCAATACCACCTTGGTGAAATTGTCCACCAACCGAAAACTAATAATTTGGAGTGAAGGACGGAATAGCGCCACTAGAATTAGGATTTCCAGTAGAGGACGAAGAACGTCCTCCAAAAGGAAATTGAGGGAGTGTTGGGACAAAACCGGTAAGAAAGTGCCTAGAAGAAGAAGGACCACTAGGAGAGCCGGATGGATTTTACGCAGGAGTAGGAATGGAAGCATTCAACGCACAGTACCCAGGTGGTACTGTCGGGGCGACATTGGGCATTCGTCGTGTGTTGATAGGAGCAAGACTAACCACAGTAAACCCGGTTGGAACACTCGTAGTAGCTGCAAGATGGGCCATTTCGGCAGGGACGGTAAAGTAATAAGTGGTAGTCACCGGTACTGTCTCTGTACCAGAGATTTTAGAAATCACAGGTGGGTTGATCTCAGAAATCACAGGGGAACCTGAACCAAAACGGTCCCATCGAAAAACGCTTGTAGACCAAAAAGGATCTTGGTCCCCAGGTCCATACGGAGATCCAGAATACACATCAATTAAGTCTCCGGAAGAGTTTGCTCACATAAAACATCTCTCAGAATCAGGATGAATTTGAAAGTCCTCTCGAGTATTTGTAATTCGAAAATGTTCTAGAGAGTCAGTTCGTTCCACTTGTGGTGTGGTGACAACTGTGGCTTCACTTTGTCGAGGAGATCCCTCAGGTGTACTGGTAGGCAAGGGTTGAGAACCGTCCAGATGCTCTGGAGATAAACACTGCATTCTACGTGAACGACGTGGAGGAGCTATTGTAAATGAGTAAAAAACTCCGCGAAGAAAATCCTATGGTCAACTTCGAGAAACAAACAACACGTGCTAGTAAACAAAATCTAGGAAGCAACACCAAGCAAATAAGACCTTCTAATGTCGAAGCCACTAGTTGGTGATGAAATCCAACGTCACAACAATGAGACAAGAAGGGGCTGGGCTAGGGTGGAAAAGTTACGCTGACGACCTGCTTAACGGACTTACACCCTGGTGCAAGCTCCCACACATAATCATGGGTATACCCTCCAAGGAGCCCGAGTGAGTTTGGTCAACGTCAATTCCAGGTACCGTGAAGACTTTCCCCTCCACAGTCACCTCGGGTAAGAACCTATAAAGATAGGCCACTAAGGTCACCACCAACAACAATAAAGCATAAGGGGATAGTCGACAGTCTGATCCACACGCAAGGGCAGGGTATCTAGCCCGAAATCAACCCAAAAGGCTTACACTCATCATTGTGGGTATACCTCCGAGTGATCCTCGTAATACGTGCAATCTCTACACTGATATCAACAAAGCAGGGTGAGTAACTCTGCCAATATCAATGAAACCTCGTGTTTGACCTGTTATCACCCCATAATTTATGGGAATCATCTTATGAATTGGATATTATCTGTATCTGGTGATTTGGTTCACAAATGATATTGCATTCTTCAAATAATTTGTGAAAAGAAAAAAGAAAAAGAAAAAAGAAAAAAGAGAAAGAAAAAAGAAAAATAAAAAGAAAAAGAAAAGAGGGCTAAAAAGAATTGAAGCAAAGGCCCCATGCAATAATAGCAACTTGGTCATACCTTTCAAGCATGACCAAGTTCTTTTAAATTTTCAATGCTGATAGGTTAGTGAATGCATCTGATCATACTGTCTAATCTTGGTCAGATAGCCCTTAGGTTAGAACTAGTGAATAAATCTGATCAGACCATCTAATCCTGATCAGGTAGCCCCTAGGTTAGAATTAGTGAATACATCTGATCAGACCGTCTAATCCTGATCAGGTAGCCCCTAGAAAGAATAAAATCTTGACCCAACTGTTTAATTTGGGTTAATTGCCTTGTGACAGTAGGTTAGGACGTAGGTTAATTGCCTTGTTTCCCTTTCCCAAGTGAAGCCAGAACGATAAAGATGTTACCCTATGAATCCAATGCCTAAATGTAATTGAATCGATGTCCCCCTTGGTGGTGTACAAGAGAAAAATCAAAGGAAAACCCATGAGAATGTCCTTATCCTAAGTTTTCCTACATGTGGAAATTTCTGCCCCCGACTATGTCTCATTCACTTTTCAATGGTCCGGATCGCTATGACTATATCAACGGCCCACGTTTGATTCCGGACCCCCTTAGTGTTCTACTTTTAATCAAAGGGGGGGGGGGGGTCCGGAATTGGTTATAAATCGGGCGCGGATCTGAACGGCTCTCAATCCGGCGCTCAAATTGGTGGTCCACATTGGATTCCGGACCCCCCCCTCCGTTCTGTTTTTAATGGAGGAGGGGGGGTCCGGAATTGAGAATAAAAGGCGCGCAGATCTGGACGACCATCATACAAGTGCGCAGATCGATGACTCTTAATCATTTCCAGACCCCCCTTGGTGTTCTTTCTTTAATCAAAGGGGGGGGTCCGGAACGAATATTATTTTCAGCGGGCCCCTTTGTTACACATGGCGCGTTTCTATTGGTTCACGAGTCCCATCCACCACATGCTGTCTGACACTCCATCGCCCCTGGACGTCACCCTCCACTCAGCCCACTTGTCCCACTTGCATCTGGATTTGAGTCCCATCCCGTTACTACTGCCAGTCCCTGGTGTCAGTGCCATAACACCCTTCACTCATGAACAACCCCCTTTGGCGACTTTACCCCCCATTCACAAACCGCCACATCAGCCGTTCGTATAATCTGTTTACCATCACCTACCATATCACCCCAAGTGGCCCGTTATACATTAATGACGGGATAAAATGCTCGTTGTCATGCTGACCGCTTTCCCGCGTCCGACCGACCCAGTTTTGAATAAAAACATCGTTGTGCCCATTTTCACTCGTTATTCATTCCTTGCGCCAGAAACCATCCATCGCACCAGAGAACTAATCTATCATTTTTCCATTGCTTCCCCGTCATTTTCCTCCACCACTAGTAGACCCCACTAACGTTGTTTGTTGCAGGTACAGTCGCTAATATGGCATCTAAAACAAGGCCAGCTGAAGAGGAAGAGAATCCATTTGTTCCTCCTCCTGTCGATCTTGATAAAATCCCTCTGGTAGATAAGGACCGCTTGATAGCGGACACTACATGCAGCTTTGATTTCTCTGATCTGTAAGCATGGCTCCGACAAATTTTCCTAGACCAGAGTGACGAGATTGGGCTCTGGGAGTCCAATCTGCCCTTATATCTGTTCCCCCAAGTTCACCATTTCCCAGAGTTTGCACTCAAGTGCCAAGCTCACTACGTCCCCGAACAGAAAGCCATTATTTCCTCCTCTGGGGATGTCCTATTCTTCATTACCCCAGAGGATATCGACCAAATGATGCAGATAACCCGCCCGGATTCTGTAACCCCTTTCAACTTGGAAGTCCTCACCGAGCTCTACCAGAAGATGACTTTCCCGCAAAGAGCTCAGATTTTCGAGCTATTTTCCCCTCCTTCCTCTCCAATCCCGACCACCAGTCCCCCGTATCCTTCTTCCATATTTTCCATCAAAGGGAATCAGATTATTTCGGCTGTGTGTGCTATACTTGGATATTATTCTGATCAATGGGTGGACGAACCCATCCTGGGTTTCCTATCCATCTTTTCAAATGATGAACAACCAACCACTCAATTCGATTATAACACATTCCTGGCATATAACATCCATGAGCAGTTCGTCAATTTCGACACCGAAGGAATGTTTAGATACTCATCCATTCTGGCTTACATGTTCATCTATTTCCAAGCCGACAAGTTCAACTTCTCCATGCAAAAGATGGATGCCAATGGGAAGCCTCAGCTCATCACAGCGTGGAAATCCCTCCTGAGGCGAAATTCCGCTGAGTACAACTTCACGGCGTTCATAGATCAGTTTTACCACCCTGTGGTAAGCATGTTGAGTGGCATGCCTGAGCCACGAGTAAATGACGAAGTTCGGAGAGTTCTGCATCTCTCAGAAAGTGCGAAGACAGGGGACTGGTACTTGTACCAGAATCACTCCGAAATCCGGCTCTATGGGTGCGAGTTGGCACCATACAAGCTTCCGAGATATATACCGGTAAGAATTTTCGCACTAGAATATATTAGACAAATTATGAATTCTGATGATATTCACTTTGTTTCCCTCAAAAAGAAGCAACAGTTGCGGCTCAAGGGGCAGATAGGTTCATTTATCTGCAATAATAGAGGTGCTGGTGATGAAGCAAACAGACTCTTGAGGGAAATGAAATTCATGACAAGCTTCCCCTGGCATTATGATCCCCATGGCATCATTTCTGAGATGAGAGTCAAGAATAAGAATGCTCCATATGTGCATGATCCCAGGCCTGAAATCGAAAAATTTGCTAATCAAGTAGAATGGGAGCCCGATACGTTGGAGGATGTAGAACCTGTTGTCAGGTTGGAACAGCAGGGGCCCTCAACAAGTGCACTTCCTACTCCCACGCCACAGGCCCTCAAGGAAAAGAGGCCCCAACAGGAGTCATCTCCTCCTGTAACAGAGGTGTCCACGGAGGAATTTCAAATTCACTCCAAAAAGCTGAAGACCATTTGAACGACCGACACAACAGCAGAAGCTACCATGTTGACTACCACAGTGACCACTACAGGGGCCAAGCAATTCACTTCATCTTTTGGCTCTAGTCATCTTAAAGAAGTAATAGTAAAGTCCAGGGATTCTCCCTTGGATACTCCACCAAGCAAGACTGGGCCCCAGCTGGGCATTTTTGAAAAATATGACTTGATCAAGAAGAGGAACCAGTTGCTCACCAGCAGCGCTTATGCACAATTCCAGAAGCAGTCCTCCACAGCCCAGCACAGGTTACTCTCGGCATTCGATACAGAAAAGGGCAAGATGCATATGGCATACCTCCATGCACTAGTGCCGGACCCCAAGGTTATATTTGATTACAGGAGGACCACTTTTGAATTCCAAGCCAAAGATGTGCATCCGGCAGATCAAATGGATATGCATAAGCAAACTGGGGAAATGATTTCCCACACTTTAGCCCGCGTTGCAACTTCTGCGGCAAAGTATCGAACAGCATTGAGCAATGCCCAGACCCAACTGAAGCTAGAGAAGATGTCTTCCTTCGCAAAAGACAACAAGATAAAGACTCTCGAGGAGCTGGTCCTCAAGATCGGCTACGACCTGGCGAATGTCAAGGCTGCTGAGGAAATGATTAAAAAGAAGAATGCTGACATTGCCGCATTGAGAAAGCAGCTAAAGCTCCCTCTAACAGAGGATCCACAGATGAAAGAAATAGCTGAAAGAGAAGGCGAAAAGGATGAGATGCTGAGACTACTCATGGAGCAGAGTGCGCAGTTAAGGGAGATGGAGGCCAAGATGGAAAAACTATTAAAGGAGAAAGAACAGACGAAGACAGTAGAGGCCATCACCTTAAGTGTTATTCCCATTGCGGGGTTGAGCACAGTGACAATGACAGCAGTTCCATCCGCAACTACAGAGCAGGTACCTGAAGGCACCATAGACCTGGCCAAGTCTATGGAGAGAATGAATTTGCAAGAGTCTGAAATCGGCAGACTCAAGAAGGAAGTGGAAAATCTGCAAGAGCTAAAAACTTCTTTCCAGATAAGTCTAGCCAAGGATAAACAGGTAAATGAGCAAATGAATAAGGAGTTGCAGCAGCTCCAAACACAGACATTGGCTGGGAAAACCTTGGCTGAAGTTAAAGAAATTGTGTGGACTGATATCTCTAAGTCCATAAATGAAATCTGGCCAATGGTTCAGATCATGTTCGAACAGAACGAGTTGCTCGAGAGGAGCAAAAAGGCTGTGGAGAAAATCAGGACTGAATTGGGTGACATGCCAGCCCAGGCCAATGAGATCATAAGGTTCCTAAATTCTAAGACGCGGGAAGAACTCAAGGAGCTGAAAATTGAAGATAGGAAAGAAACCATATTGGAAGTGAAAAGAGTTCTGACCAAAAGAGGTCTCATGCTTCAGCTAGAAGAGAAGATCCAAATCATGGACCAGGGAGTGCAAAGGTTCTTCCACAAGATAGATGCTCTGACAAGGAAAGGCATGCCTGGCATGAAGGTCATAAATGACAAATTGATGGCGCTTCCCGATTATAAGAAGAAGTTGATCGAAGTATCTAAGGACTGTGCTAAATTCGCAGGGATACAATCAAACATCACAGGTAGAGCTTTCATGGAGGCACTGCACTTGGATATTGAGATCCAGCATGAAATTAAGCACATTTTCGTCGTCAAGCCTACTTTCGCTAAGTACACAGACAT
>ML777781.1:386391-398277 GCA_009831015.1 Picea engelmannii
AAAAGAATTGAAGCAAAGGCCCCATGCAATAATAGCAACTTGGTCATACCTTTCAAGCATGACCAAGTTCTTTTAAATTTTCAATGCTGATAGGTTAGTGAATGCATCTGATCATACTGTCTAATCTTGGTCAGATAGCCCTTAGGTTAGAACTAGTGAATAAATCTGATCAGACCATCTAATCCTGATCAGGTAGCCCCTAGGTTAGAATTAGTGAATACATCTGATCAGACCNTCTAATCCTGATCAGGTAGCCCCTAGAAAGAATAAAATCTTGACCCAACTGTTTAATCTGGGTTAATTGCCTTGTGACAGTAGGTTAGGACGTAGGTTAATTGCCTTGTTTCCCTTGCCCAAGTGAAGCCAGAACGATAAAGATGTTACCCTATGACTCCAATGCCTAAATGTAATTGAATCGATGTCCCCCTTGGTGGTGTACAAGAGAAAAATCAAAGGAAAACCCATGAGAATGTCCTTATCCTAAGTTTTCCTACATGTGGAAATTTCCGCCCCCGACTATGTCTCATTCACTTTTCAATGGTCCGGATCGCTATGACTATATCAACGACCCACGTTTGATTCTGGACCCCCTTAGTGTTCTTCTTTTAATCAAAGGGGGGGGTCCGGAATTGGTTATAAATCGGGCGCGGATCTGAATGGCTCTCAATCCGGCGCTCAAATCGGCGATCCACATTGGATTCCGGACCCCCCCCTCCATTCTGTTTTTAATGGAGGGGGGGGGTCCGGAATTGAGAATAAAAGGCGCGTAGATCTGGACGACCATCATACAAGCACACAGATCGATGGATCTTAATCATTTCCGGACCCCCCTTGGTGTTCTTTCTTTAATCAAAGGGGGGGGTCCGGAATGAATATTATTTCCGACGGGCCCCTTTGTTACACATGGCGCGTTTCTATTGGTTCACGAGTCCCATCCACCACATGCTGGCTGACACTCTGTCGCCCCTGGACGTCACCCTCCACTTAGCCCACTTGTCCCACTCGCGTTTGGATCTGAGTCCCATCCCGTTACTACTGCCAGTCCCTGGTGTCAGCACCATAACACCCTTCACTCATGAACAGCCCCCTTTGGCGACTTTACCCCCCATTCACAAACCGCCACGTCAGCTGTCCGTATACTCTGTTTACCATCACCTACCATATCACCCCAAGTGGCCCGTTATACATTAATGATGGGATAAAACGCCCGTTGTCATGCTGATCGTTTTCCCGCGTCCGACCGACCTAGTTTTGAATAAAAACACCGTTGTGCCCATTTTCACTCGTTATTCATTCCTCGTGCCAGAAACCATCCATCGCACCAAAGAACTAATCTATCATTTTTCCATTGCTTCCCCGTCGTTTTCCTCCACCACCAGTAGACCCCACTAACGTTGTTTGTTGCAGGTACAGTCGCTGAGATGGAGTCTAAAACAAGGCCAGCTGAAGAGGAAGAGAATCTGTTTGTTCCTCCTCCTGTCGATCTTGATAAAATCCCTCTGGTAGACAAGGACCGCTTGATAGAGGACACTACATGCAGCTTTGATTTCTCTGATCTGCAAGCATGGCTCCGACAAATTTTCCTAGACCAGAGTGACGAGATTGGGCTCTGGGAGTCCAATATTCCCTTATATTTGTTCCCCCAAGTTCACCATTTCCCAGAGTTTGCACTCAAGTGCAAAGCTCACTACGTCCCCGAACAGAAAGCCATTATTTCCTCCTCTGGGGACGTCCTCTTTCTCATTACCCCAGAGGATATCGACCAAATGATGCAGATAACCCGCCCGGATTCTGTAACCCCTTTCAACCTGGAAGTCCTCACCGAGCTCTACCAGAAGATGACTTTCCCGCAAAGAGCTCAGATTTTCGAGCTATTTTCCCCTCCTTCCTCTCCAATCCCGACCACCAGTCCCCCGTATCCTTCTTCCATATTTTCCATCAAAGGGAATCAGATTATTTCGGCTGTGTGTGCTATACTTGGATATTATTCTGATCAATGGGTGGATGAACCCATCCTGGGTTTCCTATCCATCTTTTCAAATGATGAACAACCAACCACTCAATTCGATTATAGCACATTCCTGACATATAACATCCATGAGAAGTTCGTCAATTTCGACACCGAAGGAATGTTTAGATACTCATCCATTCTGGCTTACATGTTCATCTATTTCCAAGCCGACAAGTTCAACTTCTCCATGCAAAAGATGGATGCCAACGGGAAGCCTCAGCCCATCACAGCGTGGACATCCCTCCTGAGGAGAAATTTCGTCGAGTACGACTTCACGGTGTTCATAGATAAGTTTTACCACCATGTGGTAAGTATGCTGAGTGGCATGCCTGAGCCACGAGTAAATGACGAAGTCCGGAGAGTTCTGCATCTCTCAGAAAGTGCGAAGACAGGGGACTGGTACTTGTACCAGAATCACTCTGAAATCCGGCTCTATGGGTCCGAGTTGGCACCATACAATCTTCCGAGATATATACCGGTAAGAATTTTCGCACTAGAATATATTAGACAAATTTTGAATTCTGATGATATTCACTTTGTTTCCCTCAAAAAGAAGAAACAGTTGTCTCTCAAGGGGCAGATAGGTTCATTTATCTGCAATAATAGAGGTGTTGGTGATGAAGCAAACAGACTCTTGAGGGAAATGAAATTCATGACAAGCTTCCCCTGGCATTATGATCCCCATGGCATCATTTCTGAGATGAGATTCAAGAATAAGAATGCTCCATATGTGCATGAGCCCAGGCCTGAAATCGAAAAATTTGCTAATCAAGTAGAATGGGAGCTCGATACGTTGGAGGATGTAGAACATTTTGTCAGGTTGGAACAGTAGGGGCCCTCAACAAGTGCACTTCCTGATACCACGCCATAGGCCCTCATGGAAAAGAGGCCCCGACATGAGTCATCTCCTCCTGTAACAGAGGTGTCAACGGAGGAATTTCAAATTCACTCCAAAAAGCTGAAGACCATTTCAATGACCGACACAACAGCAGAAGCTACCACGTTGACTACCACAGTGACCACTACAGGGGCCAAGCAATTCACTTCATATTTTGGCTCTAGTCAGCTTAAAGAAGTAACAGTAAAGTCCAGGGATTCTCCCTTGGATACTCCACCAAGCAAGGCTGGGCCCCAGCTGGGCATTTTTGAAAAATATTACTTGATCAAGAAGAGGAACCAGTCGCTCACCAACAACGCTTATGCACAATTCCAGAAGCAGTCCTCCACAGCCCAGCACAGGTTACTCTCGGCATTCGATACAGAAAAGGGAAATATGCATATGGCATACCTCCATGCACTAGTGCCGGACCCCAAGGTTATATCTGATTACAGGAGGACCACTTTTGAATTCCAAGCCAAAGATGTGCATCTGGCAGATCAAATGGATATGCATAAGCAAACTGGGGAAATGATTTCCCACACTTTAGCCCGCGTTGCAACTTCTGCGACAAAGTATCGGACAGCATTGAGCAATGCCCAGACCTAACTGAAGCTAGAGAAGATGTCTTCCTTCGCAAAAGACAACAAGATAAAGACTCTCAAGGAGCTGGTCCTCAAGATCGGCTACGACCCGACGAATGTCAAGGCTGCCGAGGAAATGATTAAAAAGAAGAATTTTGACATTGCCGCATTGAGAAATCAGCTAAAGCTCCCTCCAACAGAGGATCCACAGACGAAAGAAATAGCTGAAAGAGAAGGCGAAAAGGATGAGATGCTGAGACTACTCATGGAGCAGAGTGCGCAGTTAAGGGAGATGGAGGCCGAGATGGAAAAACTATTAAAGGAGAAATAACAGACGAAGATAGTGGAGGCCATCACCTTAAGTGTTATTCCCATTGCGGGGTTGAGCACAGCGACAGTGACAGCAGTTCCATCCGCAACTACAGAGCAGGTACCTGAAGGCACCATAGACCTGGCCAAGTCTATGGAGAGAATGAATTTGCAAGAGTCTGAAATCGGTAGACTCAAGAAGGAAGTGGAAAATCTACAAGAGCTAAAAACTTATTTCCAGATAAGTCTAGCCAAGGAGAAACAGGTAAATGAGCAAATGAAGAAGGAGTTGCAGCAGCTCCAGACACAGACATTGGCCGGGAAAACCTTGGCTGAAGTTAAAGAACTTGTGTGGACTGATACCTCTAAGTCCATAAATGAAATCTGGCCAATGGTTCAGATCATGTTCGAACAGAACGAGTTTCTCGAGAGGAGAAAACAGGCCGTGGAGAAAATCAGGACTGAATTGGGCGACATGCCAGCCCAGGCCAATGAGATCATAAGGTTCCTAAATTCTAAGACGCGGGAAGAACTCGAGGAGATGAAAATTGAAGATAGGACAGAAACCATATTGGAAGTGAAAAGAGTTCTGACCAAAAGAGGTCTCATGCTTCAGCTAGAAGAGAAGATCCAAATCATGGACCAGGGAGTGCAAAGGTTCTTCCACAAGATAGATTCTCTGACAAGGAAAGGCATGCCTGGCATGAAGGTCATAAACGACAAATTGATGGCGCTTCCCGATTATAAGAAGAAGTTGATCGAAGTATATAAGGACTGTGCTAAATTCGCAGGGATACAATCAAACATCACAGGTAGAGCTTTCATGGAGGCACTGCACTTGGATATTGAGATCCAGCATGAAATTAAGCACATTTTCGTCATCAAGCCTACTTTCACTAAGTACACAGACATGGACGAAGTGTACCGGAGGTTTCTCAAAGTGACGGTGCCAACTCATATCCGATGGGAAGAGCTGTGCGATCTACTAGATTAGTAGATGAGCTGTCATTTCCAGTCAGCTATCCTATCAGCAGAGGTTGTGGAGGCACCTCACCAACAGCCTACCCAGAAGTTCAGCAAACAGTTATGATGAATCACCAAACGGTTTTTGATTAGTTGAGTTAGTTATGCTAATAATAGTATGGACACGTCCTTGTCAGTTATGACAGGATCCTTTGTATTTTGACTTATAAATACTTCTTTCTTCAATGTATTGAGGGTTGTTGTTGATTTGCACACCCGACTGCTATCAAGCTGTAACATTTTTGAAGAGATCCACCATTAATAAAGAAGAGGCTTTTCATAGGATTCTTGCGCATTTTCACTGGTGATGTGATTTTCTTAATCAAATGTTTTCTTGCTATGTGATCATCTTGTTTTTCTGTAACTAATCTGTACGAATAGCATTATGTTGCAGGATTTATCCCTGATACCCTATTTCCGATTCTATAGATTTCAATGTTCATCTTCTAAATATCTTCAGTTAAGAGATTATTAAGTTCTTGTTAATTGGAGTTATTTTCCTTATCTTTCTTCTGTCCATCACTTTAACTTTTAAAGATCTAGTGAGGGTGTTATCTCACCTTGTGAAAGATTTCTTCAGCGTTTCTGGTTGCGTCTTAGATTTTATTAAGTACAGACCCCATAGCCCAATGGATGTGTGATTTGTCTCAACCAACTTTAAAAATCCTTTACAACAAAACAAAACTCGTGCCTTTACCTAGCCTAATATCTTAATTCAAACAAAGCTAAATTATATAGAGAGATCCCTCTCTGAAGCTGGAAGGGCTAGATCCCAGCTTTAAAAGCGGTTGGTTAAGGTTACCTTTGTATATTTCCTCTTTTCAACCTCTAGGAAATTTACAGAGTGATAACATGACCCTTGTGTGAGAAGGGCTTCCTAGGATAGGATGTTGCAAATGGAGTTTAACACTCCCTAACACAAGATGCTATTGTGTGTTTTGTGCTTTTGGAGAGTGTATCTTTCTTCCTACTCCAAAGAGCTAGCCTAGCTAAATGTTGGTGTAATAGAGCCCTAAAAAAGAGTTACTAGATAAATTTTATGATTACGCAGTGTTATTAAGAGTTGTTGTTTACTTAAAGGAAACATAGATGAAACTTATGTTTTATGACTCTGACCCAACAATGCATGGATGAGAATGAAATACATCACTTTTCGTTCAATGAATCCTATGTATGGGAGGGAAAGAGAAAGTTTTCCAGATCAACCTTGAACTACAATGCAAAATTTGCTTTCAAATGCAAATGCAACAAATCACGCATCAAATAACAATTCTCTATTGCTTCTTTCTCAAAAATTTCAATAATTTGATTTTCAATATTTTCGAAGATAAAAACGATTTTTTGAAAGAAAAACTTTTGTTTACTTTTCAAAAAGGACCCTCACTATGCCAATGAGAGTAGAGAAAATCAAAAACCAATGAACAAGGAATGATAAAAACCCAATCCACTCTTTCAATGAAAACAAAAATAAAGAGCAAACCAATGTAGTCTTTTCAATCGCATAAGAAAAGTGATCTTTCAAACAATAAGCAAATGATAAAGACCAAGAAAACTCAACTTTCAACCAATCACTGGTTCTTAACTAATCAAACACGCTCAGATTCTGAAATTAGAGAGAATGGTTTTGCCAAGAAAAGTCAAGACAAAAATGACAAGAAGAGCCTTGCAATCCTAAGAATGTTCATGCATGCAAACGAAGACAAGAAAGACATCAATCAATGGTCCAAGAAACTCTTATGAGGCACCTAGACTGATCTGGGCAGTTGAAGATGCCAAACCTCAAATCCAAAATTTTGAAAAAATGAGTTCGCAGGCTGGTAGTATTACACAGTGCGAGAATTAGGCATTCTCGCAGGTGGCCCTTGATCAAAGTGCAAGAACCTCACACTGCAACCTAAAGGCAGAGTGAAAAATCTCTGGATTCTCGCAGGCTACAGTGAAGTGCAGTGTGAGAACCTCTGAAACTAGTCAAATTTTTGGAAAATGAAGCAAAAATTGAAAAGACCTCTGGACCCAGAGGGTCTATCAGGATATCCTGAAGACTCAGAGATTGATAGGACAGGAGAAAAGTGAAACAAGAGAAAATGGCCACAGAAAAACACCAAAATCCACAAAGCAAATGGGATGATCCCCAGTGGAGTCACCAATTTTGTTATTGGATTAATCGGTAGGTGCGGACACTAACGGATCTCCCTAGATCCACCTAGATCTAGAACAAAGCAAGACAGGACATGACTCTTTCCCTAAGTTTTGACCATTGAATTAACTAGGAGGCAAGAACAAATAACATACCTTATTATCACTTCCTAGGGTCTTTGTTGCTCCCACTTTGCTCCAGTGCTCTCATGAGGTCAAGACCAAGACAACACAAACCAACCAAAGTGAAGATAGCACAATCTATTCAATTGTCAACCTATCTGTATGATCAAGGAATTACACAATAAAGTAGAAATAGCCTTATGGGAAAGGGACAAGCCACTGTATCATATTAATGGAAAGTAAATATTACAACCTGAGCCTTGATGTCGCAAGCTTCCTTTCGATGGCTCTTGGCTCCCACACACACACTTGCTCAATCCTTGCATGAAGAAGATCAAATCCTCTTGATAGACTTGCTAGAGTCTCCAAGATGTTGTTCAATGCTAAGTACTTCACACAATTCTTTCACCAATTCTCCAATGAATCTTGCTTAACCTTTTCCATGAGAATTCACTCAATATATAGGAGAGAATGAATTAGTTACTTGGATAAGAATGATCCCAAAATATCAGTGAATCCAGTACTAGGATAACCATTCGAATGCCAACCCATCCTTCTAGAAGATTCCCTTCTAGAAACATTGAGAATTCATATTTTTCCTTGCTTTAGGAAGAGTTCGCACCCTAGCTATTCAACACAGTGCGAGAAGTTTGCACCCTGGCTTAAAGCAGCCTGCGAGAATGGGTCATTCTCGCACCCAAATACACTAGCAGCCTGCGAACCCTCTTCAAAAATGAGTTTTCTAGGAAGAGATGAAAGTAACTTTTCTCAGGAGAAAGTTCTTATGAAGAGCCTGAGTACACCATCATCAATACATCATCATGACGACCAAAATCATGGGTAACAGTTGGAATCAATGAAAACCAACTATCCAATCAAACTCTCCAACATCATAAAATTATATAGAAAAGACAACAACAAGCGCACTTTTATCTCTCTTTCTTGCTCATAAAACCATGACGGAGACACTCAGGGACCAAAAAGAGTGGGGGATTTTTTTATTATCATTGATTTGTATTTTCAAAATTGGTAGTTGTTAGTCATGTCTCCCTTGAAAATGGCACCTATTTCTCTCATTGTCTTACAGTTGGGTTATATATTTCGTAGGAGTCATACCATCAATATGAGTCATATACTCCTCTGGATTGTTACTCTTCCATTCACTATGGAGAGTACTTCAATTCCTCATGTCTTGTTTCACTATATCAGTGGTGCTCTTGAGTCAATGTTGCTAGGTCATTATTATGTCATGCTATATGTTCAATGGAAGTCATATTGAGTCAATCATCTACTATCATGTTAACCATCTGAGTTGGCCATCCCTATGTCAGTTCTACTTAGTGATTCTATATCTTCACATCATATCTTGGTGTATGGTTTGTATCAATTGATGGGGGATACAAAATTGATGGGGGGTATATTCAGTCCTTCGTTCGACATATCTCTTCCTATAGAAACCAACACATTGTCTAGGAGAGGGATCTAGAAACCAGTAAGTACCTTGGAATTTGTAGTCCTTAGTGGTACGTTTCCTCATGATCGAAAGTGGGTTTACCTCATTGAATCTTGATCGATTGATTCTATGAGTGTTCAAAATAAAATCCTCTATTCACACATGCTATATTGTACTAGGTACCTTGGGGTCCATTTTCATCATCAGTGCATCCCCTCATCCCTAGTAATGATATACCCCAATAATTGGTAATTAGAAGGTTTCTATCATGCTCGACATCAACTCATATATTCACATGTCATAGAATAGTACCATCGATATTGGGGTGAAGACCTTGGGTTTTCGAGGCACATCACTCATTCATGCTACCCCTCCCAAGTTTCTATGGAGTATATCACTACTATATGAGTACTTTGAAGATTATAGGAGCACTCTCATTGGTCTTTGATGTATACTATGACATAGATACACATTGTATTTTGTCGTGGCTATGATCTCTTTGATGGCATGGATCCACGATGTACTTTTTCATGGCCATTTTCTTTCATTTCACTTCATGGATCTTAATGTATTGTGTTGGCATCCACAATTTGTT
Organism: Picea engelmannii; assembly: GCA_009831015.1. Classification (NCBI taxonomy): domain Eukaryota; kingdom Viridiplantae; phylum Streptophyta; class Pinopsida; order Pinales; family Pinaceae; genus Picea; species Picea engelmannii. Next base: position 395,503 of record ML777781.1, read on the forward strand.
TCTTTTCTAAGCATGGGTATGTCTAGCTTGGGGATGATCTATGTATGGTTGACGTCTGATTATAGGTACTTATTGGTTCCTTGATATTCATCTCCTTATTTATGCTACATCATGTTCATGATTATTGTAATGTCTTTCAGCCATCAATTCCTCTTTTCACCTCACACATTATGGGGCATATGTTATAGCTCTATTTTCACCCTAGAGACACATTGAGGACATACTAACACTGTCATGTTGAGACATGCTCTCCTGCCTTGGATTTCACAGAGTTCGAGGTAGGTAATGTTCTTATTCCCTAGAATAATGTGATTGGCTAGGGGATGCATCACTGACAACATGTGATTATTCATGTGTTGCATCATTGTATCCCATGACTACCCCTGTCACCTTCTAGAATTGATGAGTTACAAGGAGATCAATGTTAGGTGAGTTTTTTCTCTCATGATATGAGCTTGGTAACTCATAATACACTCATGGTTCACTGAGTTCTAGAGATGTAGAAGCATCCCCTATCCTCCTCCATCAATTTATATAAAGAAGGAATTCCAAGGGTAGAGGGAGGAAGAACCCATTATAGACTTATGCTAAAAACAATATGAGGAGCTCTTATACATATTTGGTCTTAATATTAGGTTAGCCTTTCTTGTATGAGGGATACGGAGGAACTGGATCAAGAAACAAGGAGAATATAAATGAAGACTCAAGGTAAACTATTGATTGATGTACACAGTTTTAATATGGATATGCATGGTTTTCCCCTTCCAATGATGGTGTATTTAGTTGTAAGTGTTAGATATGTTCTTTCCTTGAGTAGATCATATTAGATCTAGATGATATTTGAATTTTCCTAATGCTTGAAGAGGTTTGAGGATTTCTATTTTTTGTCTCCTTGTGTGTAGGAAGCAGGTTCCAGGAGCTGGACATGGATATTTAGAGTTGCATCATCTAGGAATACACGAGGACAACCGTCAGGTAAAGAAGTATGCCATTCTATATCCTAGCATAAAATAGGAACAAATCTAATATATCTAGAGGCAATTTTTTTTTTCTATCCTACGATTCACCTCATAGCATGGGAAGATATGAGGGAGTTCTCACCTCTGTATAGGGGGGATTTCTCGACACCACTACAAGAAAAAAAAAACCGAAAGAATTGAAGTTGAAGTGAGTACAAACTTGCATTGTGGGCATAGATTAAATAGTCCACTTTCCATACTTGCTCTTATTTTGCAACAATATCTCCTAAAAATTCCACATACATGGGATGAAAAAAACCTATAATATACCCAACACATATAATATTGATGACCTTTATGCCCTTGTGTTCATCTGACCAGCCTGCTCCTTGAAAATTGAAGGCCCCTACACTTCTTGTGTGGGAATTTATATTCCATATCTTCACCAAGATGACACTCAACTACATGGTTATTACATGATAAAATCCATCATATCATGGGTAAAACACATTGCATATTTGATCAGGGGATCAAATTTTGCTCAAAAATTCAAAGTGCTCGGAATCACTTCAAATCGAACGAGAGCGTAGGCCTCATCGTTGTGAACCCAACGCAACTCATTTGGGTTCAAACAAACGTCGAGAGCGAGAGATATCACGTCCTGTTCAAAATGGAAAACAGGCAAAAAAAGGGATGTTGACTGTACAGTCCGTACAACCTGTACAGATGATGATGTAGTAGGTCGTACAACACATGGTAGGTAGTTACTGGACAGTTGGCATGTGACATGGTTTGTTGGTAGTGAATGGGATGGCGACACGTGGCCCAATCAATGGCTGCCATGTGTCACCTATTTGTTGGTTAAAATCTTTGCACTTGGTAGGAGTCGACCCCGTGACCTCCGGGGCAGGCTAAAGCCTTGGGAAAGGCCACCCAACCAGCGCGCCCACACATGTTACTTGATATATATACGTGTTGTAATATATTTAACATCGTATAAATGTGTGATGGGGCGTGAACCGGGCCGGGGCTAAGCCTCGGCCCATGGTTATATGTTATATTGTATGTGACCGATGCTACGGCGGTTAGACCCACCATAACATATGTTATAACCATTTGAATGTGTGCGTTTTGATATGACATGTGACCAACGTATATGTGTGTGGGTTTAAACCTTACGGTTATATCAATGGTTTTAAACTCAAGCCATGTTGTGTTATAGCGCGTGGTCATGTGATCACCATGTGCCCACGGGCCTTGGTAGTTGAGGCCGGTGTGTAACTGTTCGACAGTTTGGACCGGTTGTGCGGTTGCACCCGGTGCCAAGTTTTTACACTTTAAAAAGCGTGTGGGCTAGGTTGAGCCAAGAGAGGTGCGTTTTGTAGATGCAGAGACAGGAAGCTTGAAGGGGGGACTTCCAGGAAGCCTATCTACTTCAATATTTGGCCAAACGAGGTGCCGAAAAAGCCTAGCTAGGGGTTTTTGGATGTTCTGAAGCCATTGGAGTAGTCTATTTGGCATTTTGAGCATTATAAAGCACATTTTTGAGCACTTTGAGCAAATAATACAAATGATCCATTGGAAGCTGGACCAGGAGATGTAGCCCAAGAGAGGGGTGAACTCCTTTATCATTTGTTGTGTTATGTGTTTTATGTTCATTGATTATGCTACTATTTATATGCATCTTGAATGAGTAAATCCTATTAAAGTTGTGTTTCAAAGTTGATCCATTTGCATTTTAACACATAAATTTAACTTGCAAATATTTTCAAGAATACAAGTCTTCTTCATTTTTAGATCAAGTTGGTATCAGAGC
>ML777781.1:402355-417189 GCA_009831015.1 Picea engelmannii
GGTAAAAAATTGAAACCGATTCGATATGGTCCTTTCAAGATTATCGACAAGATTGGTAACAATGCCTTTCGTTTAGAATTGCCTCCTTATATGCAAATGTATGCAGTTGTTAATGTTGAGAATTTGAAATTGTATGAGCCTCTATTGATTGATGATCAAGGAGAGCATATTCAGATTCCTTCTATAGATGATTTTTCCCCAAAATATATTACAGAACTGCATGAAGACACCATCCTTGACAAGAGAATGCGAACTTCAAAACGAGGAAATGTGGAGTATCTTCGAGTTGGTCTTAAAGGTACAAATCCAAGCAAAGCCAAGTGGATTGAGGTTGGAAGAGTGAGGGAACTATACCCTCATCTTCAAATAGACTGAAAATAGTCTTTTGGAGGTCCAAAAGCTTTCTAATGGGGAGGTGTGATCAAGGGATCAAATTTTTCTCAAAAATTCAAAGTGCTTGGAATCACTTCAAATCAAACGAGAGCATAGGCCTCGTCTTTGCAAACCCAACGCAATTCGTTCGGGTTCAAACGGACATTGGGAGCGAGAGATATCGCGTTCTATTCAAAATGGCAAATAGGCAAAAAAAGGGATGCTGACTGTACAGTCCGTACGGACGATGATGTGGCAGGCCATACGACACGTGGCAGGTAGTTATTGGATAGTTGGCATGTGACATGGTTTTTTGGTAGTGAATGGGATGGCGACACGTGTTAATTAATATATATACGCATTGTAATATATTTAACATCGTATAAATGTGTGATGGGGCGTGAACCGGGCCAGGGCTAAGCCCCGGCCCGTGGTTATATGTTATATTGTATGTGACCGGTGTTACGGTGGTTAGACCCACCATAACATATGTTATAACCATTTGAATGTGTGCGGTTTGATATGACATGTGACCAATGTATATGTGCACGGGTTTAAACCTTACGGTTATATCAACGGTTTTAAACTTAAGCCCTGTTGTGTTATAGCGTGTGGTCATGTGATGACCATGTGCCCACGGGCCTTGGTAGTTGAGGCTGGCGCGTAACCGTTTGACAGTTTGGACCGGTTGTGCGGTTGCGCTCGGTGCCAAGTTTTTACACTTTAAAATGCATGTGGGATAGGTTGAGCCAAGAGGGGTGTGTTTTGTAGATGCAGAGACAACAAGCTTGAAGGGTGGACTTCCAGGAAGCTTATCTACTTCAATTTTTGGCCAAACGAGGTGTCGAAAAAGCCCAGCTAGGGGTTTTTGGACGTTCTGAAGCCATTGGAGCAGTCTATTTGGAATTTTGAGCATTTTAAAGCACATTTTTGAGCACTTTGAGCAAATAATACAAATGATCCATTGGAAGCTGGACCAGGAGATGTAGCCCAAGAGAGGGGTGAACTCCTTTATCATTTGTTGTGTTATGTGTTTTCTATTCATTGATTATGCTATTGTTTATATGCATCTTGAATGAGTAAATCCTATTAAAGTTGTGTTGCAAAGTTGATCCATTTGCATTTTAACACATAAATTTAACTTGCAAATATTTTCAAGAATACAAGTCTTCTTCATTTTTAGATCAATAATATATTTATAAATTGCATATCTAAAACAATATTGAGAACAAGGGGGGGATTTCCGCAACTTCAACTCCAACATTATCCATTGAGTTTACAATAAATTATGTTAGGATGTGTGATAATGTTAATTTAAACTTTTACGACTAATTGTGACATGTACAAAAAGGTAATCACGAGTAGGTCTTCCAATAAATTATGCTCGTGGTACTAATCCATCAGGGAGGATGATGTTTTTATGAACCTTGAATTCATATTTACAAGGCTTGTAACTGTAAAATCATTAACATACTCAATTTTTATGTCCAATTATCTCAGGACATTGAAACATTGTAAACTAGACACACAGCACATAGGTGGTATTTGTTAAAATGATAAATCTACCATATATATGTCATAATGCATGATTTAGTAGAAACTTCATACCTAACTTTGACAATGCAACCACCAATATACCTAGCCGAAGCATGAAATTTTGTTGTAACATTACAACTCTAGAATGTAGATGGGATATGAATAACCTAATAAGTTGGTACATACATTTACCATATTATTGGTAATCAATGCATAAATATGTCATATGAAAGGAATACCTACATGAAACATATTCCAATTAGGAAACATAACTTCTCCTAAGAGTATGTTGTTGAAGGCCACATAAATAATGAAGATATTTTGTGATATTGGATCTCTAGGAATGAAATATTCTAATGCTCTAACGATTGTAGTGTTCTTGTAACTACATGGACATGCCATCACAATTTGATTTTATTAAAGCCCTTGTGGTAAAAAAAATAAATTTCTCTAACTTTCTACATCTCTAATGGAGTTGGATTACATAAATTGGAAAAACTTATGAATATTTGTAAAATAATGGAGTTGGATTACATAAATTGGAAAAACTTCTAAAGATTTGTAAATTAACACATCCTTGTGCAAAAATTTAAAATAACATCACAATGTTTTGGGTATCAAAATCAAATTCTAGGCCTTCAATGCCCTTTAAAGGCTATGCTTCTAGGGTTCCAAAAGGTTTACAAACAATTTTTTTTTCCTTTAAATGGAAGATGACAACTAAATTAAACACTTGTGGAAAGAATGATGACATTTGCAACCTTCCTATATATGTGTCTGTATTGTTTTTCAAAAAGACATGATAGTCACATTCAAGGAGATGTCTTCATAACAAAGAAGACATTTTTATTCAATGAACCAAAGACTGTACACCCCTCTTTTTAAGGTTTACAGAGCTAATATGATCAGATTTATCATTTTCCTACTTGTAAAAGGAGATGATTAGCAATATGTCATGATTATCTAACCATAACTTGTCACACATACACGTGTATCCCACTATATATATCCTAAGAGAAAGATATCATTTGGATACCTAGAACTAAGTGTACAATTATGTTAAAGCCCTTAGTTTGACTAGATCAGTATTAAAAACTAAAAGCATTTGAGTCAAGAAAGTAGGAATTGTTACCACACAATCTAGCACCAAGTGCAAATCCTTCACAAGGTACTAAGACTAGTGAAACATGGTAGACGACACCACTATTACCTGTGCAATAACTTCCCTATATTTAGTGAACAAATAGTATCCAACATAAGGGAGGATTTACCAGTGGCCTCCAAGAATCCCTAAGCAAGACACAATCAAGTCTAGGTCCCCTTGCAGTGACTACTCAAACTACCACCAAAATTAGGATAGACAATATAATGGAAAAATGGTGGAATGGGACAATTTCTATATTTAAAGTATTGAGGATACAAACCAAATAAAGAGGCTCTCCAAGTCAAGTATAGGTTTAGTAGGGTCCCCAAACACTAGAAATAAAGAAAAATTCTAAGGCTGAAGTGAAAACTACAAGAAATATATAAAATTACAACAATAAAGTAAATGAATACATTAGTAAAGAAATTATTATAGCAAGAAAATAAATGATTTTCAGTAGTAGAGAGATCATTTCAGTAGTGAAACAAATTATTTTCAACAGTAGTGAAATTGTTACAGAAGTAAGATAGATGATTTTCAATAGTAAAACGAGTTATTGCAGCAGTAAAATAAACAATTACAATAGTAGAAATAATAGTATTTTAAATGCAATGATCTCGTACATAAGAGGGATAATCACTAGGGTAAATTTGTGTTTTGATTGCCAACAAAAGCAGAAAATTAAACAATAGTAAACAACCCTAAAACCCCAATGTTATACTTGTATTTTCCACCATAGGTTGTGCGAGCATTTTATTAGATGTTATGAGGCTAGAATTACATAATTGAGTAAAATTCTCATAATTATTTCACAGGGAAATAATTATTTTGTCACAATTTAATAATTATGAAATAAGAATTATTTCATAATTGAGAATAAACTCATAATTGAAAAGAAAGTTCATAGTGAGTTCGAAAAAGCTCATAATTAAGCATGGAACTTGAGAAAAAATCTCATAATAGAGAATAAATTCATAATAGGTTGGAAAAAGCTCATAATTAAGCATGAAACTTGTGCATGACTTGTAACTTCTTATTTCACATGCCATCAAGACTATCTATGACTTGTAATTTCTTAGTTCACATTCTATCAAGCTATCCATGACTTATATCCACCTAATTCACGTGTCATGAAGACTATCTCAAATATCTTCTAAAATACTATAAGAAGAGGTCAAATCAAGGGGATGGGGGAAAGAGTTTTGAGAGTGGTTATGCTGGAAAAATAGAGAGAGAATCTCAAGAGGATAAGGAAGAGAATTGGGAACCCAAAACTAGGAGGAAGCATCAACATATAAGGTATGAAGCTTTGATGTATTTATTCTATATTCATTAATATATCATTAGTTTTCCCCCAAATTGTTTGTGTTTAATTCATAAATGTTTGGATATTATCTTAAGAGAAATAGATCAAGATAGATCTAGTGAATTTGGTTTTCATAATACTAGAAGGATAGTAGATAGGTTGTTGGATTACTGAGAGGGGGGGTGAATCAGTAATAGAGAAATTTAATCCTTTTTAACCATATAATCCAAGTGTTATATAAATGTAGAATTGTCATCCAATAACTACAAAGTAAATAAGAAATGAACAAATGAAAAATCATACACATACACAGTACACTAGTGTTTTACATCGAAACCCAAAGCGGGAGAAAACCATAGAATAGTTTTTCTTATATGTCTTGAAGAATTACATTCATTGAAAGCACCAACTTCCTTTGTTTTCCAGCTGCAACTGGAAGGAGGCTCCAAACCCCTTGCTTCTCAGGCTACAACCTAAGGGAAGCTCCAAATCCCCTATTCTCTGGCTACAACCATAAGGAGGCTACAACCCCCTATGTTCTCCGACTACAACTGGAAGGTGGCTACAACCACCTGTCCTTGCCTCGTCCAACCGCCCTAAAGTAGAAGTAGAATGATGGAACCATTGTCACACTATCACTATGAGATATATCGTTGTAAACATGTACCACTAAACTTGAACCATGCATAAACCATGCAACAACCTGTACCCCAATCTGTAATCAACCTGTACCATAAACAAGTGCATCAACCATGCACCAACTTGTACCAAACAACCTATAATCAACCTATTCCATAAGAAAGTTCATCCAACCATGTACCAAGTATGTACCAATCATGTGTCAACTACTCATCAACTATGACTCATCAATATGTACCAACATCATCAACTATACACCTTATGTGTGTGCCAACTCATCAACTACTTGTCTCAACCATGTACCCAACATGTACCTTAACCAAAAGCCCTCATCAATTTCATCATACAAATATGATTTGTAACTCTGTAATAGACTTGGTGTATATGATCACATACATGCAAACCTTCCTTAACTTTCACAACAAGAGACTAGCATTTTTATTAAACTTTTCTTTAGTCTCATATGACTAGTTTGGGATTAGTCAACATCCCTAACTTGAAATAATCATTATAACTATGTACATGTAATGAATAAATATCTGAAAATAGTACACAATTTTCTTCAGTTTTTTTTATGTAATTCCTCCAGGTTTCACTACCTGGAACCTCTCAGAAAAGGAGTTATAGCAAAAATGGCATACCTTGTTGAATTTTGGATTATTCTAGAGAGCAACCTTGTAGAGCGTGCCCCGCACCAAATATTTTTTGAATGGATCTGAAAATGTTACAAAAAATACTATAGACTATACTCTAACCAACACATTTGTTCTTACTAAATTTTGACTTGTTATGAAGAAATTATGACATTTTTAGCCGAAACACTTGTTTTAGACTAGTTTCAGGACTAGCCACAAACCCTATTTTCCACGGAGTGTAACTCCAAAAATACAATGACCCACAAGCTGAAATTGTTACCACATATACTTGGATATGTTTCGTCAATGTTATATCAATTTCAAGGTCTGAATCATTCTATAAAAAAAATTATTGTGAAAATGGTGAGATGACCTATAAATAACATACCTTAGAAAACATCATCAAAATAATTTATCCTCCCTTGAATTTTGGCCTTCTTTTCCTCACCTTCCCTCTAAAATTCGGCTTATATATACTTTGGTTACCTCAGTCACCTATAGATATTCAATATTCTCAAGTGTAATTTAAAATGAGAGAGCCTTGCCTCTTATTTATACTCTCCAAGTAGCTTCCTTAGAAGCATCTTCTAGGTCACTTTGCCCACTTTCTTTATTTTATGGTTAACCCACTTCTAATTTCTCCATTAAATTTATTGTTATAATAATTTATTTTGTATTCACTTTGAATTATAATACACTCATCACTTCACTTTATTATTTACCTTCTAAAATCTCTTAAACCACTTTGACTACTTTGACCTTTTGGGGCTTTTAGGTGACATATGAGGGTCCTCCAACTTCGTAAGGCCATAACTCTCAAACCGTGAGGAGTTATGTGACATTCCACATACCACCAGAAATGGAATGACATATAATATCCATATAGAATAGTATTACCTTCAAATATATCAAAACTCATACCATTATCCATCAAACAAACTTGGGTCCATTACCCAAACCTGGGTTCTCCAACTTGTCATGGCCATAACTCTCTAACCGTGAGGAGTTATGTGATGTTCCACATAACACCAGAAATGGAATGACATGTACTATCCATATAGAATATTATTACCTTCAAATATATTAAAAATCATACCATTAGACATGAAACAACCTTGGGTCCATTACCCAAACCTTTGTGCTACCGGAATTCACTATCGAACTTTCTTCAAGGGTTGACATCAATGACAACCAACCTTAATCAATAATATCCCCATTTGGAATTGATGGCAACACTCTGATGCAATACTGAAATCATTTCATGCAATACTGAATTCATATCACTCATGCTACCCCTAGAACCATGGCTTTGTCCTCTACATCTCTGTGACCATTGCTTCCCCTGGAATCATGCCTCTGTCCTCTGCATCTGATAAATATCTCCCCCTTTGTCATCAATGGAAAAGGTATCTTTTCATATGGGGTTTCTCCCCCTAACTGAACTATCATCTTTATGGTGCTTCCTCATGTACATCTAAGACATATAAGATAATCATTCAAAAGCATTCATTTTGGAGTATAAATAACTCTGAGTCTCTGGCAGAGATACTCAAAGGCTTCCCGTGGAAGTGGTTTTGTAAAGATGTCTGCCACTTGTTCTTTTGTTCCCACATACTCAACTCTGATGTTCTTTTCTGCAACCTTCTCTCGTAGAAAGTGATACTTGATTGTAATGTGCTTCGTCTTAGAGTGCATCAACGAGTTCTTTGAGATACAGATGGCGCTTGTATTATCACAATAGATTGGAATTAGCTCATCATAATCAACCTGTATATATGTTAGAGTTTGTTTCATCCAAAGAGCCTATGCACAGGATGTTGTTGCTGCAATATACTCTGTCTCGGCTATAGATAGAGATAGTGATGATCGTTTCCTGCTTAGCCATGATACTAAACACTCACCCAAGTAGAACATTTCTCCACTGGTGCTTTGTCGGTCATCAATACAACCTGCCCAATCTACATCTGTTTAGGAAATAAGAGATAGATCCTTTCCTTTTGGATACCATAATCCAAAATCTTTTGTTCCTTTGAAATATCTGAAAATCCTCTTCACTGCTAACACATGTTATTCCTTTGGTGCTTCTTGAAATCGTGCCACCTGTCAAACTTGTTGGTTGTGAATCCTGATTATCTTCCAAATTCAGAGGTCTTTGTTTTCAACCATTTTTATACCCCATGAAGACTTTACACCCCAAAATAATGTACACTCTTCCATGCAAGGGAGTGCAGAGGGGGGTTACCCCCTCTGCGGGGTCTGGGGGTAGCGTCCCTCGATGGGGGTTCGGGGGTGAAGCCCTCGAAGGAAAATTTTCCTTGTAAATGTATATTGTAATTTCATTGTAAATATGGACCGTTCATTATAAGGTCACAGATCTAACAGTATAAATTATGATAGGGTTTTTTTCCCTAGAAGGCAACCCTCTGTTATGAGGGAAATGTATTGTGGCTATGCATTATGGTGAATATTGTATTCTGAGATAGGATACTGTGAGAGAGAGAAGAGGAAGTTACAGCGGGTTTGTTGTAGGTTGTATCCCTTCATTTGCTGGATAATAATAAAGGAAGGACCTAGCAATTTCTCTGGTGGACATAGCCCACACTGGGTGAACCACGTATATTTGTGTCTCTATTGTATTGCTTATCTTCTGTATTTTATTTCTGCATTTTTTTTTTATTTTATTGCTCTGCGATCCTGTTTTTCTAACACAATTACCTACATTACATCTGGTTTGGATGTTTTCACATATAGTAGGCTACCAATCATTGACCTGTATTGCCTCTGATCTATAGACTTTGAAACGTCATCTTTGATTAACTTGGAACTGGTTTGCATGGGAGTGATAATTGGTTTGTAATCTTTCATTCTGAACCTCTTTAGCATTTCTCTTATATACTTGGTTTGAGAAATAAAAATTCCTTGGTTGCTTTGATGTATCTAAAGTCCCAGAAAGAAGGATAGTTCTCCAAGTAATGACATTTCAAATTCATTATGCATATCCTTTGCAAATTTATAGCTTAACCTATCATCATCACTACCAAAAATAATATCATCAACATAAACTTCAATTAATAAAATACTATCTTGACTTACCTTGATGTAGAGGTTGTTGTCTGCACTTCCTTTTCTGAACCCTGCCTGTTGTAGATATTTATCCAGTCTAGAGTACCATGCTCTAGGAGCCTGTTTTAGACCATACAATGCCTTATTTAATTTACACACATAATATGCGTTCTCTGACAACTGTTGTTCAATGTAGACTTCTTCTTCAAGTTCACCATCGAAAAAGATGATTTTACGTCCATCTGATACACTTTAATATTTTTGGAGCATGCATAAGCTAAAAGCAATCAGATTTCTTCCATTCTGAAAACTAGGGCAAATGTCTCTTCAAAGTCGATTCCTTCAACCCGTGCATATCCTTTACATACCATAGCTTTTTTCCTTGTAACTTGTCCATATTCATTTAATTTATTCCTGTATACCCACTTTGTGTCGATCACATTCTTATCCTTTGGTCTTGGAACCAATTCCCAAATGTCATTTTTCTCTATTTGATCCAATTATTCATCCATGGCCTTGTTCCAAAATTCATCCTTGCTGGCCTCTTCAAAACAGGTTGGTTCAATTGTAGATATGAGTGCTAGGTGTGTTTCTTCTAGTGAACAAATTCTTCTTCTAGTCTCAACTCTCGTGTCTTTGTTTCCGATAATCTGATTTGAAGGATGATTCTCCTGTACTCGTCTACTAGGTGTTTTTGGAGTTACTTGTTGAACTTGCTCTTCTTTTTCTGTCGGATCCTCTTTGTCTTCCCCTTCATTTTCATCTTTTGTTTCTTCATTGTAAAGTTGTTCCATTGATTCATTTTCTTCCTTTAATTCTTGTCTACCTGTTTCATCAATTGTTACGTTGATGTTTTCCACCACTTTGTTCAATCTCAGGTTGTAACACGTGTATGTGTTTCTTGTACTTGAGTAACCAACAAGCACTCCTTTGTTCACATGAGAGTCAAACTTTCCCATTCTATCATCTTCTCTTTTCATGTAGCATTTGCTTCCAAAGACCCTAAAGTTCTTTACATTTGTTGGTCTTCCTTTCCATAGCTTGTAAGCAGTTTTGTCACTGTTGTTTCTAAGAATTACTCTGTTTTGAATGTGAACTATCGTATGCATTGCTTGTGTCCAAAAAATATCTATCAATTTGGCACCCATTAGCAGTGTTCGAGCCATTTCCTATATTTTCCTGTTCTTTCTTTCAACAACTCCATTCTGTTGAGGTGTCCTAGCAACGGAGAATTTCCTTTTTATTCCATGACTACTACAGTAGTCCATAAATTCCTTTGAAGTGAACTATCCTCCATTATCAGATCTCAAGCATTTGATTTTTGAATCCATTTCATTTTCAACCATTTCCTTGTAGATCTTGAAGTTTTCAAAAGATTTTGACTTATTCTTGAGAAAGAAAATTGCAATCATTATTGTATAACCATCAACTAATAACATAAAGTATTTCTCACCTTTTAAGCCCTTTGTTGTAGTTGGTCCTTTTAGCACTAGAAGTCACCTCCAGATTCCATTGGAGGTAAGCCTAGTACCCATCACAGTTTTATATGTCACGGGTTGGTTTTAAAGGGGTCGAATGGGCGCAGACTCAAGACAATATCATTTTAACTCAGAAAACAGGGACCAAGATTCACAAGTAGGTGAGGTCTTGATCAAATTCAGTCAACACACTAAGATTAAATGTGAGCAGAGGGAAGACTTAGCGAGAAATATGAATCGGACTACTATTGGCATCAGGCCTTCTAGTAGCTCGGAGAGGAAAAACTCAATATTCAAGAGAAATATTGAATCAAGCTTCAGACACTGAAATATGGTGCAAAAAACACAATTACAGCAACAATATGATAAAACCTTCATCACCCTGCAACTGCAACAGCTCAAATGGATCTTCCATGCCCGAGTCATGCAGTGTAAGAGGGAAAAGACAACACAGGAAACTGATTAAAACTGGTCGTGATGCCACTGTGATAAAATCTACATCACAACAACATAAATACCATCGACTGGATCATCCATGCCCAAGTGTTCTAACATAGCTGTTACAGAGAAATGGAAAGGAATCTAACTTTCATTAAATGAGAAGTCTCAAATACAGATACATAACTAGAAGAACCAGAGCTTCATCAAAACTTTACAATGCGGTAGCTTAGATCAACCATTGACCATAACAAAATATCAAAATGAATCCTATATACTCAGAACAATTTGCCACTTCTAGCATAGGTGTGCCTGAGTCTTTGCATTCAAGGCTTTATGTCTGCATGTTCTCTAGTAGACTGTGCATGTAGTCTTTTGTCAGACGCGAGCTTCTCTCAGACGAAATCATGTTTCAGTAGGAACCTGCAGAAGAACCAACTTGCTGACAGTCCGGCCTAGATTTCCATTTATGTGGTGAGACAAGGTTTCAACAAACTCTCTCACTTTCATTAACTACCTACATTAGTATTGAAACGCGGCTCAAATCTTCCCTCTTTAGATCAATGGATTAGATCTTCCCTTTTCGAATCGATGACCGAGATCTGCTTCACAATTCAAGATTCGTACTTTTCAAACTTCAAACTTTATTTACCCCAATCAAATCCTCTGGAGCTAGGGATCCGATGACGCGTGGCTCTTGGATTTGGATGGCCAAGATCCACTTTGGGTCTTCGGGACTTCAGCCACTTCGAGATTTCAGGTGCTTCGGGATTTCGGGCACTTCGACACTTCATACCTTTTCTCTGAATGTTGTGCTTTGACGCTTATTGTGCATGTCGTGAAATTGGATGACCTACTGCCTCTTGACAATTATATGTGATAACAGTTCCAACTAGATCAGTATTTACAATTTCCAGTGGTCTTGTCGTTGAACATTCCTTTGATTTGAACCTAGTCTTTGTTTTCTTTCCTTGTTGACAATACTTGCATAAAGTGTTGGTTGGTTTCGTGATCTGGGGAATTTCTCTGACTGCTTCTCTTTTGCTAACTTTGACAAGGTTATCAAAATGTATGTGACCCATTCTTCTTTGCCATAGCCAACTTTCATCTTACTTTCCTAGACAACACTTTTCATTTCCAATTTCACTTAACACGTATATGTTGCTTGAAGTTCTCGCAGCTGTAGCAATCAATTTTCCTGAACCTTCTTTCCTTATCTCACTTTTCTGAATCGAAAGTAACTTTATGATCTTGGTCACACATTTGACTCACACTTAGAATACTATGTTTGATATCTTCTACTAGTCGAACATTTTCTACCTTTGCATTCTTGTTCCCAATTCTGACTGTACCTTTTCCAATGATTTTGGTTGAATCATCATTTATGAAGGAGACTGATCCATCTCTTTCCTTTCGTAATGTAAGAAACATGTCTCTATCACCTGTCATGTGTTTTGAACACCCACTATCAACATACCAACCATGTTTTTTCTACTTAGCTTGTAGAGCGAGTGTGCATTCTTCAATACTATATTGATCCTGCTTTCTTATCCATGTCCTTTTCTGAGGTTGTTGTCTTTGACTATTGTTATTTTGTTTTGGTTATCTAGGAGGGACTATCATTCTACAATCTTTGGCCATGTGTCCAAAATTGTTACATTTGTAACATTCCACTTCAGTGCTCAAATATTCAAACTTGTTGTAACTTCTTCTCTGTGTTTCACTAGGCCTTCTTAGATAACCCCTTTATGTATGGCTTTCAATTTTGTTTTTGTTCTTGTTGTTATCTCTGCCACTCAAATCTTTATGTCCAAAATTATTACATGCATAACATAAACCAAAAAATATAGTTTGATACCTAGGAGTTGAAGATCTTCTAAAAGGAGGTACTCTTATGAATTCTTCTTCTTCTTGAGGCCTATATATCGATTATTGATTCTAAAATTTGAATCTTCTCGGTGGAGGAGTGTCCCTATAATATTTCTTGTAGATCTTCCTCTCCCCCTTGATTGTTTCTACAAAGCTTTTGGGATATGTATCTTTCTTTGTTGTTTTGGAGCTTGATCATTTTTCTATTTGATTGTATCCAAGTCCGGACTTGTCAGGATGATATTTTTGACTGTTGATAATGTCATCCAAAACTTTTGAGTTGTTCTGCATATTTTTATTTTGAAGATCCTTTCTTAATGTGACAATCTCTGCCTCCAAATTTCCAATGATCTTGTCTTTTTCTTCTAGTTGTTCTTTGAGTGTGTCTTCAATTCTTTTATCTTCTTCTATTTGAACCTTCAAATTTGTGATCATATGTTCTAGTTCTTAAGTGTCTTCTTTCTTTTCTAGTTTTGCTTGTAGTTTCTTTTTTTTCTTCTTTTCTCTTCTGATAACTTCTATTTCACACATTAATTCCTCTCGGCAGTCAAATTCTGCCTCTTCAATTTCTTCTTCGACTTCTTCATATTCTTCTTCAGCTTCTTCATATTCTTCTTCAAAGTCCTCTTTATCATAGTCTTCTACTACCATGAATAGAACTCTTTTTGTCTCAATGTCACTGACTTCATCTTCATCTAATGATGATATGTCTTCTTTGGTGCATAAAATTTTCTTGAAAACTTTCTTTGTAGTTATTTTTCCTTTATATGCTTGTTTTCCTTTTGAGTAACCTTCATCATTTCTCTTTTTCTTATAAGGACATTTGTTATCAAAACGACCAATACCATCACAATTAAAAAAAATTAAAGGAAGCTTACCTCTATACCTACCTTCGGTTCCCTTGTTTAGTCTTTTGACAAAGTTGACCACTTCTTCATCATCTTTTGAGACGTCACTATTGCTGCTATGTTCTTCTTTTTGCCTTCCCTTTTTCTTTGACTTTTTGGATTCTTTGAAGGCTGCTTCTTTTATATCTAGATTTCCCTGTTTAGTTCTCATTTCATATGTTGTGAAGATTCCATGTAATTCATCCATTCTTATTGAGTTTAGATCTGATCTTTCTTCTAGTGTTGATATCTTAGGGTCAAATCTCATAGTAAGATATCTTCGTACTTTTTGAACAATTACAAATTCTTTGATTTCTTCTCCCAATCCTATGATTTCATTTACTATTCAAATAGTAAAAATTAAGATGCAATATTCTCATCTTCCTTCATCTTAAGTTGTTCGAACTGACCTCTATAAGTTTGAAGTTTTGCTGCTTTGAATTTTGAATCTCCTTCATAAATATTTCGAAGTTTTTCCCAAAACTCTTTAGCGGATTTAGAATGTGCAACTTTGGTGAATACCATTTCACTAAGACCATTTAGAAGTGCATTTTTGGCTTTGGAATTATTCTGATCGCATTTCACTGCTTTGTCATTTGTTGGCAGAACTGCTAGTGTTTTGTATCCATCTACAATTGATTACCAAATTTCAAATCCCTGTGCCTATATATATGCTTCCATCCTTATGCTCCAAAATGCATACTTATTTCCATTGAATTGTGGTATTCCATTTTTATACAAGTTGTTTATCTCCATGATCTACCTTTCAGTGGTTAAATTGATTTCTGAAGGAACCTGCTTTGATATCAATTGTTGGATTACTGAGAGGGGGGGTGAATGAGTAATAGAGAAATTTAATCCTTTTTAACCATATAATCCAAGTGTAATATCAATGTAGCATTATCATCCAGTAACTGTAGAGTAAATAAGCAATGAAAAAATGAACAATCATACACATACATAGTACACCAATGTCTTACATGGAAACCCAAAGTGGGAGAAAACCACGGAATGGTTTTTCTTATATGTCTTGAAGAATTATATTCATTGGAAGTACCAACTTCCTTTGTTTTCCAGCTGCAACTAGAAGGAGGCTCCAAACCCTTTGTTTCTCAGGCTATAACATGAGGAAAGCTCCAACTCCCCTATTCTTTGTCTACAACCATAAGGAGGCTACAACCCCCTATGTTCTCCGGCTACAACCACCTGTCCTTGCCCCGTCCAGTCGCCCTGAAGTAGAATTAGAATGATGGAACCACTATCACACTATCACTGTGAGATATATCTCTATAAACTTGTACTTGAACCATGCATCAACCATGCATCAACCTGTACTTCAACCTATAATTAACCTGTAATCAACCTGTACCATAAACAAGTGCATCAACCATGCACCAACCTGTACCAAACAACTTGTAATCAAACTGTACCATAAACAAGTGCATCCAACCATGTACCAAGTATGTA
>ML777781.1:417239-429568 GCA_009831015.1 Picea engelmannii
TATGTACCAACATCATCAACTATACACCTCATGTATGTGCCAACTCATCAACTACTTGTCTCAACCATGTACCCAACATGTACCTTAACCAAAATCCCTCATCAATTTCATCATCCAAATATGATTTGTAACTCTGTAATAGAGCTATTGTATATGATCACATACCTGCAAACCTTCCTTAACTTTCACAACAAGAGACTAGCATTTTCATCAAGCTTTTCTTTAGTCTCACATGACTAGTTTGGGATTAGTCAACAACCCTAACTTAAAATAATCATAACTATGTACCTGTAATGAATAAATATTGAAAATAGTACAAAATGTTCTTCAGTTTGTTTTATGCAATTCCTCCAGGTTTCACTATTGGGAACCTTTCAGAAAAGGAGTTATAGAAAAATTGGCATACCTTACTGAATTTTGGCTTATTCTAGAGAGCGACCTTGTAGAGTGTGCCCCGCGTAGAATATTTGTTGAATGGATCTGAAAATGTGACACATAATACCAAAGATTGTAATCTAACAAAAACATTTTGTCTTACTAAATTTGGATCTGTTATGAATAAGTTATGACATTTTTACTCTAAACACCTATTTTAGACTAGTTTCAAGAATAGCTACAAACCCTATTTTCCATGGAGTGTAACTCCAAAAATAAAACGACCCACAAGATGAAATTTTTACCATAGATACTTGGATATGTTTCCTCAATGGACTATCAATTTCATGGTTTGAATCATTCTAGAAAAAAAATTATTGCGAAAATGGTGAGATGACCTGTAAATAACATACCTTAGAAAGCATCATCAAAATAATTTATCCTCCCTTGAATTCCGACATTTTTTCTTCGCCTTCCCTCTTAAATTCGGCTTAGATATCCTTTGGTTACCTCAGTCACCTATATACATTCAATATTTTCAAGTGTTACTTAGAATGAGAGAGCCTTGCCTCTTATTTATACTCTCCAAGTAGCTTCCTTAGAAGCATCTTCTAGGTCACTTTGCCCACTTTCCTTATTTTAGGGTTAACCCACTTCTAATTTCTCTTTTAAATTTATTATTTAAATAATTTATTTTGTATTCACTTTGAATTATAGTACACTCATCACTTCACTTTATTACTTACCTTCTAAAATCTCTTAAACCAGCTTGACTACTTTGACCTTTTGGGGCTTCTAGGTGACATATGAGGGTCCTCCAACTTCATAAGGCCATAACTCTCAAACCATGAAGAGTTATGTGAAGTTCCACATACCACCAGAAATGGAATGACATGTACTATCCATATAGAATAGTCATACCTACAAATATATCAAAACTCATACGATTATCCATCAAACAAACTTGGGTCCATTACCCAAACCTGGGTTCTCCAACTTTTCATGGCCATAACTCTCTAACCGTGAAAAGTTATGTGATGTTCCACATACCACCGGAAATGGAATGACATGTACTATCCATATAGAATAGTATTACCTTCAAATATATTGAAACGCATACCATTATACATGAAACAACCTTGGGTCCATTACCCAAACCTTTGTGCTACTGGAATTTGCTACTGGACTTTCTTCAAGGGTTGACATCAATGACAACCAACCTTAATCAACAGGTTGTTTGTATCCTTGTGTGCAAGAAGCAGATTTCAGGAGATGGAGGTAGATCTCAAGAGCTACAATAGTCGAGACATGCAAGGAAAACCGTCAATCTAAAGGTATGATCAATCCCATTCTTGGTTAAAAGGAAAAATATTTACTATGAAATAAATAGAAATCTATCCCCCTTCCTGTCTAGGATCAATAGGCAAATCCTAGGGAGATCTTGCTAAGTATTAAATGAGATCCTTGTGAGATTTTATCCCATAACACTTAGATGTTTTTTTCTAGATGATTGTTATAATATTTCAGAAAATTAAATTAGGGTTTCAAAATTGTAATTTAGGTGAATAGCATGCCTAAATACCCTATACATCTTGACTTTTATGGCTAGAAATGAAAATTTGCAGAAAGTAAAACCCCAAATTCAACCCTAAGTCAATAAAATTCGGCAATAATGATCAAGAATTTGGGAGAAAATACTAATTCTTAGTATTTTGGGAATATGGGATCAAGTAAATATCCTTCTTAGGGAGAAATGTGTGGATTAATTTAGGGTGAAATATAGAGGTTTTGCACTATTAACACTAGGAAAATATCCTAAAATGTTAAGGGATGAATCAAGGGAAGGTTCTCCACTAGATATCTTCTAAGAACTTTGACAAGAAGGGTTTTATCAAGAATGGTCCAAGAGAATGAAGAGCCAACACTAGAGAAACAATATCATCTATAAATGAATTCATAAAAATAACCAAAAGATGAAACGAGACCACTTACTCAAGACATATTTCATCCATTAAAACCCTAATTTCCAATGATCATCCAAGTAGTAGTAGAAAATCAACAAGCATAGCTCCTCCAAAATGTTTCCCTAGTTAGCCATCCATAGCATTGTTCAAAAGAGAGAACAAGTAGAAGCAGACAAGTAGTAATGTATCTCCACAAGTAACAATTATTTGCAAGTGAGAAGTGCTTCTCCTATTTATATGAGAGATATAACACCCTTCTCATACAAAAAAATCCCTAAAAACATAAAATAATTCCTTTATATCTCTTAAACCCTAGAGATAAGGAAACAATACAATAAAAAATCCAACATACATGAGTGGATAGGTATTTAAGAATCCCCAACGATGCCTTCAAGAAGAAGTAAACAAGATTAAACATCAAATCATCTCACATGGAAGTGCTCTAAGACTCACATGTATGGCATGTGTGTCCTCAAAGAGGGGACAACTCACTCAAAAGTATTGAAAAGGTGTCTCAAAAGTGAAACGTCCCCATGAAAGGGAGCGAAATTTCATCTCAAAGAGGTTCCTCATCATCCAAAGGTGCAATGTTCTATCATCTAAGTGAAACGTGTCATCATCCAAGGGTGATAGCATCCAAGGAAAGGTGCCACATCATCTCTCCAAGTGCAACGTCCTCAAGAAAGGGTTCAACCTCCTCAAGAGAATGCGCAATGTCCCATCAAGTCATCATCAACATGCAATGTCCCATCGTCAAGGATCTCATATTCATACCCCAAGTGTACTAGGGTGTCTCATCAATGGATCCATGTCATCAAAACCCCCAACGTCCTCCCAGGAGTGAAAAATGACCTCTCTCAAGTGGTGGCCCCCACAAAATTGTGGTAGTATCCCCTAAATACCCTCCAAAGGATCCAAATCGCAACCAAACATGTGGATATGTGAAATACATCGTCTGAAGAGGGGCTCATGTGGTATAGTACATCATAAGGACTAGAGGAAAAGTACACAATCGAAACACAACATATAAAGTGAGTCATTTTAATACAAAATCCATTAGATAGATCTCACAAAGTATCTTCTTCAAAATTCACTCTAGCTTACCAAATTTTTCCAACTCTAGGTTTGTGAGGATCATCATTACCCCCTATTAGGTGTGTCATTACTCAGACCAAGAAGTGTGTTCCAAGGAATCCATCAAGGAGTGTATGAAATGGTAGTGGTATGGATTGGGGTTTACTTCATGGGGTGGATATCATTGACATGCAAGACCATGTATAATAGTCATCCTCATGAGTTCCCTTGTAGTGGGAGAACTTATGCAATGAGGTACCCCTTCCTTGACACCATGTCTTTCTAAACCCTTGTTTTCCTTTTTTCTTTATAGATTTAACATTTTTTTATTTTTGAAATTTGATTTGCTAAGGCCTTTCATAAGATGTGCATTCATTGCATAGGAATTGGTGTGATGGCCTCTTAGCAAGGGGGTAGAGCTCATGCTTCTTTCTTTCTTGGTTTTTAGTGCTTTACCTTTATTTTTTGTTTGTTTCTTTTCCCCACGTTTTGAATTAGGGATTTTCTCTTTCTATATCATTTTTTTTATAAAACCACATCAACCTTTGGCATTTAAGCCCCTTGTTGTCATGGGATTATGAAGCACTTTGGGATGCATGCAACAACTAGCCCAAGAGGAATGAAAATGGATAGGTCATAGATGGAAAATGCTATTCATGGTAAGGGATGTGGATACATTACCCCATTAAGGCTCCCCAATAGTACAAATTTTCTCAAGAGTTACAACACTTGACTAGGAAATGATGATCACCACTAAGGTGAGACACGGAAAAAAGCATAAATTCAAAGCATCATGATTCATTATCCAATTCAACCCATGATCATTGCTTTCATGCCTCAAGTATTAATATTATCACTCAATATGAAGTGTCAGAATAGTGTACTTAAATGTATAATGCACCATGTCATGTAGGTAGCTAAGTTGAACATGTAATGGAAAACATTTATGAGAAACTATCCATGAAGAATTTAAAATGACATCATCAAATAAAATGTCTAAAATGTGGATCATGGAGAAATGAATTTGTCCTCTAATTACCCTTAGAATTTAAGGATGAACAAGAAAGAAAATAAATATCTTACTATGCATGAATATCATGCCAAGGAAGAATTAGAGATAAAAAAACTCTTTACAAACATATAACAAAAAGGTCATCCGAAAATATAATGATATTCTCAAAAATGATCTTAGCACATGCATCATATTTATAAAAAATAATTTGCAATTATTATCCTACCATTGCATTGAATTGAAATTGTAATAGACGAAAGTGTCCAAACTACCTTTAAAAATACTATTAGTGGCAACATGTATATTGTTTATATTTCTATGTATTGAAATTTTGACTTTGAAAATTAAAGAAAATACTTAATATAAAGATGGTAAATCCAATGTATATTTATCTTAAAAAACCAATAAAAAATATCATATAAAAGTGCGATAAAAAGAACATAAAAAAATTGCTCATATGAGATAAAATAAGTTTTCCTAGTGCCATGAATAATAATAACAGCTAATAATGTAACTAAACTATTGAGAAATCAACGTGTCCTCCATCAATCCTAAAGATCTAAGAAAAAAGTTTTCAACGACCATAAAGATCTAAGACAAAAGTTAGACTAAATATTTATTGCATTTTAACGAAATGGAAAGAAGGACAACCAACAAAGATTCGCCATCTACCATGTGATCAGAACCTTCTAAACTTGCAAGGTTTAGGGAAGCTTCCTCTTTTGTTATCAAGTTTAAGCCATTCGCATCACTTTTGCATGAGATCATTTTTACAAGTCTAAAGAGAATGGTCAACGATGTAAAAGTCAATTGTTAAAAAACAAAATATTTAATCCCTCTCTTTCAGATGAATAAATCAAACTTCTGGGAAAAAATAAAATATCAGTCAATGAAATTTCCCTTGTTTCCCTGCAGTTAAAAAGTCGCATTGCATAGGGTTCAGAAACCAGGGGGTTTATTACACTCTCAACCTAGTTTATGTCAATAATATGATCGACAACCAGATATTACACTTGGCATAAAATTCAACATGAACGTGATAAACGATCATAGTGTAATGTCCACACTGATAAAAACTGAAAAAACTCCACATGTTTTTGCAAAACATGAATATAAAAATTAGTAGAGTTTGTTTCTCATAAAAATTGACAAGGCACACCAAAGTTCACTTATATCGGGAGGCTTGATAAGGCATATACCTGTTGAAGATGGGCACAATTAATGATCTTTTAATTATAAAAACTAATCTTATGGCTAGCAATTGAAGATGCTGGCATATTCTTAGTCGTCCTCCTAAATCAATGAATGAGATTTCATGTTCATAACTTTCTTGCATTTTTTAATGCTTATGTTTCCTTGTTTATTTTTTCACATTTACTTAATATGATTAATATTTTACTGCCATTACCAATGATTGCCACGCTTACCTAATTAACAAAGATTACAAAAATTCCAGATAACGGAGCTAAGCAGATAGCGACATATATACAGCAGAGAGAATTATAAAGAAATACCCGAAGACTTTTTTTGTCCGATTTCAAAGAAATTCATGTAGGATCCTGTTAGAATCCCTCAGTCTCACATCACCTATGATCGAAACTCGGTAAAAGATTGGCACAAGCCAGAAGATGTGTTGCCTGATCTGAGAATGAGAAATATAATGGAGGACTGGTTCTCCCACTATGACCTCGACCCTCCCTTCGACTTCATCTCCAAACAGGACGACCTTGTGGTAGCGATGAATTATGTATTGAAGCAACTCAAGAGTTCACTTTTGCTCGAATTAGAGAGTGTGATTAGAAGCAAGCCTTAGCTAATGAAAAACGGAGGATGCATCTTGTGCGTGGCCATGCTCTTATCATTGTCAAGTTCTGTTGCTTCATTTTTATGTCTTCTTTGAAATTGTGGGAATGAAATAAGCCTTTCGGCGTTAATCAGCCACATGATTGTGGCTATGCTAGTTAAGTTTCAACAATGGCCACACTATCTTCACTACCAATACATATTTTTAAGTTGTTATACCTACTTTTCCATGTGTCATATAGCACACTTATTTGAGATAGAAATCCTATGTTGATATACCTACAAGAACAACATGATGTTAGAATTGTGATATACCTACAAGAACAACATGATGTTAGAATTGTGATATACCTACAAGCACAACATGATGTTAGAATTGTCCTCTACTTCTTATTAGTCCATGTCCTTTGGGTTGATGGACTATTAGCAATGGATTTTTACTTTTCCAATTAGTTGGCACAAAGATCAATAACATTAGAATGTTTTAATCCCAATTTTTTGAGTTTCATGCAATCTAAGTTGGAAATTCATACAATTTTAACGTAATTTTTCCAATTTGGCCTTTCCCAAGACACATGGAACAATATCTTAGCTTATATCTTAGGTTGTGTTTGTTTTGAAGCACAAATGTGTATATTATTTTTTTCCAAATGAAGTATTGTTAGAAATTAGTCTAGCATTACTTCTTAGGATTGAATTTTTGCCTCCATACATCGTCCATATCCCTTTTTCTATTGAGTTTATGTTGAGTTTCCACCTACACCACCATGCATGCAAACATGTTGGTTATTTGTCCCATAGAAAAGCACCTAGACACACCCAACTTCCTCCTCTCTTTTTTTTCTTCAGGATGGTCGCTCCAGACTATCCATCTCCTCTAATCCCTA
This sequence comes from Picea engelmannii, assembly GCA_009831015.1. Lineage (NCBI taxonomy): Eukaryota > Viridiplantae > Streptophyta > Pinopsida > Pinales > Pinaceae > Picea > Picea engelmannii. The sequence goes on from ML777781.1 coordinate 424,355, forward strand.
TAGTGTACATGCACGATGGAGGTTAGCACGAATATAATTTTTGGTGGCTTAATTACAACCAGAAATACAAAGCGAAGAATGCAAGCAACACACAAATGTAAACACACTAGAAATGTAAACGCACCAAAAGAAAAGCATCAGAGATAAGTTTTCCGATTGAAATTCATTGAATTCTCTATTTCAAATTCACTGTATTTGGTTTTGGTTTTGTTTTTCATTAAATGTTGTTAAATTCATTTACTAATATGACTACATCTATAATGTTTAGTTGCAGAGAAAAATCCATAAATATACAGTTCCTATGGTTTCATTAGAAAGTAAGAAAAATGCAATTTGTGATAAGACAATTAGAGTGAAGAAGAGGAGACTCACAAGCTAGAATTATCCCTACCAAAGAGCTTGACATGGGTTCCTAAACTAGGAGACATCAAGTGGGTTACAGAGAGATCATCTACACCTAGTATCCTTCCAGGCCACCAGGACCAATTTCTCCTCCTCACCCACACAATGGTACCAATGGTTGTATCGATTTTGGGTGTGGTAGGTGGAATGCTTCTACACTTCCACCTTCATAGGGATAATACCTCTCCTAGCTTCCTGCAATATTCATTTCAACAATTATATTGTTTTCCTTCCTTGCACCCGCCCGAGGAACAAATATTCATTCTTATGCATGCTTTATTTGAAATGTTAAATTCTGGATAAGAACCTTGGAAATATGCAAGATTTTGGACATAAATGTTTATTGGATGTATTGGATGTACAAATTAAATATAATCTTTTTAATATCAAATTACCATTTTGTACCACAAATTCCATGAGTATAAGTATAGATCATCTATCCTGATTATGCAATTACAGTACCACAACATTGCAATATGAGTAAATTTAATACTTTCATTCGCATAGAACAGATGAAACTATATCAATAATTTATTAGTCTATAGGGTTTGTTTTAATTATGGATTGTTATTATGCAAATTAAGGTTTTTTCTTGCAAAGATTTGGTTCTGACTATACCATTGTCTTCCATAGATTTACACAAATATTTTCCCACATAACTTGGGATTCACCAACAAATTTTCACAAATTTGCACTTTTTGGACACTGATACACTCCTAGCGAGACTTGAAACATCCAACACTAACAACACTTTAGCAAATAAATCCTTGCAAATTTGTTCTAATGGATCACCATGAAATTTTTCCATTGTTCTTCAAAATAAATTTGTAGAAATCCAAAATTTACAACCTTCAAACATCTATACATTCATTCGATAATTTGGTCTTCTACCATATATACATTAACTACAAAGGATTGTATTTCTTGTTCTAAACTGTCTAATTTGGACTTCTACCACATATACATTAATTACATAGAACTGTCTTTCTTGTTTTGAACTGTAGAAACTAAAGTTAGGGTAAAATCCTGGTTTAGTCCTCTGCAAAGCCCAAATCCGGTGGTTACCTTAGGCTTCAACCTTGCAACATGTTGATGTTTGGACAACATCGGGAAGACATTCTCTAAAGATAATAATTAATAATATAATTATTATTGATTATTAACTATAGTATATAATAAGTAAATAATAATAACAAATAGTTATTGATTATTCAAGGGACGCATCCTTTCATGGATGGTCACCTTATGTTCCCTATATATATGGAACACTCATCATTGTAATAACATATCGATCATATCTCATATAAGGAAAACCAACATGGTATCAGAGCAGGACTGGGCTGACTCCCTCACGGGAGGGCCCAGGTAAATATAAACAACAGTCTTTAAGCATTCTAAACGATTCATTAATGCCTGAATTTTATAATGCTTAAACATGATTCATTAATGCCCAAATTTTATAATCTCTGAAATTGATGCATAGCCATTGGGACAAAAGAGGCATCGGATGGGCGAGAGACAATCCCATCAGTGATATTGATGTTACATCCACGGGGCTTCGAATCTTGAGACTGGAAGGATACAATATATCCCAACATAAATGAAAATTTTGATGTGCAGAGGTATATTTAGCTGGAAATTGTGCCAGCAGCCAAGTCTTTGAATTCTTTCACGTTGTTGAATTTTGAAATCAACACTCTTGGCGGATGTTTTAAAATTTTTTAGAGATGAGAATGGGGAGTTCTTTCACTTCTTGGTTCAAACACAGAGAGGAGTTACAGTCACGTTAAACGTCTATCGTTGCTCACACCTTGTATTTCTGGGAGAAATGGTCATGGCAGAAGCAAAACTCTGTACTGAAAGGTATATGTGGAATGCTTTGAAAGATGTGGATCTGTGGACATCAATAATTGCAGGGTTTGCCCAAAATGGATATGGCGATGAGGCCCTGATTCTCTTTCAAAATATGCCTAATAAATATGTATATTCTTGGACAATTATGATTTTAGGATATGCACAGAATGGACTTGTTGATGAGGCCTTCAAACTGTTTGAGGAAATGCCTCAATGAAATGTGGTTTCTTGGAATGCCATGATTGTTGGATTTGCTCGGAATGGACTCATTGACGAGGCCTTGAAACTCTTTAAGGAAATGCCTCAACGAAACGTGGTTTCTTGGAATGCCATGATTGTTGGATTTGCTCGGAATGGACGCATTGACGAGGCCTTGAAACTCTTTAAGGAAATGCCTCATAAAAATGTAGCCTCGTGGAATGCAATGATTGTCGGATTTATGCAGAATGGGTTTGTTCATGAAGCCCTCAACTGTAGAGAGCTTATTACCATGGTGTTCCTTTTTGGTGAACCCATATTTTTTTAAGTACATGTGAAACAAGTCAGCTCAGATTTGTGTATGTGGGACATTCAATGTCCAAAGAACAATGAAAAATGTCGTAAATCATCTCATTATCGAGGAGAATGGACACATTGGTGTGTTCCAGGAGAAGGTGGAGGAGTCACTTCCACAGAGAGTAGTCCCAGAGGAGGAAAATTGATGACAGAGTAGAGACGCTACTCTCAGTCTTAATGCTTAGCAGCTACAGAGTCCCAAAGGGAGTAGTTGTGAAATCCCAGAGGGAGTAGCTGCAAAGAGAGTGGATGACCTACTCTCCAAGGAAAGAGCCAGATAGTGCTTTGTAGTAAGCACCCTAATCCAGCTTGTGATTTGAGAAGACTAAGTTGTAGCAGAGCAAGTGTACCAGTGTGGTACAATTGGATATGTCTCAGGAGATGAAGAAACACCACGGAGATATATATTTTTGACTAGGCAGAGAGTTCAGTTGACAAAAAAAACACCAAAGGGTGTTGCCTCTGTTGGAAGATTGGTTGTTGTCATTGATGTCAACCCTAGTCATGGGTTTTGGACCACAAGATTGATAAAGGTATTTGGACATGAAGGACAATGCACATGCATATACAACACCCATGAATGGATACTATACATCATGTTGTTTCCAGTGGTATGTGGCAAGTCACGTGGATCCTCATGGTTGAGGAGAAATGAATTTTTGAAGAAGACAAAGTGAATTGAAGAAGGAAGTACATGTAGGCCCTGAAAATAATTAAAGAAAAGAATTACAAAATAAGAAAGTGTCAGGTCATCCCTAATGTTAAAAGGAAGTGACATAAATGGTATAAATAAACATCATTATACATTCATTTGATACAAGTCAAATTTCAGAGGTCATAAGAAGATAAGAAGGTCGGATTTCAAGGGAGGATGAAGTCTTTTGGTGATGTGTTCTTTCTAAGGTATGTTATTTTCAAGTCATCTCACCATTTTTGCTATAATTTTTTTTATATAATGATTCAGATGGTGAAATCTCTATGGTATTGAGAAGACATATCAAGGTACCTTTGGTAAAAATTTCAGCTCTTGATTCACTGTAATTATGGAGATACACTCTATGGAAGATAGGGTTTGTGACCAGTCCTGAAGCTAGTCAATAAACAGGTGTTCCGGGTAAAACATTCATAACGTTTTCATACAGAATCCAAATGAAGTGGGACCACTTCCATTGGAAATAGTACGGACTATAGTTTGTTGTGTGTGAGTTTCAGAATCGTATGTTAAATATTGAGCGTGGGGCATGCTGTACAAGTTGGGTCTTCTGAAAAGACCAGAATTGAATAAAGTCCATCATTCTTTCTATAACCTCTTTTTGGGGAGGATTCAAGGAGTGAAAATTGGAGGAGTTTCAGAGAATACATTGAGTAATAGTATCTACAGGATCAGAGTACTCCAAGAATTGAAGAATTGCAAAAATTGAAGAAGTCTCAGGAAGCATTATTAGGTTCTATGTGATGATTGGTTGATGGTGATGATTTAATGTAAAGTTTTATTATCTCTCATATATATTATTGGGTGGAAGGAAGGGGCAAGGATGGAGAGTTCAACTCTCTCTCGATATTGGAGGATTGTATCTTCCTCTTGGAGGTTTATCCCTCCCTCTACATTTGGAAGCTATAGCTACCTTTGGAAGTCATTACTTCCCTTGAACAATAAACTATTGACTATTTATCATATATTGTGCATGGTGTATTATGGTGTATTGGTGTAACTCTTATACTATTGTTCATTTCTCATTGGATATAGTTGAATGGTTTAAGTATAAGTTGAAAAAGGTTTTAAATTGTACTTGATACCGATTCACCCCCCTCTCGGTATCAACAATTTCTATCAGAGTGAGTTACCTTCAGTACAGTTTAACCACTGGAAGGAATATCCTATGCAGAAATGGAAGACAACATTCCAAATGGGGTTCCACCATTTGATGGAAGCAATTTTGAATAATGGAAAAATAGAATTGAAACTTACTTGAAAGCTCTTGGGGTAGATGTTTGGTTCTCAGTTGCTTCAAGATATAATGCTTTGAAGAAACCAAAGACTGTAGCTCCGAAGGAAGCAAAAAGGAACAACAAATTGGCAATAGATACCATCCTGGATGGATTGACAGATTCAGTGAAATCCAAGGTGGGATCATGTGCATCAGCAAAAGAGCTTTGGGACAAACAACAAAACCTTTATGCAAGGGAAGAATCAGAAGAAGAAGAAGACGTTGAAGAATATTACAACATCTCAGATTTCAAAGAAGAAAATAGAGGTCATTTATTTTGCTTTAATTGTGAAGGAGTAGGACATGTTGAATTTGAATGTCCTCATCCAAGGATTGAAAGAGATGACAATGAAGAAGAAGAAAATCATAAAGTAGAAATGATTCAACAAGAAGATGAGAATCTTAAAAAATTGAA
>ML777781.1:434440-482347 GCA_009831015.1 Picea engelmannii
AATTTTTGAAGATGACAAAGTGAATTGAAGAAGGAAGTACATGTAGGCCCTGAAAATAATTAAAGAAAAGAATTACAAAATAAGAAAGTGTCAGGTCGGACCTAATGTTAAAAGGAAGTGACATAAATGGTATAAATAAACATTGTTATACATTCATTTGATACAAGTCAAATTTCAGAGGTAATAAGAAGATAAGAAGGCCGTATTTCAAGGGAGGATGAAGTCTTTTGGTGATGTGTTCTAAGGTATGTTATTTTCAGGTCATCTTATCATTTTTGTTATAACTCATTTTCTAGAACGATTCAGATGGTGAAATCGCTATGGTATTGAGAAGACATATCAAGGTACCTCTGATAAAAATTTCAGCTCTTGATTTGCTATAATTATGGAGATACACTCTATGGAAGGTAGGGTTTGTGACCAGTCCTGAAGCTAGTTAATAAACAGGTGTTCCGAGTAAAATAGTCATAAATTTTTCATACAGAATCCAAATGAAGTGGGACCACTTCCATTAGAAATAGTATGGACTATATCTTGTTGTGTGTGAGTTTCAAAATTGGATGTTAAATATCGAGCGCGAGGCATACTGTACAAGTTGGGTCTTCTGAAAAGACCATAATTGAATAAAGTCTACCATTCTTTCTATAACCTCTTTTTGGGGAGGATTCAAGGAGTGAAAATTGGAGGAGTTTTAGAGAATACATTGAGTAANTATCAGGTTCTATGTGATGATTGGTTGATGGTGATGATTTAATGTAAAGTTTTATTATCTCTCATATATATTCTTGGGTGGAAGGAAGGGGCAAGGATGGAGAGTTCAACTCTCTCTCAATATTGGAGGATTGTATCTTCCTCTTGGAGGTTTATCCCTCCCTCTACATTTGGAAGCTGTAGCTACCTTTGGAAGTCATTACTTCCCTTGAACAATAAACTATTGACTATTTCTCATATATTGTGCATGGTGTATTATGGTGTATTGGTGTAACTCTTATACTATTGCTCATTTCTCATTGGATATAGTTAAATGGTTTAAGTATAAGTTGAAAAAGGTTTTAAATTGTACTTGATACTGATTCACCCCCCTCTCAGTATCAACAGCCTCAGCTTGAGATCTGTCATGATTCATGGAAGGAGACTTCTATAACACTCAATACTGCAGAGGCAGAATATATCGTAGCCAATTACGCAAGTCGTGGAAGTAGTGAGTGTTATTGGACTAATCGGTAGGTGCGGACACTAACAGATCTCCCTAGACCCACCTGGATCTAGAACAAAACAGGACAGGACATGACTCTTTCCCTAAGTTCTGACCATTGAATTAACTAGGAGGCAAGAACAAATAACATACCTTATTATTGCTTCCTAGGGTCTTTGTTGCTCCTGCTTCACTCTAGTGCTCTCGTGAAGTCAAGACTAGGACAACAAAAACCAACCAAAGTGAAGATAGCACAATCTATTCCATTGTCAACCTATGTGTATGATCAAGGAATTACACAATAAAGTGGAAATAGCTTTATGGGAAAGGGACATGCCACTGTATCATATTAATGGAAAGTAAAGATTATGACCTGAGCCTTGATGTCACAAACTTTCTTCCTATGGCTCTTGGCTCTGACACACATGCTTGCTCAATCCTTGCATCAAGAAGATCAAAACCTCTTGATAGACTTGCTAGAGTCTCCAAGCTGTTGTTCAAGCTAAGTCCTTCACACAATTCTTTCACCAATTCTCCAATGAATCTTGCTTAACCTTTTCCATGGGAATTCCCTCAATATATAGGAGAGAATGAGATAGTTACTTGGATAAGAATGATCCCACAATATCTGGGAATCCAGTACAAGGATAACCATTCGTATGCCAACCCATCCTTCTAGAAGATTTCCTTCTAGAAACATCGAGAATTCATCTTTTTCCATGCTTTAGGAAGAGTTCGCACCCTGAATATTCAACACAGTGCGAGAAGTTCGCACCTTGGCTTAAAGAAGCCTGCGAGAATGGGTCATTCTCGCACCCAAATATACTAGCAACCTGTGAACCTTCTCCAAAAATGAGTTTTCTGGGAAGAGATGAAAGTAACTTTTCTCAGGAGAAAGTTCTTATGAAGAGCCTGAGTACACCATCATCAATACATCATCATGATGACCAAAATCATGGGTAACAGAATGCCCCCCAAAGTATGAGGTTGGAACCAGTGACAGCCGAAAGACTTTGTAAGCTGCATGTGTGTGTCGGAAATCAGGAGCACATCTAATCAGAAACCTGCAAACACCCAAGCATCTGCAGAATATCATATATACCAATTCTGAGGTAGGCATTCCCATACTTAGATCATAGACGGATGACATTGTGGACATAGGTCATGGCCACCAATCATACACTGTGGATCCATGCCGTCAAAATATATAATAGCCACCAGGAATACACTGTGGATCTATGCGAGAAATTTCAAATTGAGACGACATAGCCACGAGACATACACAGTGGATCTATGTGTCACAAATTATACATACTCCATCGCAATCTGGACAAACGAGATGATATCCAGGGTCTTCAATCTCGTCGCCCAAATTATGAATCTAACCATGTGATTACATGTGTTGAAGTTGAACATGTCAGAAACCACTTGATTACCGGTCATTGATGAAACCGTTAACAAGTGCGAGGGAAATCACCATTGATATCAATGACTCCCAAGGTACCCTAGTACAATCCATCGAGTGTGAATGAATGATTTGAAGTCGAACATCCGATAGAATCTTTCGATCAGGGGTCAATGATGTAAACCCACTGTCGAAAGTGAGGAAACTTTCCATTGAGGCATGCAAGCTCCAAGGTACCAAAGAATTTCTAAGTCTTGATTCCGGATAATGAGCTGAAGTCGACGGAACAAAACTCGTCACAGGAGGACCTTGATGTATCCCCCATCAATGACACGAAATGAGTAACTGATTTTGAAGGTGAAACAGAGTATTAAACAAATTGAACCGGACACAGGGAAGGCCGACACGGAAAGAATGGACAACTGCAGATGGTCGACTCAATATAGGTTTCAGATGGAATTCTCTTGAACATATGAACGACACGACCAATGATTTGGCAGCATTAACTCAAATATGATACATGGAATGACCTTGTAGCAAATCGAATGAGAGGCAAATGGATTTCCCAAACCGGCTTCAAATGATGAATAGGGGGTGTCATGTTCAAGAGCGACACTTACTGCCAATCAATATGAAGATGAAAACATATCCCTTTCCCAAATTTTCCCCCACCATTTCTGGCGAGTACCTCTTTATTTTTACGCAAGCTTGAGGAGGATAACATATGTTTGTTGATGTAAGCTCATCCTTCGGACGAGTCCCTCGGAGTATGTTTAACGAACCCTAAGAAGGAGTGGTTCGGTCTCATTACGGGTCTATCAATGTTTGTTTAACGAGTCCAGAGATAGAAAACTCGAAGGTTTTCATGATTATAGAGTTTGGAAAAACACTTAAAAGAGAACTCTCTCAGTTCCTTTTTTGTAAAATAGTCCGGATGAGACCGAAAAAGAGATAAATTATCGCTCACCAGACGCTTACTTCAAATACTTTATCAAGCGTGAAAATAGCAAGGTCGCTCGGCTATCTTTTCATGTTTAGAGACTCTGAAAAGAGCTTAAAGAGGACTCCAGGGGGATTCATTTTTCGTATAACCTTGTTGAGCCTGAAAAAGTGATAAAAGTATGCTTGATCGCGTTATCATGTATTTGCGAGTGCAAGAACGGACAAAAACCACACTCGAGGTTTTATACAAAAAACCATAAAAAACAATCAAAACATGCGATGATAAAGAAAAAATATGTCCGCATCCCTATATAGGAACCTTGAAGTCATTATGCCTGCAAAAGTTACACTCAAAGGACATTAGGGATTAGGGTTTAATAGATAAATAATCATAAAAAACCAAATGACATAGTAAAAGTAAATAAAAAGGAATAACAACTCTTTTACCACATCATTTTTACCTTTCCACTATTTGAGCTCAAAAAACCCCTCTTTTACCCTCAAAGTTCGGCGTCAGATTGCAGGAGTTACGAGTGTCCAATCAGCGAGCCGTCAGCGACAGTAAGGTAGGCTCTTTGTCCTTAACACTTTCATGGTTTAATTTTGCAATTTCATTGGTTAAAATTCATTTTTGGATTGATTTTGCAAGCCCTACTTGCGCGCTACCATTCTCGCAGGCAGACTACACGGGACCTGCGAGAATGGGGCATTCTCGCAGGTGAGCCTAAGGCAGCCTGCGAGGTTCTTGCACTGTGCCCAAAGGGCACCTGCGAGAACCACAAAGCTCAATTTTTTTTTTTAATTTTACTCAATGAAAGAGAATGAATTCATGAAAAAAGTTGCTAATCTTCTTGTTGTGCCTCTTATGCAGATAATTGGCCATCAAAATGGTGCTTGAATGGCGTGAAAGGGAGCATGAAGAAGACAATGCAATTGCCAGAAATCATCCACCTACTATTGCTTCTTTGAGAAACTGTGGACTCCTGAAGTACTTTCGTATCCCGGGTATGAGGGCCCAAGTCAGGTCGTTAGAGTACCTGGTGCATATGTGGGACCCTGATCAGCAGGTATTTCAAGTGGGGGTCCACACACTATCCTTATATATCGAGGACATTTACTTTTTGACTGGATTTCCATGGAGGGGGTACTATGTGAGCCTGACTGGTAGCAAAGGTGGTGGGTTGCCCATGAGTGAGTACTGTCGTTTACACTGTGTTCCTGAGGCAGAGAGAAAGAAAGGAAAGTAGCTATTTGGGGGGTACAATATTTGACCCTCTGTACTATCCTATTCACCATAGCTTGGATAGCTGGGAGTTCTGCTCCTCACATGGCATTACAGAGTTACTTCCAGTATGCTATTGAGTGTACTGAGCCTCGGGTGTTCAATTGGGCAGATGCAATGCTTCGTAGTGTAAAAAGAAAGTTGACCAAATACAAACAAGGCAACCTGAAGAAATTCGGGTACGGATCTTTGTTGGTGTCCTTCTTCCTTGAGAGGGTCCCATTACTGAGGCTGCAGGTTGAGTGGAATATACCGGCTCCCAGGGATCCAAGGATGCTGAGATGGTGTCAACTTATGGCTCGACACGTGGCTGGACCAATCATCACGTATGATGATACTTTCTTTGACTGGCTTCAACCACAGCTGTTGATGGTTGACGACTATGCTTATGCCGGGTTGGATTTCTGAGGAGATCCGGATTTAGTACTGCCAGAGGATGCTTAGTGGGGGGACCTTGGTAAGAAGTACACACATTTTTCTTTTTAAATTTTTTTGTGAATTTTTATCATATTCAAATGTTTTTTTGTTTTATATGTTCGTCCAAAGACTAATACAAAATTCATTTTTGATAACACAGATATTGGACCTTACAGACCCCCTGGTACCTCTCCCATTCAGCGGCAAGGAGAGGTAGCGGCAACGTCACAATATGCCGAGGATTATCAAGTGGTGGAACAAAATCTAGAGGGTCTGACCGTAGATATTCCAGACATACCTCTGGAAGAGGTTCCACAATGCGATCAGTGTCATACTGTAGGAGTATCAGCATCCATGATTCGACTTCTCCGTAGGGTTGCTCGGGCAGTTGTGTGTTACCGTGAACGTCATCCATGACGTCACTTTGTAGAAGCTATGAGCTTCATATTTTGACATTTTGTTCTTCGAACACACTTTTTGTAAACTCTTTTGATCGTTATATATACAGACGACTTCTACTGGTTTATCATGTGTTGTGTGAACATTGATGTGATTGATTTATAAATTATTCAAATGTCTGTCTAATACATAATTAGCCAATGCATCTGTTATTGTATTTAGACATCTAGGAATATGTTGATATTCAATGTAATCAAAATAACGCTCCAAGAGGCGAATTTGCAAATACACCTGTAACAAAGTAGGACTTCGAATAGTATAGACATTACTTAATTGTAGTACTACAAGCCGCGAATCGAGTCGCACAACCAAATGACAAATTCCAAGTGAGATAGCATCAACCAATAATTCAATAACAGCGCTATACTCCGCAATGTTGTTGGTCGCATGGCCGAGACACACACCTCGTAAGGATACAAGTTCATTTGTAGGGGCGTAAATTGCCCATGCAGCGGAAGCAAGGTTCTGAGTACTACAGCTAGCACCATCAGTGAAGCCAATATAGGGTAGCGAAGACTCCGACATCTGGAAATCAAACACAACATCACATAAGGGCAGAGACCAGATAACGACAAAAACAAGCTATAGTAACACACACGAAGTATGATACAATAAAAATACAAGTATTTGTGAACAGATGATGTTATGCATAGTACTTCTTCAAGTACAACCCATTCCTGGGTTCACTCAAAGGGATACCATCGTAATCTACCAACTCATAAGCTCCTTTTTCCAAAACTCGTCGAACGATATAAGGACCTCGCCACATAGCTTCAAATTTCCTAGCTCCTAACATATCTCGATCCTGTTCATAGAGAAGAACAAGATCACCTTTGGAGAAAACGTGAGGTTTAACATGCTTGTCATATTGGGCCTTGACACGTTTTTTCTGAGCTTCTATGACTAGAGAGGCATCGCATCGAGTTTCGTCTAATTGCATAAAATACAATAGACATTCTTCCTCAGCAGAAGTGTTGGGTAGGAGTTCAACAGCTAGTTTTAAAGAGGGTATCTCGCATTCAATAGGGAGAATGGCTTCCTCACCATAAACTAGCTAGAAAGGTGTAAACCCAGTAGCGAACTTGACGGACGTCCGGTACACCCACAATGCTGAAAACAACATTGTGTGCCAACTTGTTTTATGAATCCCTATCATTCGTCGGAGCATAGTTATGAGAACTTTGTTAATCGCTTCGACTTGGCCATTGGCTTGTGGGTAATAGGGCATTAAGTTATCATGGCGAAGACCCAACTTTTTCGTAAGTTCGGACATCATAAAATTCCTAAAGTGGCTATCGTGATCAGTGACGATAGCTTGGGGAACACCAAAATGAGCTATGATGTGATTAAAAAGGAATAATGTTGCGGTCTTTCCAGTGTTGTCAAATTTCGGCATCACCTCGGCCCATTTAAGAGTTTGCTCGCATAAAACATCTCTCAGAATCGGGGTGAAGTCGAAATTTCTCTCAAGTATTTGTAATTCGAAAATGTTCTAGAGAGTCAGTTCGTTCCACTTGTGGTGTGGTGACGACTGTGGCTTCACTTTGCCGAGGAGAGCCCTCAGGTGTACTTGTAGGTAAGGGTTGAGTACCGTCCAGATGCTCTGGAGATAAACCCTGCATTCTACGTGAACGACGTGGAGGAGCTATTGTAAATGACTGACAAACTTCACAAAGAAAATCCTATGGTCAACTTCGAGAAACAAACAACACGTGTCAGTAAACAAAAATCTAGGAAGAAATCACCAAGCAAACAAGACCTCTTAATTTCGAAGCCACTAGTTGGTGATGAAATCCAACGTCGCAACAACGAGACAAGAAGGGGGTGGGCTAGGGTGGAAAAGTTATGCTGATGACCTGCTTAACGGACTTATACCTTGGTGCAAGCTCCCACACATAATCGTGGGTATACCCTCCAAGGAGCCCGAGTGAGTTTGGTCAACGTCAATTCCAGGTACCATGAAGACTTTCCCCTTCACAGTCACCATGGGTAAGAACCTAGAAAGATAGGCCACTAAAGTCACCACCAACAACAATAAAGCCTGGGGGGACAGTTGACAGTCTGATTCACACGCAAGGGAAGGGTATCTAGCCCGAAATCAACTCAAAAGGTTTCCACTCATCATTGTGTGTATACCTCCGAGTGATCCCTGTAATACGTGCAATTTCTACACTGATACCAACAAAGCAGGTTGAGTAACTCTACCAATATCAATGTGACCTCGTGCTTGACCCTTGTGTGAGAAGGGCTTCCCAGGATAGGATGTTGCAAATGGAATTTAACACTCCCTAACACAAGATTATATCGTGTGTTTTGTGCTTTTGGAGAGTGTATCTCTCTTCCTACTCCAAAGCGCTAGCCTAGCTAAATGTTGGTGTAATAGAGCCCTAGAAAAGGGTTACTAGTTAAATTTTATGATTACGCAGTGTTATCAAGAGCTGTTGTTTACTCAAAGGAAACGGAGATGAAACTTATGTTGTATGACTCTAACCCAACAATGCATGGATGAGAATGAAATATGTCACTTTTCGTTCAATGAATCCTATGGATGGGAAGGAAAGATAAAGTTTTCCAGATCAATCTTGAACTACAATGCAAAATTTCCTTTAAAATTTAAATGCAACAAATCATGCATCAAATAACAATTCGCTATGCTTCTTTTTCAACAATTTCAACAATTTGATTTTCAATGTTTTTGAAGACAAAAAACGATTTTTTGAAAGAAAAACTTTGTTCACTTTTCAAAAAGGACCCTCACTATGCCAATGAGAGTACAGAAAATCAAAAACCAATGAACAAGCAATGATAAAAACCCAATCCACTCTTTCAATGAAAACAAAAATAAAAAGCAAACCAGTATAGTCTTTTAAAGAATCTCTGGTCTGCGAAACCGGAGATTCTGGGTTCGATCCCCAGTGGAGTCGCCAATTTTGTTATCGGACTAATCGGTAGGTGCGGACACTAACAGATCTCCCTAGACCCACCTGGATCTAGAACAAAACATGACAGGACATGACTCTTTCCCTAAGTTCTGACCATTGAATTAACTAGGAGGCAAGAACAAATAACATACCTTATTATCACTTCCTAGGGTCTTTGTTGCTCCTGCTTCGCTCCAGTGCTCTCATGAAGTCAAGACCAAGACAACACAAACCAACAAAAGTGAAGATAGCACAATCTATTCAATTGTCAACCTATGTGTATGATCAAGGAATTACACAATAAAGTGGACATAGCTTTATGGGAAAGGGACATGCCACTGTGTCATATTAATGGAAAGTAAAGATTACAACCTGAGCCTTGATGTCACAAAATTCCTTTCGATGGCTCTTGGCTCTGACACACATGCTTGCTCAATCCTTGCATCAAGAAGATCAAAACCTCTTGATAGACTTGCTAGAGTCTCCAAGCTGTTGTTCAAGCTAAGTCCTTCACACAATTATTTCACCAATTCTCCAATGAATCTTGCTTAACCTTTTCCATGGGAATTCCCTCAATATATAGGAGAGAATGAGATAGTTACTTGGATAAGAATGATCCCACAATATCTGGGAATCTAGTACAAGGATAACCATTCGAATGCCAACCCATCCTTCCAGAAGATTCCCTTCTAGAAACATTGAGAATTCATCTTTTTCCATACTTTAGGAAGAGTTCGCACCCTGACTATTCAACACAGTGCAAGAATTTCACACCCTGGCTTAAAGCAGCCTGCGAGAATGGGTCATTCTTGCACCCAAATATACTAGCAGTCTGTGAACCTTCTCCAAAAATGAGTTTTCTGGGAAGAGATGAAAGTAACTTTTCTCAGAAGAAAGTTCTTATGAAGAGCCTGAGTACACCATCATCAATACATCATCATGATGACCAAAATCATGGGTAACAGTGAGGCTTCAGAGGCTTCTCGCAGGACTTCATCTGAGACATGGTGCACATGAAGCATCCAAGCTTCAACACATAGACAAGCAAGATGGTGTAGAATTCATTCTGACATGCCTCATATGGTCAGATGAATGAACCAAGACATTGGTTTCATGAGGAAACCTTTATATGTTGAATAAGGTCTAAGATAACATTCCTTTTAGAGGGAGACAATTGAGCCAATTGATCTCATTGATCTTGTAGCTCCACTTAATGTTTCCAGAGATATTGCTATAGGTCGGAAGATACTTGCATGGGCTTATGATGCTGAATCTGAAGAAACTATGTGTGTCTTCTTTCGATTCCGACAAGATTGATCCGACCTCATACAGACAACTGATTGGATCATTGATGTATCTGGTTAACACCAGACTAGATATTTGTTATACAATGAGTGGACTTGGCCAATTTATAAGCCAACCAAGATAGACACACTAGAATATATTGGCTCTGATTAGGCAGGGAGCATAATGGACAGAAAGAGCACCTTTAGTTGTTTCTTCACTTTGGGATGTTCCATGGTTTCTTGATGTAGCAGGAAATGAAATTTTGTGTCTTTGAAGCACAACAGAAGCAGAGTACATTGCATTAAGTATGACAGTTCATGAAGCAACGTGGCTTCACAAGCTCCTTGTAAATTTATTCGAACATGTGATGGATTCCACCATTATTCATTATGGTAACCAAAGTTGTGTGAAGATCTCTGATAATCCAATGTTTCATGACAAATCGAACCACATTGAGATCAAGTACCATTACATCCGAGACATGGTGCAGAGGAAGGAAGTATTGGTGCAGTACCTTCCTACAGATGATTAGGTTGTTGATGTTCTTACCAAACCAAGACAAAGTTCAAGTACATTCGTGACAGACTTGGCGTGGCAAAGAATGCCTCCCTCGCTGAGAGGGAGTGCTGATGTTTTCATCTTTCTGAGACATTCTCTAGATCATACTACTCTGTGACTTAGTTGAGTTGATCTGTGAGAACACTTATCCGAGAATGGATAAGTGGGGCACTTATCCAAGAAGGGATAAGTGTGGTTGGGCTTATAACCCAACGTCCCATGTGGAGAGCAAATGAGGACATGTCAAGGGAGTTGACCCTTGATGTCATACACTATGGGAGTTCACCCTAGTGTTCCTAGATGGTGTAGCCTCTAGAAGTCCACATGGAGTGCCATGTGTGACAAACTTTCTCCAGATCATACTCCTTTGTGAATTGAGTTGAGCTGATCTGTGAGGACACTTATTCGAGAAGGGATAAGTGGAACACTTATTTGAGAAGGAATAAGTGCATTTGGGCTTATATCCCATCGTCCCATGTGGAGAGAACATGAGGACATGTCAAGGGAGTTGACCCTTGGCATCTCACACTATGGGGAGTTGACCATAAGTGTTCCTAGAGTGAGTAGCCTCTAGAAGTCCACATGGGAGTGTCATGCGTGACAAACCTTTTGCTACTATGGTGGTTGTGTACCACTGGTGGAGATTGCGAGTCTCTAGACAGTATTTGTGTACTACTATGGAAAGATACATCCCTAGCTAAGAGGGAGTATTGATGTTTCAATATGAGGCAGAACTTCTCCTAGATTGGGCTGCAAACCAAGGGAGATAGAATACATTTATCATAAAGGTGCACTTGTGGTAAATGGGCCCAGACGTAGTCCTTCCTTGATCATGACAAGGAATAATATGGACTCGAGGTGCTTGAAGTGCTTTCCACGTGTTAGTTAGCATCAAGCCGACATTCACTCATAGGTGTGTGCCTGTGGTGAAAGATCCTGGTGTGTTCTTTGTCCTAGTCATGGTGACTTGACAAGGACTAATAAAAACACAAGATGCTATATGATATTACATGCGGACCCAAAATGAGCCTAATCTTAGAGAGAGTTAATTGGCTCAAAGGGAGAGTCACAGAAGGAGTTTCTCCTCAATTCAGGTGGGAGATAGATGTCTCCCAAGACTGACAGACAAGTGTCATGAGTCTAGGGTGAAGTTTTTATACTTCAAAGACAAGAGTGGCATGTTGCAGAATGTGTCCCTCGTTGAGAGGGAGTGTTGATGTTTGGAAAACATCGAGAAGACATTCTCTAAAGATAATAATTAATAATATATTTATTATTGATTATTAACTATAGTATATAAT
This sequence comes from Picea engelmannii, assembly GCA_009831015.1. NCBI lineage: Eukaryota > Viridiplantae > Streptophyta > Pinopsida > Pinales > Pinaceae > Picea > Picea engelmannii. Next base: position 446,208 of record ML777781.1, read on the forward strand.
AAGTAAATAATAATAACAAATAGTTATTGATTATTCAAGGACGCATCCTTTCATGGATGGTCACCTTATGTTCCCTATATATATGAAACACTCATCATTGTAATAACATATCGATCATATCTCATATAAGGAAAACCAACACAACATTGCTCTTTTCCTGCAGAATACATATTTTTCCACTTGCTAAGGACACTTGTTGAGGTTCAATAATACTTTATTTGCATTAGGTTAGCATTAAATTCTCTCAACGAAGGATGCTTCGAGTCTTTTCATTTTTCAATATTTTGTATTTTATAGAAATCATAAGATTAACTTTAATTAATCTTATTTTATTACATTGTGTTTGTATTTTATAAAAATCACAAGATTAACTTTAATGAATCTTATTTTATTACATTGTGTTTGTATTTTATAGAAATTACAACATTAACTTTAATGAATCTTATTTTATTACATTGTGATATTAAAAATTAATTTGAAATATTACCTTTTTTCTTATCTTTCTTTTATATTCATACCACTCATTTGAAAAGGGTTCTTTCTATGCACAACTCTAAGGTAAAAATTGTGAGAAGAGCCCCATGTGTTGGGTAAGTTAAGCATATGTCTTATCTTTCTGTATGGCATATAAAATCAAGTTGAGTCCTTGATTGTATCTATTGTGGGTTGCTCTATAAGATCAATAATCATGCCCACCCTCTATATCACTAAACCTCAAGCAAGAGCTCTACTACGTTGGAAAAATTGTTGGTAAATGTGCTAGAAAAAACCACCATTACTTATAAAATGGTACTAAAATTTTTAACTTTTGTGTTAAAGGGAATTAATTCTTAAATTTTGTGGTTAGCAAACATTTTACTACCACTGAATAAATATTTACATTATCCACAAATCCACCTCAAAGAAATGAATTTATATTCATGAAATAGAAATAAAAAGGGAAAATAGTTCAATCAATAAAAAAAAAATATCAAAATTGAATAAGACCTACAATATTTATGCATAGCAAGATTAAATAAGACCTACAATAATTCAATAGCATTGTTGCATAGTGTAAACTCCAACTATAAACATCATAGAGCTTTATGCTCAAAGAATGACTTTAAGCTCTCAAAGATTTTCATCCAGGAATGACTTTAAGCTCTCAAAAATTATAAGTTGTAAGAAAAGTAAAAAAAATAGGGATTAAAAAAATTGAACTTCACATACGTAAAGTTATTCATTGTGTTTATTGCATGCATTGGCGTCTTGCACATGAATGCTAGTGTTGATGCTACCAATTCAATGCATAGTAATTTTCAGAGTACAATTGAGAAAATATCTAGGTCTAGTGTTCTCTTGCTTAAAACCCCATCTCAGATTGTGGGCATGGAAGATGACATTGATGTTCTTACTCAGATTGTGGGCATGGAACATTTATGTCATTACTGGATATTGCAAGATGGATTGGCTTTCCATAGTTGCCACCGTTGTTGGAATGGATCTATGCAATTATGTTTTCTTCATCTATTTTGTGAATTCTTATCCATCATCATGTGTGCAAACCTTCAACATGGAGCTAATGCAATTATTGACGTTGGGTGATTAATTGTGTTTAATGGAAAAATAAAGAGTTACATACCACACATGATGGGTAGTGTGTGGTATGTGCATTTTGATATGACATTCTGATGAAATCATACTCATAATAATAATAATAATAATAATAATAATCTGTTCTTAAGGTCATAGCTAAGCCAGCACACCAAATTGGTGTATGAGACCTTCTTGTTTGTGGGACAAGGGACCCCCCTCCGCCTAGCGATTTGACTGGTAAAGTCTACGAAAGTATACATACCCTACCCCCCTCTGGATTTGAACCTGTGACCTCTTAAGAAGAAACACATGTTCTTAACCATTACGCCCACTCAAACTGTATAAAACACCAAATAATTAATGTAGTGAGAGCACATTGTACAACTATTTTTAAAACATTCCTTGTTGTAGCATCAGCCAAAAAAATCTGACATAATTAATGAATATGAAGAGGGAAACTTCCATTTTATCCTTGAGGTGGCATAGCCTTGATATCATTGCATTATTAAAAGACACTTAACCATTGTGTTGTTGGATCGTCATGATTGAGGAGTGCTTCAAAACATTGTCAATGATCGACATGATGCAAGTGTTTACTGCTAAACAAGTTTGTTGCTTTCTCTGGTGTCGCTAGTACTAAAACAATAATTATTTTCTTTGTTTATTGTACACAATCATCCTGCAATAACCACGAATTTACTAGATTGTTCGGTGCCTCTATCAAATAAAATCATGATATCTTTCTTTGCTTATTGTGTCTTCGATAATCCGCAATAGCCACAAATTTATTTCATTAATGCTCAATTCGATGGTGTTGTCTTGCATTTTCAAAATATTCAAAGTAGACATCTCGCCTTGCTAACACTGGAATTTTCGGCATGGTGAAATGTCGCCACTTGTACTACCATCGCATTTTGTTGGAACTTGCAATGTGAGACAAAATATGATACATGCGATTTTTCTTTTATAGGTGCCCGCCCATTTGTCTATATACAACATTCAATATTGTATAAGCTATTGTGTCATATTTATATAAGAGAATCATAAATCTATTCATTGTCTCCTCTCCTTTTCCATCGATCGACTAAACCAAAGTAGCATTACAACAAGAACCACCTATTATTGAGCTAAGAAAATCCTTTACTATTGGTATTAGTGTTTTCCATTATTCACTAAAACCTAGATCGGTTTATTTTTCATTACTCACTAAAACCTAGACTAATAAGCACCACATTGCTTGCGTCTTCATAACTCTCTCCTTTGGACCTAAGCAAGAAAGAAAGGCATTGGTTTGAGCCTCGTTTTTTCCTCCATGCATGTTGCGAACCATGAGATTTACTTCAAGTGATTATACTAATATATATATAGAGAGAGGTAATGCATATATGAATTGAAGTTATCCAGGAAGGGAAAGAAAAACAATTGCTAGTTCTAGGGAACTTCTGATTACACGGTTATTCAACATTACTAGTTTGTTACAATATTATCATCTAGTTTTCTTCTGGCTGGTCCAACTGCGAGATACATAGAAAAAGAAGATCATTGCAAAATGTGGGAACATCCTCCAACAATAGGGAGTAACCTACATCCTCCAACAATAGGGAGTAACCTTTTCCAAGGCTTATCGGTGCACCACGTGCAAATAGACCATTACAGGTTGTGATAGCAAGAGCATGTATGATTTTCAAAATCTGAAATACTAAGTAGGTATGATTTTCAAAATGTGAAATACTGAGAATTTTCATATTTTTCTTTTTAATGTATTTTATATTTACCTTGTGCTCACCCACAATGCTTAATCTTTTTACGGGATACCAGATGTAATTTGCTACCCTTGATTTGTAATGTCCCCAATCACCCAAGTTGGGCCACGTCACACACAAACCCGACTTCTTCAGTTTGACATCACTTTCTAATGTTCCCAACTTACTACTGGACTATGCTACTTCAAAAAATTTAGTGCACAAATTATACTCTATAACAATGGTCTATGCAATAGTACTTAAAGTAACGCACATGACCCCATGTTGGGTAACACCACACAAAATTTCCTCTTCGGAAACAACTTTTTGTTGATGTTTAGACAACATTGGGAAGACATTCTCTAAAGATAATAATTAATAATATAATTATTATTGATTATTAAATATAGTATATAATAATACATTGAATATCTCTCATATCTTATACGATGTAAAACCAACATGGTATCAAAGCAGGACTGGGCTGACTCCCTCACGGGAGGCTCACCGGAGGCCCAGGGAAAAGTAAAACCAACAATGATATCCATCATCAAGAAAATCATCTTCACTAATTGTTTTTACAATGTTGGCATCATATATCTCAAAAGCAGCGGAAGAGTCCAGCAAGGTGCTGGGACTAAATCCAGGCAGTATTATCGACCAAGGTGAATCCGGTGTTGGGATATCTGGCCACTGCATGTTTTCATACCGGGTGGTATTCAGTTGAGGAATAGATCCGCCTGCATCTATGATAGACCCCTCTAAAAGCTCTCTAAAAAGATCTGTAAAATTTACATTGCTATTATATCCATCCATCAAAAAGTCGGAGTTTGCAGTGGGAATATAATGAGAAGGGTTCCAAACATGGCCCTTCTGATGGGTGCTATTCCGTTGAGGAATAGACCCACCCACCCTTGCATCCATGATCTCTGCAAAACTACCTTCTGAACGACCATTTGTCATGTTGTTTGGTTCATGAGAGATGTTTCTAGGCCCACTGATAGGCCTACTATAGTTGGAGTTTGAAGTGGGAATATAATGAGAAGGGTTCCAAACATGGCCCTCCGAATAACTGAAACAAACTGGAATATGAGGCAAACTCCATTCTGGCATCCGAGAATTATATGCAGAATTAGCCATTGGGGAAATTCAGTTTTCAATCCACTCAATGAAGATAACATAAGAGGTAACACAGCAAGAAGAAATAACTCGAGCTATATTCCATGGAATAAATAATAATATAACTCGAGCTATATTCCATGGATTAACGTTGGTTTTATTATTTCAGTTATGTGATTTTTAAATAATAATTAAAAAAAAAAAAGGGATGGATCCACCAAGATCTTGAATCTGATGCTAGTACGATTTCTCTCGCCCATAGAAAATCCCCTCATGAAGGAGCCTCCAACTAGGGTATGTCGACATCTGATTACGAAGTATCCATGAATTCATGTTAAGTGCATTCATAGAAATCAATCATATGTAATTCTGATGAAGAAATCCCATGGAGCAAAGGGGGAATTGCACTTGGAAAGCAAAGAGTGCCACCAGATTGAAGGTGTCATGAGATTTCATTGAAATGAAACTAGAAGAATAAGAATCTACACAAAGTGGAGATCAGCCTCCACTACGACATTGTTGGTGTTGTGCCTATAGGCGGAAATCGAAGAAGAACTTGTTTTTGTGCATATTTGTTTTCCTCCAAATTGATATAGAACCAATGGATGGTCTTTCTCTAGTGTGGGACAACGATGTAATATTCTAAGCAGTCAAGACTTGAATATGAAAATAATGGTTGTAGTAGGCATTGGAAATCAAGGGTCATTATCCTTGAAATGAGAACCCTTATTTCCTTGTCTCCAGAAGGGGGACCTGGTTAGTGGACAGTGAGATCACATGGCAGGTAGCATGGTCTATTTTGAAGTCAAGACTCAAGGGGAATCATCTAGCTCTTGCAAAGAATTTAATATGGAGGACACGACCTTCCGAACATGATGTCATGGAGTGACATCACCATAAATGATGCTCAGAGACAGGTAGTCTTTAGGAGCAATGTACCTCCTCATGCCAAATAGAAGAGACATTTTCAGTAACCATGAATGCAAGCTATGGTGATGGACCTTGTGATGGAGGAAGATACAATATGAAACTCAAAGAGAGTAGTTATAACAATCTTTGTACATGAGTTGAGCCATGAAATCTTGAGGGAGCAAGCAAGGTAGTAGTTCTAGTGTACATAGAGGCACTCCGAGAGAGGAATGTAGTACCACATATAGAGGGAGAAGAGATTGAGTTACCTCTAGAGGAGGAAGAGATACCTTCATTGTTAGAGGGAGTAGAGACAAAGGAGGAGTCACCTCCGGATCCAAAGGGAGCAATTATTGAGACACTCTCAATTCTAGATAGAGTAGTTGCAAAGGAAGCAATTTTAGAGAGAGAATGGAGGAGCCAGCTACACATAGAGTATCCCTAGAGGCGGGCAGTTGCTGACAGAGTAGAGAAGATACTCTCAGTCTCAGTGTTTAGCAGTTATAGAGTCCCAGAGGGAAACTTTGTAGAGACTTCCAAGTGGATCTATAAGATCAAACACACAACTGATGAGAGTATCAAGAAGCACAAAGCGATATTTGTTGCCAGAGGATTCTCTTAGGTGGAGGGAATAGATTATGAGGAGACATTTACTCATGTTCCTCGATACACTTTCATTCAGACGATTATTTCCCTTGCAACATCCATGGAATGGAGAATACATCAGATGGATGTGAATATAACCTTTCTCAATGGAGAGATTAAGGAAGAAGTATACATCGATCAACCAGATGGTTTCATGATACATGAGAAAGAGTCCCATGTGTGCAGGTTGAAGATGGCATTGTATGGAATCAAGCAACCACCTCAAGATTTTGGGCTTCATCAAAAGTGTTGTTGATCACAGCCTGTACTACAAGACTTTTAATGGTGAGTCCCTGATTTTTGTCCTCTACGTTGATGATTTATTCCTCACGGATATAGAGAGCAGTATTGTTGAATGCAAGTATGCATTGGCCTCTAAGTTGGAGATGAAGGACCTTGGTATGATGCACTACTTCTTGGGACTAGAGGTCTGGTAGAGAACTGATGACATCTTCCTGAGTTAGGGGAAGTACACAGTTGAGATATTGAATGAGTTTGAGATACTGAACTTGAAGCCCGTGACTACACCAATGATGATGAATATGAAGAAACTAAGTGTGTCTTCATCCAATTATGACAAAATTGATCTGACTCTGTATAGACAACTGGTTGGATAACTGATGTATCTAGTTAACACCAGACCAAATAATTGCTATGCAGTGAGTGCACTTAGCCAGTTTATAAGTCAACTGAGATAGACAAACTAGATTGTTGTGAAGCATGTGTTGAGATACTTGCGAGGCACAGTTCAACATGGTCTAAAATATACTTCCAATATTGATATGATATGGCAGGAATATATTGACTCTGATTGGGCAGGGAGCGTAGTGGAAAGAAAGAGCACCTTCAGGTGTTGCTTCATTTTGGTATCTTCCATGGTTTCCTGGTGTAGCAGGAAACAAACTTTTGTGGCTTTGAGCACAATAGAAGCAGAGTACATTGCATTAAGTATGACAGTCCATCAAGCAGTGTGGCTTCACAATCTCCTTGCATATTTATTCGAACATGTGCTGGATTCCACCATTATTCATTATGGTAACAAAAGTTGTGTGAAGATCTCTGATAATCCAGTGTTTCATGACAAATTGAACCACATTGAGATCAAGTACCATTACATCCGAGACATGGTGCAGAGGAAGGAATTATTGGTTCAGTACCTTCCTACATATGAGCAGGTTGCTGATGTTCTTACCAAACCAAGACGAAGTTCAAGTATTTCCGTGACAGACTTGGTGTGGAAGAGAATGCCTCCCTCGCTGAGAGGGAGTGTTGATGTTTGCAGCTTCCTGAGACATTCTACAGATCGTACTACTCTGTGACTGAGTTGAGTTGATCTGTGATGACACTTATCCAAGAAGGGATAAGTGGGGCACTTATCCGAGAAGGGATAAGTGCGATTGGGATTATAACCCAACGTCTCATGTGGAGAGCACATGAGGACATGTCAAGGGAGTTGACCCTTAACACCATACACTATGGGAGTTGACCCTAGTGTTTTTAGAGGGTGTAGCCTCTAGAAATCCACATGGAGTGCCATGTGTGACAAACTTTCTCTAGATCATACTCTTCTATGAATTGAGTTGAGTTGATCTATGAGGACACTTGTCCGAGAAGGGATAAGTGGGGCACTTATTCGAGAAGGGATAAGTGCGATTGGGCATATAAACCAATGTCCCTTGTGGAGAGCACATGAGGACACGTCCCATGAGGACCCTAGTGTTTCTAGAAGGTGTATCCTCTAGAAGTCCACATGGAGTGCCACATGTGACAAAATTTCTCTAGATCGTATTCCTCTCTGAATTGAGTTTAGTTGATATGTGAGGATACTTATTCAAGAAGGAATAAGTACATTTTGGCTTATATCCCATTGTCCCATGTGGAGAGAACATGAAGACATGTCAAGAGAGTTGACCCTTGATGTCTCACACTATGGGGAGTTGACCCTAAGTGTTCCTAGAGGGAGTAGCCTCTAGAAGTCCACATGGGAGTGTCATGTGTGACAAATCGTTTACTACTATGGTGGTTTTGTACCACTGGCGGAGACTGCATGTCTCTGGACAGTAGTTGTGTACTACTATGGAAATATACCTCCCTAGCTAAGAGGGAGTGTTGATGTTTTAGCATTGGGCATAACTTCTCCTATATTGGGTTGCATACCAAGGGAGATAGGATACATTTATCACAAAGGTGCACTTGTTGTAAATGGGCCCAGACGTAGTCCTTCCTTGATCATGACAAGGACTAATATGGACTTGAAGTTCTTTCCATGTGTCAGTTAGCATCAAGCCAACATTCACTCATAGGTGTGTGCCTATGGTGAAATTTCTTGGTGTGTTCTTTGTCCTAGTCATGGTGACTTGACAAGGACTAATAAACACACAAGATGCTATATGATATTACATGCAAACCCTAAATGAGCCTAATCTTAGAGAGAGTTAATTGGCTAAGAGGGAAAGCCGGAGAAGGACTTTATCCTCGGTTCAGGTGGGAGAGAGATGTCTCCCAAGACTGACAGACAAGTGTCATGAGTCTAGGATGAAGTTTGTATACTTCAAAGACAAGAGTGACATGTTGCAGAATGTGTCCCTCGTTGAGAAGGAGTGTTGATGTTTGGAAAACATCGGGAAGACATTCTCTAAACATAATAATTAATAAGTAAATGATAATAATAAATAGTTATTTGATTATTCAAGGGACACACCCTTTCATGGATGGTCATCTTATGTTCCCTATATATGGAACACTCATTATTGTAATAATACATTGAATATCTCTCATATCTTATATGATGTAAAACCAACACTTCTAACAACAAAAGTAACTCAAAACAATTGCGTGCAAAAGTATGTTGAGAACCCAAACATTATTGTGCACATAAAACACTAAGAAAATGTGATTGTTACTGCACACACAACCCTTATGGTGTCACACACAGATTCTATTCTACTAGAGCACATGGGTTACTTCCCACACACATAAAAAATTAAACCTCTTTCTCACATAGAGTATTTTCCTTCGTGCATGACCATTCTAGCCTTGATTAGAGTCCCATAACTATTAAAATATAACTAACGTAACATGAATAACCAATAATAATAGTCATACACAACATGTACATCTACAGTACTGAATATCAACACCACACTCACACATGCAAGCAACATTATACAAAATAACAACAATTCTTATATGCAACATCATAGAGAAATAAACCATAGAAGACATAAGTGATGATCATGCAATAAATCAGACAAGCACAAAGAGAACACTTATCTTTTATGGAAAGTCACCAAGTGTGCACGTAACTTAGACGTTCCTTCCAGCCATAGACTTTGTTACTCATAATATTTTAGCAATATGTCACCCCTGAGCTGGGCTTCAAGAAGACAACTACAATGAATAAGAAAGAAGAAGAAAATCCTACATGTTCTCATTACAAGTAGAAAGGACATAAGGAGGTAAAGTGTTGGAAGTTGCATCCATAATTGAAGCGAAAGTGGGATTAGTGATCCATATTTTATGAGCAAAACGAAATTAATATAGATTATTAAAACATGCTTAACACAAAATAACAGAGATACAATAAAATTGGTTTTCTATTCAATAAGGAAATAAGATGAAACTGTAAAATGCAGCGAAAAACAAGCTTGTTGGAATGGTGGTGGCTTATTTCTAAGAAGAGATGTGACGGCTGCACTCATTCGCAATTAGATGATTAAAATGAGACTCTGAAGGCGTTTTTACAATAAACATGAATTTCAAAAACCCTAGACATCCAAAAACCTAACCCTAGGAGATGAAGCACCAAAAGTCATGTGAGCCCCGTTTGGGTAAGTTAGTACATCAACTTCCTAGGGTCATAACTTTTGCATACGATCTATGTTTTAGGCACACGATAGCTTGTTGGAAAGGTATCATCGAGGAGATTCATTTTGGGGGATAAATCAAAGCCTTCTTATATTATTTAGAATCTCGATCCCAAAAAACTTTCATCTAGGCCCTTAAAATGGCCTCGAAAGTTAAAAACTGCTAAAAATAGTAAATTGCCAAAATTGCCAGAAAATTGTTTTGAGTGAGTTGGAAAAGGTGGGTGGCCATCGATATCCACCTGGATCAATCCTCCCTCCTTATGAAACAATGGTGTCCATTTCATTGAGTTCCCCCATCAAATGAGGAAATTTTTGTTGAATTTGGCCTCGGGTGAGACACTTGCCTTGGTGCAGGAGCTGCCCTGCTTTGACGACTCAATAAAGTTGGATCGTTTGTTTTCGAGTGCCCTTGATATGTGTGTCCACAATATGATCACTAGATTCCTGTTGCATGCAGTCAGGGTTGAGCTATGTTTGTGTCAACTGCTCTGCTATCTCTGAGGTGTCCAATAATGGTGGGAAATATGGCCGAAGGAGAGCCACGTTGAAGACTGAGTGAAGGCCAAGGAAAGGGGGAATGTTGAGCTCAAAATAATTGTCACCCACATCCTTAGTGATGGTGTACATCCCATAACTAAGTGGAAGAAGCTTCTGATGGGTCCCTATAAGGCATTCTTTCTGCAAGTGAAACCAAACTTTGTCTCCCACATGAAACTTATGTGGCACCTGATGTTGATCATGTTGTTGCTTGTACTTGGAATTAGAATTTTGTAGAATATCCTGAACCTATTGGTGGATGTGCTGGATCCGCTCAATGAACCTGGTGTCTTTTTCAGCTTCTGGTGGAGCAGGGGACAAGTTGGTCGAGGTGGTCACCAGGGGTAGTGCAACATCCATGGGGCCCAATGGTTGGAATCCCAACCCCACCTGAAAGGGGTTGTGGCTAGTTGAACTATGCAGGGCTCGGTTGTAGCTATGTTGGACATAGGGAAGACTCTCATCCCATGTGTGGGGGTGTTTTTAATTGTACATACACGGGATATGTACGATCATCCGATTGACGACCTTAGTTTGCCCATCTGTCTGGGGGTGGAAGAAAATGGATTTGGTGAGCTTAGTATCCAGCAGTGACCAGAGGCTCGACCAAAATGTTCTAAGGAACCAACTGTGACGGTATGAGATAATGGTTTGTGGGATCCCAAAATGTACCCATACTCGTTCAAATAAGAGCTTGGCAGTGGTTTTTGCTGTGAATTTCTTCTTGCAGGCGGCTAGAATCGCCATCTTGGAAAAGCAATCAACAACAACAAAAACATAGTCATTTCCCCTCTTGGTGGACGGGAGGCCCAACATGTAGTCCATTGAGATAGATTCCCATGGTCTGTCAGGAGTAGGAAGAGGGGTGTACAGGCCTTGTTTCTTAGTGGTCGGTTTGAAAATAGTGTAGGCGGTGTAGGACCTGATATACTTTCCGACATCATGTCGAAGTTTTGGCTAGTAGAAATGTTTCTACAACACTTCCCCTGTATTTTCGACGCCAAAGTGTCCTGCCACCCGACTATAGTGAGTTTCCCAAATCATCTTCGCGCACTCACTTGATGGAATGTAGAGATGGCCCAGACAGCATAACAACCCATATTGAAGAGGGAAATTAGCGACCACTGAGTTGGCACCCAACATTTGGTAGGTGGTGGAGAAGTCAGGGTTTGTCTCATATAGGTGGAGCCATTCAGAGGTCTCATGGCTGCAAGAGGCTAACACTGTGGTGAGTGTCCTGACTGGAGGTCGGCTAAGGCAATCAATAACTCAGTTGGTACTTCCTATTTTATACATTATGTTGAGGTGGAACTGCTGTAAGTAAGTGGACCACTTATGATGAAAGTCATTCTACAAATTTCCTTGGGTCTGCATGAACTGTAGTGGCTTGTGATCATTTTTGATGATTGTCTCCTTCCCAAGAAGGTAATGTCTCCACTGGAGGCAGGCTTGCATAATGGAGCACATTTCTTTGTCATAATTAGGGTACTTACACACAACATCTGATAGTGTCTCACTATGATATGCCACGGGGTGGCCGTGTTGAGTGATAACGGTGCCCACAACATAGTCTAAATCATCTGTCTCGATCTCAAATGGATGTTGCAAGTCCGATAATGAAAGTAATGGGGATGAGAACAAACACTTCTTCAATTCATCGAAGGCTTGTTGTTGGGACAGGCCCCACACAAATTTTTCCTTACCGCCACCCATGGTTACTTGGCTGAGGGCCCATGCGATATCAGAGAATCCCAACACGAACCTGCGATAGAAATTGGTGAGGCTCAAGAAGCTCCAAATTTCAACGAGTGTCATTGGGGCTGGCCAGCCATGGATGACCTGGATCTTGGTTGGATCCACATGCACACCATGCCGATCATTGACCGATCATGTCATAACTAGAAAGGGGAAGAAGCACCAAAAGTCATGTGGGCCTTGTTTGGGTAGGTTAGTACATCAATTTCCCGGGGTCATAACTTTTGCATACAATCTCTGTTTTAGGCGCACGATAGCCCATTGGAAAGGTATCGTCGAGGATATTCATTTTGGGGGCTCAATCAGAGACTTTGGATATCATTGAGAATATCAATCCCGAAAAACCTTCATTTAGACCCTCAAAATGGCTTGGAAGTAAAAAACTGCTAAAAATAGTAAATTGCCAAAATTGCCAGAAAACTATTTTGAGAGAGTTGGAAAATGTGGGTGGCCATCGATATCCACCTGGATCAATTAGACTAGAAAGGGTAATAAGAATACCATGACCATAGTATAGGATCTTAGATCAAATTCTTAGGATGGAACAAAAGTTACAACTATGGGCATCTAAGGTAAATCTTATGTTGCAAGATTCAGTTCGTGTACTTTTTCTACAAAGACTAATTTAATCCCCGATGGGAGGAAAATAAATGAAATGTTTTATTTATGAGTTATCTCAAAGTACACTAAGATCGATACACTTGTTGATAGTGGATCACAAGTGAATCTTATTTCAGAGCAAGTTATTCAGAAGTTGGGATTGGAAACTAGGCCTCAACCGAGATCGTATCCTTTGTGTTGGATTTTTTATAATACTCAGGTACAGGTAACTCAACAATGCAAGTTACCTTTTATGATCACATCCAATTTCATTGATGAGGTAGAGTTAGATTTTGTTCCACTCGATAATTATGGGATGGTGTTGGGAAGTCCATACTTGTATGACAGGAAGGTAATTTTCTATAGGGAATAAAACAAGTATCATCTCGTCAAGGATGGGATTGAGTTCATTGTGAGAGCTCATCGGATGAAGACAAATTTGACAGTTGTCACTACAGGGCACATGCTAGTTAATGCTAGTATCTAGGATCCATATTTATAGCCTACGGTTGAAAACAAAACAGGTCCTTTGGTTGATGTTGTTCCTATTAAGAAGGGTAGATATGTTGATGGTTCATTCTCTTTCACATCTGTATATTCATTTTTGTTATTCAATTTATTACTAATCGGTGGGATATGGTTGGATACTACAACAATGAATGGAAGAGTTTGTGAATTTAAGTGAATGATAAACTTGGTCAATAATGTTGTTTCATTATTCATTATGGTTGTGACGAGTCAGGTGCTCATTATCCAAGCAGGAAATTTGGATGATACTAGACAAGTGAGGTGGAAGCATTCTCACTTGATTTTCAAATGATCCATACTTTTTGAGGCCTCTTTACAAATAAGAGACGCATAAATATGCATTCTATAAGAATATTTAAATTCTATGTCATGTTATTATGGATGTATACCTTGAATAGAAGCAATCATGTATAGATGATAACATACAAGAAGAATTTCTTTTAAAGGTAGGAGTGACAATGAATAAAGAATTCATTTAGGGACTTCTACATATAAATCAAACATACAATAACAAAGATTCCAAATGGGCAAGGCATAGATCAACATTCGATTTCGTTTCATATTGTCCGAGATAGACTATATTTAGCATAAAGAGATGGGAGTGGATGTTGAAATACAAGATATAGGTATTGTAGAGATTCAATGAACATGACTTTTGTAGTTTGGAAATTTATGAGCCAGAACTGAAGCTATATAGCTACACTTCCAGAGGCTAGAGTCGAAGCCATATTCCAGAGAAGCATACATAAGTACATTGATCTAGTACTAAGATTGAAGACCCAGGATGAAAAATTATTTCCAAAAGAATCAACAAGATGGAAGAATGAATTATCATCACTAAGTTGTTGAATATCTATACTTTTGGACATCCAAAAGTTGTTCAATGGGGAGGTGTGATCCAGGAGGTTCTAAGGAATGCTCATAGAGGTCCAGGAGGATCCATAATGCTCATAGAGGTCCTTCGAGATCCATAAAAGCTCAAAATATGACCAGATTAAAATTTCGTGGAAAGGACATTATTGCGTAGATCTCATCGTTAGCTTTCCAATGGCGCAAACTACACGTTAAATAGACTTCATATGCAAAATTTATGGGCAGTTAAAGTTTGGTCAAACCAGACAAAATAGGGGTGACACGTGGCACCACCAGAGGGTAACACATGGCACATGTTAGTACATCATGGTGACATCACATGATAGTTGGCAGGTTGATTTGGCAAGTACCTCCAAGCATCCAAGTGGTTCAATCATTGTTTGACACATGGAATTAGGTAGCCTATGAGAAGCTAACACATGGCAACTTCCCATTGGCCTCGCATGATAGTTGGCAGGTTGATTTGGAAAGCACCTCCAAGCATCCAAGTGGTTCAATCATTGTTTGACAAATGGAATTAGGTAGCCTATGAGAAGCTACCACATGGAAAATTCCCATTGGCCTATATGGTTTATGTGTTGTAAAATTATGGAGTCGATGGGGACCAAACCCGTGACCTCCATAACCTTGCAAAGACTTCAAAAAGCCTCCATTACTAGTGCACCACCACATATGAAAATAAATATATATGAATTTGTATTAAGGTTTAAATGGGTGGTTAAAGGGTCACCCTCGACCCTATCTCTTAGCCCTTGGTTTGAGTGTACATCATGTAACCATTGGTCATATCCGTGAGGAGATGACATATGCGATGGGTTTTAAAACATATGTATTAATTTATATGGTATATAACACATACCATACGCCATATATAGCCAATGGATATTCCAACACATTTGTTACCATATGCTAAATATAACATATGGTTATATGTTATAACAATATCACATAATCCCATAACTTATGCGGACAGTTAAAAAATTTGGATATAACTCCAAAGATTCGCGCTGGAGGTTTTTGTACTAAATAGTATATATAGTATATATATTATAACCATTTTTAAAACAAACAACAAGGGTTGGGGAATAGAACTCCCGACCTCCACTTTATATGCCATAAGTTTTAACCACCAAGCCATATATACAGTTTGTTTAAACAAATCCAACAACTTGTAATTAAAAGCTATCCACAAGTTACGAATTTTGGTTATAAGGGGTTTCTTGTGCACCCCAAGGCCATGAGACACTCATTTTATGCATATTTTAGTCTCATAAAGCGTGCCAAGGATACGAAAGGTACAAGACTACATCGTAAAGCGTGTTGGGGTCACCTTGACGAAATTTCAAGTATTTTATATCAATTTTACATGTTTTTTCACCAGAAATTCAACAGTGTACTCTCTTTTTGCATTTGAGTAGTATATTTTCGAAGCATCGTCAAAATTGTGTTTTGTAAGCTCATTTTGTAATGTAATTTGGAATTTTGAGATGATGAAGAACAATTATGCTATTTAAAGGGACTTCGAAGATGCAATGATGTATGTTAATTACAAATGTATTTGAGTTCTTTTATTTTCTGTTGTATTATCTCATTTACAGTTCCAGGTATTCATCATTTTATGAGCTTATGGATAAGTAAGACATTCACATGATATTTTTCTAATAGTCAAGCGATCTTCAATTTCCCGAATTTGGTCGGATGTATATGTGTATTGACCTCTAAGGATTTTTCAGGATGAATTAATATTAGAATTTATTGATATTTATAGATCAAGTTGGTATTAGAACTCGTGTGGTATTTTCAAATCAATCGGGTTTTCCAATGCACCTAGTACTTTCATGTGATTGATGAATATTGTGCTTCAACCTTATATTGGTAAGCTTGTTGTCGTTTATTTTGATGACATCCTAGTTTTTAGTAACAACAAATAAGATCACTTCCAACATTTAAAAATTATACTGGATGCATTGAGAAAACATCAACTTTATGCAAACCTGAAGAAATGTAGGTTCCTACAAGAAAGTTTGGTATTTTGGGGTTTTGTCATCTCGATAGAAGGAGTCAAGATGGATTCAAAGAAGGTCAAATAAATTTTGGAGTGTCCTAGTCCTAGGAGCATAACATAGGTAAGATGTTTTCATGATATGACCACCTTTTACTGGAAATTTATTTGAAATTTTAGCAATATTGTAGCACCTATAACATATTACACCAAAGGAAAAACATTCATGTGGACCAATGAAGATGAGGAAAGTTTTAAGTTTCTAAAGAAGAAGGTAACCGAGGCATCCATATTAGCCTTACCAAATTTTGATAAAGTGTTTGAGGTACACTTTGATGCTTCACTTGTAGGCCTTGGAGTTGTACTTAGCCAGAAAGGTAGACCAATTGCATTCTTTAGTGAAGATTTGAATGAGGTAAGAAATAACTACTCCACATGTGATGTAGAATTTTATGCAATTGTGCAAGCATTGTGAAATTGGAGGCATTATTTAGTGTCGAAAGAGTTTTTGTTATTTACCGATCACAATGCATTAAAGTACGTAAACATCCAATAGAAATGCAAAATGGGTCTCTTTCTTACAAGGCTACACCTTTGTTCTGAAGCAAAAATCAGGACGGCATAAACAAGTTGCAGATTCATTGATTCGACACACTGTTCTTTTGACAACCATGGAAAATCAAGTAATTGGGCTTGTTTCATTAAAGGATCTCTATGCATTAATGATTTTAGAGATATTGTGAAACAGTTGAGGAACCCATTTTTGTGGAACATGGATCTTAATCAGGGTGAATATTTTAGTCAATATGGATACCTCTTCAAAGGAAAACAACTATGCATTCCAATTGGTTCAATGAGGGAAAATATTATTAGATACCTTCATAGTAGTGGTTTGGAAACAAATTTTGGAAAGGATAAGACGCTAGCCTTAATTGAAGATACGTATTACTGGCCAAAGATGAAAAATAATACAACTAGGTATGTGGTACAATGTAGGATTTTTCAAATGGATAAAGGACACTCAAAGAACACATGGTTATATATGCCATTACCAGTGCCCATAGGCCCATGAACAGATATGAGCATGGATTTTGTGTTGGGGCTCCCAAACACATAACGAGGTAATGATTATATTTTTATGGTGGTTGATAGGTTCTTTAAAATGGCTCATTTTGTTGCTTGCAAGAACACTAGTGATGTATTTAGGGTGGAAGAATTTTTTTTTCATGAATTTTTATATTGCATGGGGTTCCAAAAACTATTACCTTTGATAGAGATACTCAGTTCTCAGATCATTTTTGGAGGAATTTATGGAAGAAAACGGGGACCAAATTATACTTCAACAATGCTTATCACCCCCAAGCAGTGGGATTTGGCTTTACCTCAAGAATAATTTTTCTACAATAGTGTAGTGAATAGATATATAGGTAAATCACCATTTCAGGTTGTTCACAATAGAAATCCTATGGGTGTCTTATATTTGGTGCAACTACCACTTGGGGATAGGATCAGTGATGATGGGGAAGCATTTACAGAACACACTCAATAGTTGCAGCAATACGCGAGACAAAAACTACATGCCAGTAATGAACAAAACAAAATGATAAAATATACTCACCGACGATACTGGGCATTCAATGAAGGTGATTTGGTGATGGTTTATTTATGGAAAGAGTGGTTTCCTAGAGGAACCTACCACAAATTGAAGTATACGAAAATTGTTCCGTGCAAGATTCTTAAGAAAATCAATGACAATGCTTATAAGGTCGATTTACCAGCTGATATCGATATCTCCCTTGTGTTTAATGTTTCTGATTTGTATATCTTCCATCAAGAGGATATGGGTGATAACAATGAGGTAGAGGTGGATTGGCAACAAGCCATTCCGAGCAAGAAAAAGGAAAATATTGTGCACATTTTAGATAAGAAGACCCTTCATACTTAGCAAGGCCAATACAACCAATATCTGGTCTAGTGGAAAGGCGTAGCACCAGCAAAGAGTACATGGATTATAGAGGGGGGAAACCTAGATCTCATTAAGTGGAAACAGTTTGAAGACAATAAGTTGTAGGAATTGCGTTCTTTTCTGAGGGTCATAACTTTTGACTTGGTTATATGTTTGGGATGAAATTTTATAGGGAGTTGTGTCTCAAAGAGTTCATTGTCATGTCGATCCGATCCTTTGGATGAAATATCATTTTGACACTTTTCCAGGGCCAAATTCTTTCATATAACGCTTCAAATTGGGGTTTTAGTGTTTTTATTGGAATTTTAAAATTTTTAATTTTCAATTATCTCTTTTTTTATGAACTTAATCAGAAAATTGAGTTGAAAAATAATGTCTCTCTAGTTATCTCCACATTATTGGTCAATTTTAGAGTCATGCAAGAATTTCCTAAAATTAGCTGGTTTTTTTTTTTTAAATTAGTTGTTTTTGAAAATATCAGATAGTAGTTATAAGGGTTTGAAATTCCATTGTAATAATTAGGATGGAGAAGGAATAAAAGAGACTTATTTTCCATTCTCGTATGTTTGCATGGTTTTTAGATCTTGTGAATGAATCTCAGTTTATTGGTTACATCAAAATGCTAATGAGTTGTTTGAAGAAATCAAAAGATCATTGTCATAGGAATTTGACATGAAAGACGTTGGTTAGTTTCATTATTTTTTAGGCCTTGAGGTATGGAGAGAATATGGTAAGACAAAAATTATACAAAGTAAGTATACAATGGAGTTAATTAAAAGGTTTAATATGAGTGAATGTAAACCAATGTCTACTCCATTAGAACAAAATATTAATCTTAGAAGTGATGATGAAACAAAAGTAAGGAATGACAACTTTTGTTGACATTTGGTGGGAAATTTGAATTATCTAACTACAAGTAGGCTAGATATTGCATAGTCAGACAATATACTTAGCCAATTCATGGCTAATCCTCATGACAATCATTGGAAAAAAACAAAGAGAGTCCTTCGATATTTGAAAGGGGCTATTAATTTTGGTATTGAACATACTAATGATTTTAATGTTGATTTTACAGCTTATTCAGATTCAAATTGGGAAGGAGATCCTGATGATAGAAATTCAACCATGGGTTGTGCATTCAGAATAGGATTTGAGATTCTATCATGGAGCAACAAGAAGCATCCAACTATTTCCATGTCATCCACTAAAGCTCAATACAAATATTTATGCAGTGCCACCTGTGAGAAAATTTGGTTAAGGTGGATTCTTGAAGATGTTGGAGAAGAACAAAAAGTACCAACAATTATAAAAAGTGATAACCAAAGTTTCATGAAACTGGAAAACAATCTATTGTGTCATGTTGGATCAAATAATATTGAGACAGATCATCATTTTGTAAGAGAGTAGATACAATCAAAGGAAATTGACTTGGTATATTGTAATATAAATGATAATTTGGAAGACATCTTTACAAAGCCTTGTGGAAAGAAAAAAATTGAAATTTGTACAGAAAATTTAGGTGTTGTAGAAGACACATTTCTCGATCAAGGGGGAGTGTTAGAATAAATCTACAAAATGTAGGTGTCACTTAGGTGTCAATTTACTAGATAATTCAACAATTCTGATCCACTAGTTTAGGAATATGTTAAACCATAATTACTCCATAAATTGTAACATCTTTCAAGAAACTAATTCAGCGTGTGTGTGAGAGAACTCTATCTCACTTCTATGTAGTTTTTGTGTGAACTTTGATTAGGAGATCACTGCAAGGAGAAAGTCAATGTTTACGATACATGCCTTTATTTTTTTATGGAAGAAAAATACACATAAATCTCTCTTCACATGGAGGATCTCCATGACAAATTTTAGACATTGTGACAAGTCACCGTGTTAATACAAGTATAAACTAGGATAATTTTTATAAGTAGTTAGGTAAAAGTGAAAGTGATTAATGTGAAAATATAGTTAACTTGAATAATGTGGGAAGTTGTAAATAAAAAGTCAATAATGTGAAAATATTGGTAAAAGATAGAAGAATTAAAATGATATAAAAGGTGAAAATATTCAATTTTATAAGAGATTTTTTTTTAAGGTAGATAAATTAAGTTTTTGAGATATATTAGGTCAAATATTATTTTCAAACATATATTCCAAGTTTCAATTAAAGGGTTATAAAATTAATCTCTTAGTTTGAATCAAGAGAAAAGTGAAAAGTGGAAGTGAAGAAACAAAGCTAGTGAGAAGGTTAAAAGATAATGCCAATAATTATTCCAAGTCAAATTTTGGTGAAAAATACAATATACATAATTATAAAGTGTGCCAAGTTAAATTTAAAATTTTAAAATTGAATGCATTATTTAAGTTCTATAAGGAGGTACCGAGTTGTGTGAGATTTTTAGAAAATAAAATGAATATTAATAAAGAGAAGGAAGAAATGTTTTCTAATATATGTAGTTCAATTATGGAATTTGGAGTATTTAAACTTAAATGAAATATTCAAAGAAATGATACTATCATTGCTATTTGTCTACATTGTGAGGAAAAATATATTGACATCAACTTTGAAAATCAATCGTTAATTCCATGATCAAGTATATTCGTAAAGAAAGACCCTACATGCATGGAGCAATTTGAAATTCAAGACTTACACATATTAATTGATGATTATAAATACATATCCAAATTTAATGTTGTGAATATCTATTTCAATAATTTTGACATAATTCTAGGTTCTAACTCAATGGAAATGTTGGGGACATTCATTCTAAATGTAAAAAATAAAATGTTGACATTCTCCCAAGGAAAATAAGATAGTATTACAAGATTGGATAGTGGAGTTGTGCACAAAAGTTCCCTCATTAGAAGATATAGACCATATACAAAATGCTACAATATAATGTGACCATGGATTACCACAACATAGTTATGAGTAATTAGAAGAGCTTTGAAAAGAACAAGATTCTCTAGTAAATCATTTATGTGAAAAAAACTAATCTCTCATATATGAAGAAATGTAAGTGTCACTTAGGTGTCAATTTCCTAGATAATTCAACAATTGAGATCTATTAATTTAGGAATCGTTTAAACCAGAAATCCTCTATAAATTGTAATATCTTTCAAGCAAATAATTTTGAGTGTGTGTGTGTATGTGTGTGCATGTTTGTGTGAATTCTATCTCACTTCTACGTGAGTTTTGTGTGATATCTGATTAGGAGATCATTGCAAGGATAAAATCAACATTTATGATATAGGTCATTGTTTTTGCATGGAAGAATAAAAAAAGAAACATAAATCTCTCTTTACATGGAGGATCTCCATGATAAATTTTAGAAATTGTGATAAGTCACCATGTCAATACAAGTATAAATTAGGATAAGTTTTAAAAGTAGTTAGGTAAAGTGAAAGTGAATAATGTAAAAATATAGGTAACTTGAATAATGTGGGAAGTTGAAAATGAAAATTCGATAATGTGAAAATATTGGTAAAAGGTACAAGTATTAAAATGATATAAAAGACAAAAATATTAAAGTTTATAACATATTTTTTTTTAAAGTAAATAAATTTGTTTTAGAGATATATTTTAAGAAGGTTAAAGATAATTTTCAAATATATATTCCAAGGTTCAATTAAAGAGTTAAAAAATTATTCCCTTAGTTTCAATCAAGAGAAAAGTGAAAAGTGGAAGTGAAAAAGGAAACTTAGTGCAAAGGCTAAAAGATAATGTCAATCATTATTCCAAGTCAAATTTTGGTGAAAAATACTATATAAAGAGTTATAAAGTATGTCAAGTTAAATTTAAAATTTCAAAATTGAAAGAATTATTTAAGATTTGTAAGTAGGTACCAATTTGAACTATGAGAGATTTTTAGAAAATAAAATGAATATTAATAAAGGGAAGAAATAAATGTTTTCTAATATATGTAGTTCAATTTTGGGATTTGGAGTATTTAAACTTAAATAGGCTATTCGAAATGATATAACTATCATTGTTATTTTTCTACATAGTGAGGAAAGATATATTGATATAAAATCAACTGTTAATTCCATGATCAAGTATATTCATAAGAAAGACCCTACATTGAGCAATTTGAAATTTAATACTTACACGTATTAATTGATGATTATAAATACATATCCAAATTTAATTTTGTGAATATCTATTTCAATAATGTTGACATAATTCTAGGTTCTAACTGGATGGAAATGTTGGGGACGTTCATTCTAGACGTAAAAAAAAAAAAAATGACATTCTCCCAAGGAAAATAAGATAAGATTACAATATTGGATAGTGGAGTTGTGCACAAAAGTTTCCTCATTAGAAGATATAGGTCATATACAAAATGCTACAATCCAATGTGACAAGGGATTACAACAACCAAATTATGAAGAATTAGAAGAACTCTGAAAAGAGCAAGATTCTCTAGTAAATCATTTATGTGAACAAAACCAATCTCTCATAGATGACGTGCATATCCTGCAATTCAAATTAGAAGAGTATTTTAACAAGATTAAATACTTAAAAAGAAAACTATGAGCATTAGATAAAGAGAATTGTGACTTACAAACAAAGGATCAAGTATTGGTTTGACAAGATGTCATAATTTAGTGTGATGAAGAATCTCAAAAGAAACAAGATGCCAAGAGAAAAATTGACAAAATCTTGTCAAATAAAGACAACAAAATTAATCATTTGAATATTCATAGTTAAATTCTTCTTATGGAAGTTAAAAAAATAAAATGTAAATATATTTCAATCCTAAAAGTAGACAAGGAGACATCCATGCGTGCAAGTGAATCAAGAAATTTTTTAGAAGCTAAGGTTGCAAGTAAAGAAACCTTAACCAATCCAATTGAATCACGAAAATTTTTAGAAGTTGGAATTGTAGATAAAACAACTTCAACATAAGTGATCAAACTAAAAATTTGAGTGTCATTACGAATGAAATCTTATAAGTGAAAGAGCTTCCAAAAATTGAGTTCAAGAAAAAATTTAGCAATAAATTGACATATACAAATTTAGTGATGGGTGGCGTACCATTGATCACCACTCATGAAGCCATATGTTAGTCAAATGATGTTGTTCCACCAATAAATACAAAATATCAAATATTGTTATGAAGACACAAGTAAATCATGACAAGATTAAACCAAATATTAAGGATCAACTTATCACATTACAATATCGACATTCAAATCATAGAAGTTGTAGCACACAAGAATCAGCATACCAATATCCCATGGTACCCAACCAAAGTCAATGTTGTACTTACATATCAAAGCATTTGAAGATCTATGCGCTACAAAGTCAATAACAGAGAAGATCGAATCCATAATCTTATCATCAGAGAGTTCCAAAAAGAATCCACCTTGAATGGATCGATTCTTTTCTGATGCGACAATATTGTTCAAAGCTTTGAATATCGTATTGCCTTCTATCCCCAACCTTATCTAATTGATGAAAATTACAAAAAGATTATTCTTTTTATTAGAAGTTTTTCTTTGCCTATATTTTGAGGACAAAACATTTTTAAGGAGTTCAAAAATTTGTAATATACCTAAAGTATATTACCAATATGCAATGATGTATAATCATTTATGTTGCACTGACTAGTAAAATCTATATTATATATCAAATCATTTTAATATACTATTCAAGCCTATAAAAGTATACCTTATGCAACACATATTGTAAGTTGGGGAGAGTTGAACTCAAAACTTCATAGAACTTCATATTCACGACACTTGCCAATTGAGCTGCCCCCCGAGACCGCTGTTTGTAAGAAATTTTAATTAAAAAGAATTAAAATTATTATTTTCAATTTATAATAGAGACATATATTTTCCATTAACATATAGTTGGAAAGATTTTATTTTTACTTAGAAGCATTTACACTAGGTTGTTTTCGATTTATTTTTTTAAATAAAATTTTTAATTAAATTTATTTAATTCTATTCATTCAACCCTCTCGGATGTTACGCTTCCTGACTGGACGGGCTGGCGGCTCCGAATGAATTCTTTATTTCATATATTTCCCCTTACCTTCATGTGGCCACCGGCAATTTTTAATTTGATGATTCTAAAAATTAAGTAGTTTTTATATTTTTATGAATTTCACACATAATTTTTTAAATAAAAATATTTAAAAAATTTAAATTTTATATTTCTTATAAAAACATTTTAAAATTTAATTTTGCGTCTGTATGAATTTAAGCATCCCGATAGGTGACCAATATATTTTTATAAAATTTAGTTTTAATATATCTAAACATTAATTAATGGGATATATTTGTTTTTTTTTTAATCATGGGAAAATGTGTAACACTTCGGGATTATTTGGGCATGGTCCAGGTTCAAATCCAACATATTAATGGAATATACTTGTTCTTAGCTATTAGAATGTGATGAATGAGATATACTTATTATTGGAAGGTTATGATAATTAAATTCAATATGATGATCTACTAGCTTTTGGTACAAGTATCTTGGAAATGATATTTATGAGAAGCTCAATTGAAACTATAATATCGAGGGAAAGATAAATGGAGGGTGGAAAATGCTTGAAAATAATTTTAAATTAGCAAAACTCCTCTTTGAGACTCTTGTCACCCCTGTTATCTTATATGGATGTGAAGTTTTTGGATGCAATATCTCTCGAGAATCCTGGAGAAATATAAAGCAATGTCAAAATTAAGGACAATAAATCATATCCTATCCTACTCATTGAAGTGAGTCTTTCCTCCATTGAGAGGAGAGTTATGATTAGGTACATAATGTACAAGAAAAGACAAACACCAGCGATGACAAAAGGCTCCCCAAAATTCATTCATACTCTAACCAAAATCACCTAAGGCTCAAGCGGGATGACATAATGATGCCAAGTCTTGGCTAAATCATTGAGGAATAAAAGAAGAAGCTATTATGCAAAATATTGATGATATTAAAAATAGTGTACAAGCTAAATTAAGGAGAATCTATGGTGTGATAAGGAATTAGAGGATAAGATAAAATTAAGATATTATAAGGAGGTGGTTAACCCTAACCTAAGATCAAAAGTATCACTTTGTTTTGACTAGCCTAAAGAAGAGAATCGATATTGTTAAAATAAGAACTAATTTTCTTGAGCTACATAGTGAAAGTGTGAGTTGGGCAATCCCCAAAACACCAGGGCAAGAAAGAATCTGCCACCTTGGTGACACCAAGAGAGTTGAAGATGAAAAATACTTTCTTCCCTGCTTATACCCAAATTAGATCTCAATTTCAAAATATTTGTCACACTACCCACCTTCCTAACCTTCTAAGTCATCAAAACTTTAGTGATATTGAAACACTTCTCTTAATACTTTTTAGACATAGAAATAACATTCTGAAAAAATCCAAGTAATATAAAAAAATTGCATTATATTACTATAGATTCTTTTTTATTTTTATTTATATAAATCATGTTGTAGAGCTTGACATGCAACTTTTACAAGTGCTAGAGTTGAAACTCAAACAAACATTGTGCTTGTTATTTTCAATGGCTACAGTTGCAATTTCTTTCACCGAAAGATATGGTAGGGTAACCCCTTGAACAATCATTGTGCTTGTTATTTTCAATGGCTACAGTTTGCAATTTCTTTCACCGAAAGATATGGTAGGGTAACCCCTTGTTTGGTGACAACACTTTATAAATTTTCCTCAACAGTTCATAACTAACTTCAACAGTTCAGACTCTCTCTCAATATCCTATGTTTTTTATTTTTACGCTAAATGACTGAACTTTTGTTTGAGACTTAAAAATGATAATTCCAAAATGTATTAAAAGCAAAAACGAATGAGAAACTGACATACCGAGTTGTGCCCATCAAAAGAGAGGACCATCCTCTGCCAATGCTTCAGAAATGTGCAAAATCAACGTGAATAGAATACAACATAACGACTGACCATGATAGACCGATCTCCCCTAGACTCAAACCGTCCTATCACATGGCCTGAACTCAACCCATCCATTGGATCACATAGTGTGTTTCATAGATCAAATGTTAGTAGTTATTGCCTACACTCAACCCATAGATTTCATAGTTATTTCCTATGGGTTTGATGAAATGTTAGTAGTTATTGCCTGAACGTTTGTTGGTTAGTAGTTAGTGTTTTTACTGAAATGTTTAAATTTTTAATTATCTATTATCTCTTATTTTATAAACTTAATTAGAAAAGCGAGTTGAAAAGTAATGTCTCTCTAGTTAGCTCTACATTATTGGTTAGTTTCAGAGAGATGCAAGAATTTCCTAAAATTAGTTGTTTTTTTTTTAAATTAGTTTTTTTTTTCTAAAATTAGTTGTTTTTGAAGATCTCATATAGTAGTTATAAGGGTTTGAACTTCCATTGTAATAATTAGGATGGAGAAGAAATAAAAGAGAGTTATTTTCAATTCTCGTGTGTTGGTATGTGTTTTAGATCTTGCTAATGAATCTCAGTTTATTGGTTACATCAAAATGCTAATGAGATGTTTGAAGAAATCAAAAGATCGTTGTCATAGGAATTTGAGATGAAAGACATTGGTCAATTTCATTATTTTTTAGGCCTTGAGGTATGGAGAGAATATGGTAAGACACTAATTACACAAAGTAAGTATACAATGGAGTTAATTAAAAGGTTTAATATGAGTGAATGTAAACCAATGTCTACTCCATTAGAACATAATATTAATATTAGCAGTGATGATGAAACAAAAGTAATGGATGACAACTTGCATTGAAATTTGGTGGGAAATTTGAATTATCTAACTAAAAGTAGGCTAGATATTGCATAGTCAGTCAATATACTTAGTCAATTCATGGCTAAGCCTCATGAAAGTAATTGGAAAAAAACAAAGAGAGTCCTTCTATATTTGAAAGGGACTATTAATTTTGGTATTGGATATAATAATGATTTTAATGTTGATTTTACAGGTTATTCAAATTCAAATTGGGCAAGAGATCCTCATGATAGAAATTCAAATTCAGAATAGGATTCAAGATTCTGTCATGGAGCAACAAGAAGCATCCAACTATTTCCTTTTCATCCACTAAAGCTCAATACAAATATTTATGCAGTGCCACCTGTGAGTAAATTTGGCTGAGGTGGATTCTTGAAGATGTGGGAGAAGAACAAAAAGTACCAACAATTATAAAATGTGATAACCAAAGTTTCATGAAATTGACAAACAATCCATTGTGTTATGCTAGATCAAAGCATATTGAGACAGATCATCATTTTGTAAGAGAGGAGATACAATCAAAGGAAATTGACTTGGTATATTGTAATACAAATGATAATTTGGAAGACATCTTTACAAAGCTTCATGGAAAGGAAAATTTTGAAATTTGTAGAGAAAAGTTAAGTGTTGTAGAAAACACATTTCTCGATCAAGGGGGAGTGTTAGAATAAATATACAAAATGTAGGTGTCACTTAGGTGTCAATTTACTAGATAATTCAACAATTCAAATCCACTAGTTTAGGAATCTATTAAACCATAATTCCTCTATAAATTGTAACATCTTTCAAGAAAATAATTCAGAGTGTGTGTGTGAGAATTCTATCTCACTTCTACGTGAGTTTTATGTGATTTTTGATTAGGAGATCAAAGGATATCACTGCAAGGATAAAGTCAATGTTTACGATATAGGCCTTTATTTTTTCATGGAAGAAAAAAAAATATAAATCTCTCTTTACATGGAGAATCTCAATGACAAATTTTAGACATTCTGACAAGTCACCATGTTAATACAAGTATAAACTAGAATAAGTTGTAAATGAAAAGTCAATAATGTGAGAATATTGGTAAAAGGTACAAGTATTAAAATGATATGAAAGGTGGAAATATTAAATTTTATAAGAGATTTTTTTTTGATAAATTATGTTTTTGAGATATATTCTTAAGAAGGTGAAATATTATTTTCAAACATATATTCCAAGTTTCAATTAAAGGGTTATAAAATTAATCCCTTAGTTTCAATCAAGAGAAAAGTGAAAAGTGGAAGTGAAGAAACAAACCTAGTGTGAAGGCTAAAAGATAATGTCAATAATTATTCCAAGTCAAATTTTGGTGAAAAATACTATATACAAAATTATAAAGTGTGCCAAGTTAAATTTAAAATTTCAAAATTGAAGGCATTATTTAAGATCTATAAGGAGGTACCAATTTGAACTGTGAGAGATTTTTAGAAACCAAAATGAATATTAATAAAGAGAAGGAATAAATGTTTTCTAATATATGTAGTTAAACGAACTATTCAAAGAAATTATACTATCCTTGCTATTTGTCTACATGGTGAGGAAAAATATATTGACATCAACTTGGAAAATCAATCGTTAATTCCATGATCAAGTATATTCGTAAAGAAAGACCCTACATGCATGGAGAAACTTGAAATTCAATAATTACATGTATTAATTGATGATTATAAATACATATCCAAATTTAATGTTGAAAATATCTATTTCAATAATGTTGACATAATTCGAGGTTCTAACTGATGGAAATGTTGGGGATGTTCATTCTAAATGTAAAAAATAAAATGTTAACATTCTCCCAAGGAAAAGAAGATAATATTACAAGATTGGATAGTGGAGTTGTGCACAAAAGTTCCCTCATTAAAAAATATAGACCATATACAAAATGCTACAATCTAATGTGACCATGGATTACCACAACATAGTTATGAATAATTAGAAGAACTTTGAAAAGAACAAGACTCTCTAGTAAATCATTTATGTGAACAAAACTAATCTTTCATAGATGAAGTTCATATCCTACAATTTAAATTAGAAAATTATTTTAAGGGAGAGTGTTAGAATAAATATAAAAATGTAGGTGTCATATAGGTGTCAATTTCCTAGATAATTCAACAATTGAGATCTATTAGTTTAGGAATCGTTTAAACCAAAATTCCTCTATATCTTGTAACATCTTTCAAGCAAATAATTCAATGTGTGTGTAATTTCTATCTCACTTCTACGTGAGTTTTGTGTATAAAGTCAACATTTATGATATAGGTCCTTATTTTTGCATGGAAGAATAAAAAAAGAAACATAAATCTCTCTTTACATGGAAGATCTCCATGATAAATATTAGAAATTGTGATAAGTTGCCATGTCAATACAAGTATAAACTAGGATAAGTTTTAAAAGTAGTTAGGTAAAGTGAAAGTGAATAATGTGAAAATATAGGTAACTTGAATAATGTGGGAAGTTGTAAATGAAAATCCAATAATGTGAAAATATTGGTAAAAGGTAGAAGTATTGAAATGGTATAAAAGGCACAAATATTAAAGTTTATAACATATTTTTTTAAAGTAGATAAATTACCCTTTAGAGATATATTCTTAAGAAGGTCAAATATTGTTTTCAAACATATATTCCAAGGTTCATTTAAAAAGTTATAAAATTATTCCTTTAGTTTCAATCAAGAGAAAAGTGGAAGTGAAAAAGGAAACCTAGTGCAAAGGCTAAAAGCTAAAAGATAATTTCAATCATTATTCCAAGTCAAATTTTGGTGAAAAATACTATATAAAGAATTATAAAGTATACCAAGTTAAATTTAAAATTTCAAAATTGAAGGAACTATTTAAGTTCTGTAAGTAGGTACCAATTTGAACTATGAGAGATTTTTAGAAAATAAAACGAATATTAATAAAGGGAAGAAAGAAATGTTTTCTAATATATGTAGTTCAATCCTGGGATTTGGAGTATTTAAAATTAGAAGGACTATTCAAAGAAATGATATAACTATCATTGTTATTTGTCTACATAGTGAGGAAAAATATATTGATATCAACTTGGAAAATCAACTGTTAATTCCATGATCAAGTATATTCATAAAGAAAGACCTTACATGCATGGAGCAATTTGAAATTCAAGACTTTCACGTATTAATTGATGATTATAAATACATATCCAAATTTAAGGTTGTGAATATCTATTTCAATAATGTTGACATAATTCTAGGTTCTAACTGGATGGAAATGTTGGGAACGTTCATTCTAGACGTAAAAAAAAAATTGGCATTCTCCCAAGGAAAAGAAGATAATATTACAATATTGGATAGTGGAGTTGTGCACAAAAGTTTTCTCGTTAGAAGATATAGGCCATATACAAAATGCTACAATCCAATGTGACAAGGGATTACCACACCAATTATGAAGAATTAGAAGAACTTTGAAAAGAGAAAGATTCTCTAGTAAATCATTTATGTGAACAAAACCAATCTCTCATAGATGACGTGCATATCATGCAATTTAAATTAGAAGAGTATTTTAACAAGATGAAATACTTTAAAAAAAAACTATGAGCATTAGATAAAGAGAATTGCGACTTACAAACAAAGGATCACGTATTGGTTTGACAAGATGTCGTAATTTAGTGTGATGAAGAATCTAAAAAAAAACAAGATGCCAAGAGAAAAATTGACAAAATCTTGTCAAATAAAGACAAGAAAATTAACCATTTGAAGATTCATAGTTAAATTCTTCTTATGGAAGTTAAAAAAATAAAATGTAAATATACATCATTCCTAAAAGTAGACAAGGAAACATCCATGCATGCAAGTGAATCAAGAAATTTTTTAGAAGCTAAGGTTGCAGGTAAAGAAACCTTAACCAATCCAATTGAATAAAGAAATTTTTTATAAGTTGGAATGGTAGCCATATGTTGTTCAAAGGATGTTATTCCACCAACAAATACAAAAATATCAAATATTGTTATAAAGACACAAGTAAATCATAACAAGATTAAACCAAATATTAAGGATCAACTTATCACAATACAATATCAACATTCAAATCATAAAATTTGTAACACACAAGAGTCAACATACCAATATCCCATGGTACCCAACCAAAGTCAATGTTGTACTTACATATCAAAACATCAAAAGATCTATGTACCACAAAGTCAATAAAAGAGAAATAAAATCCATAATCTTATCATCAGAGAGTTCGAAAAAGAATCCACCTTGAATGGATCGATTCTTTTTTGATGTGGCAATATTGTTCAAAGCTTTGAATATCATATTGCCCATTATCCTCGACCTTATCTAACCCGATAGATGAAAGTTACAAAAATATTATTCATTTTATTAGAAGTTTTCTTCTGTGGCAGGGATGAGAGATAGAATATCGTGCCTGGAATAATGGGCCCATGTATGTTTGTATTTTGTCACCTAATTGTCAATATTTCGCAGTTCGATCATGCTCCAGAAGAGTTGATCTCGGGCATGGATGTGTGACACGAGACGAAGAGTACATACAAAGTAAGAGATATCTTCACCTCCCTTTACTTGACAAAAGGTCGATGTAACATTTTGTGTCATAAACACACGATGTGATAGGATGGTTGACTTGAGTTGATGTGATAGGACACGTTGACTTTTTGATAGGACGGGTTGAGACGACATGAAATTGCTCCATCACTGCCAGTCGTTATATTTCTTCTATTCACGTTATTCACGTCGATTTGCATATTTCTGAAGCATGGGCAGTGGTGGTCATGGTCATCTCTTTCGATCAACGCGATTCGGTATATCTTTTCATGATTTCTGAAGCATCTCTCTTCTCTCGGCAATAACTACCAAAATTTGGGTTCAATTCAGGCCATGAAATGTCAGTTGAGTTCAGGCCGTAACTATGAAATGGATCGGTTCAATTGAGGCCATGGAATGTCAGTCGAGTTCAGGCCATAACTATGAAATCTATTAGACAAACAATTTAGCTTCAAATTTCATCTCTGATTAGATGCACTGTCTCGAATCATAAATAACTTCAACACTTCAGACACTCTCTCAATATCCTATGCTTTTATTTTTACGCTAAATGACTGAACTTTCATTTGAGACTTAAAAATGATAATTCCAAAACGTATTAAAAGCAGAAACGAATGAGAAACCGTGTCGTGTCCATCAAAAGAGAGGACCATCCTCTGCCAATGCTTCAGAAATGTGCAAAATCAACGTGAATAGAATAAAACATAACGACTGACCATGACGGACCCATCTCACCTGGACTCAAACCGTCCTATCACATGGCCTGAACTCAACCCATCGATCGGATCACATAGTGTGTTTCATAGATGAAATGTTAGTAGTTATTGCCTGAACTCAACCCATAGATTTCATAGTTATTGCCTATGGGTTTGATGAAATATTAGTAGTTATTGCCTATGGGTTTGATGAAATATTAGTAGTTATTGCCTGAACGTTTGTTTCATAGATGAAATGTGATAGGACGGGTTGAGTCGAGGTGAGATCGGTCCATCATGGTCAGTCGTTATGTTGTATTCTATTCATGTTGATTTTGCACATTTCTGAAGCATGGACGGAGGATGGTCCTGGACCATCCTCTCTCTTTTGATGGACATCACTCGAGAGTCAATATGTAGGCTTTTCATTGGTTTCTGCTTTTCATACGTTTTGGAATTATCATTTTCAAGTCTCAAATGAAAATTCAGTCATTTAGGGTAAAAATAAAAAACATAGGATATTGAGAGAGAGAGCCTGAAGTGTTCAAGTTTCTTATGATTCGAGACAATAGATCTAATCACAGATGAAATTTGAAGGTAAATTGTTTGTCAAATAAAAGAGTTGTTAGAGTTTTAAACAGATATTCAAATTTAATAGGTCATTTCGTTTTGAAATTTCAATAGATTTAATAGTAATAATAGATCTACTCAGAGATGAAATTGAAATTTGAAGGTAAATTGTTTGTCAAATAAAAGAGTTGTTAGAGTTTTAAACAGATAATCAAATTTAATAGGTCATTTCGTTTTGAAATTTCAATGGATTTAATACTAATAAAGTTGTATAAGAAATTTATTTTCAAATTTAAGAACATTAAGAATTCGTTCAAATAGATTAGCTGCAGTATTGGAGTGAAGCAAGATTGTCCTTTCTTCCCTATCCTTTTCGGCACATACATTGATAAGTTAGAAGATTGCTTGAAAGAAGCACATTGTGGGCCCTACTCTCACTACTATATTAATCAATCTTCTTCTTTATGTTGGTGATACCATTCTTATGGTGAGAAATCCCCACGATGTATATGACAACAACAATTTGGAGGAAGTGACTTTATACAAATATCTTGGAATCTATATTCACCACAAGCTCAAGTGGAATTATTAGGGGATGGAAACCTTATTATGGGCTTGAAAACAATTGTAAATGGTGCGGAATTTGGATGCAATATCTCTAGTGAATATTGAAGAAAGATAGAGAAAATCCAAAAGAATTTTATAACCTATAATCCCAAAATTAAAGGAAATAGGCCCTATCCCATCCTCCTCTTAGAAATAATAATTTCCTTATTGAGAGCACAACTATGACTAGATACCTTTAAACAACATGGAAGATAAGAGGCTTCCTAAAATTGCTTCAAAATTCAAAATCCAGTAGTAACCACCTTAGACTCAAGCGATGATGGCTATTGGGGAATCATGGAAAACACCATTTTGCATGATACTATTAAAAATATCATTAAATCAAAATTTAAGGAGAAAATGTGGTGTGATAAAGATTTAGAGGAAAAAGAAAATTAAGGTATTATAAGGATGTAATCAACCCTAATGTAGAATATCAAATTTATATTTCTCTTTTGACAAGTGTAAAGAAAAAAATAAGCCTTGCTAATATAAGAAAAAATTCTCATGAGCTCTATAGTGAAAGAGTTGGTCAATTCCTAAAATGTCTTGGGATGAAAGAGTGTGTCACCTTTGTGACACTAAGAAGGCTGAAGATGAAAAACACTTTCTCTTATATATTGTCCAGCCTATACATAGCCTATACACATATTAGATCTCAATTTCAAAATATTTGTCACACTACCAACCTTCCTAACCTTTTAACTCAACAAAATTAGGTTGATCTTGGAAAGCTTCTCCTAATGCTTTTCCAGCATAGAAACAAAATTAAAAAGAATTGTAATTAATTTCTTACCCACTTAAGGTATGATATACCAAATCCTTCTCAGATCGGTCTATCATAATTTATTTAAGTTAGAAAATTAGACATTGCAATGCAACAATTTAATGTATTTGTACATGTTTCTCTAAGTTTGATACAACAAGTTGAGACTGAATAAAGCTACTCACTCCTCTATGGAGGTAAAGTCTACGGAGGTATACATACCCTACCCCGTGGAATTGAACTTGTGACCTCTTAGGAGGAAATACATGTTCTTAACAATCAAAGTATCAATTCAATAACAGTACATCAACTTCTGATACGAGGAGTTGCGGTTTTTTAATATTTTTTTCTATAGGACTTGTGTCTTTTTAATATAAGTTTACACTATGCACTTAGCAACATGGAACGTTATTAACAAAGAACAAAGAGATGAAGTGAGTGAGGCTTGAGAAAAATTGGTGAGCGTTGATTGGATGTCTACTTTTGATGAGAGAAATTAACGGAGCAAGGCTTCAGAAAATAGGGGAAATCTTGAGTAAAGTTGAAGCCAAAATGCATTTACTAAGATTTCATCAATCAACTATGGGAAAGTGAAAATAGAGGATTATTTTTTCAAGATGGTAAATTATCTTGGTAAAAAATAAGATAAGCCTATGGTGTTTATAATTGTAGAAAACCTTATGGGAAAATGAAAATAGAGGCTTATTTTTTCAAGATTATATATTATTTTGGTGAAAAAGAAATAAGTATATGTTGGTGTTTATAATTGTAGAAAACCTTTTTGAAGTTTATCAGCTATTTGTCTCCCCCTTCCATTCCACAAACAAAGTGATGCAAAGGAAATAACTTCAAGATGATGGAAAATAATATAAACCACATAAACATTTATTCCAACTTTGTGATTATTTTGACATGAAAGGTCACCATGAGGAAAGATATTATAAGAAGATGGATATGCTCAAAAAAAGGAAATAAATATGACAATAACCACTCAGAAAATTTGGTAAGTAGCATGCTTTGTATGTCTCTACTTATTAGTCCCTGACCTTCGGGCTGGTAGGGACTAATAGTAATCGATTTTCAGCCTTTCTATTAAATTGTCACAGAAACCAATGCCTTATAATATTTTTAACCAAATTTTTCCGCAAAGCATGCAACTTAGGTGGTTCATTAGCCTAAGTTTTAAATTCGACCTCTTATTTGGCCTCTTCCCGAGGCAAAGGGAAAAAATATCTTAGTTTATCAACACACATTTGTATACTCATTTTTTCTTAAATGAAGTAATGCTAGAAATGAATCTGGCATTACTTCTTAACATTTAATGTTTGCTACAATCCATATCCCATAGTGACATATCCCATAGTGCATTTTCTATTAAGTTGATCCATGACTGCCATTTACAACACCATGCAAAACTACACGATCCTGCAAACGTGGTTCTCTTCCTTCACAATATGATACATGTTTCTCGTCCTTCTCGATATGATACCTCTTCTTTACCTACTCCTCCTTCGCAATATGATACCTTTTCTTTACTTGCTCTTGTACAACACACACAAAATTCTCTCCAATTTTCCCATAAAATCTTTGCATAAAATCGCCCAATGTGGTCTTTACCTAGTTTTTTCTCTTGCCGTGAAGAGGAGACAAAGGTCTCATGTTCTAGAATATCTTCCAACCATGTTCTATAATCTCGACCAACTGTTCTGATTGGTTCCATAGCAACCAACTACTTTCTAAGTTTATTCCCTGTAATTTTTTGTTAATGATACTTGTATGTGTCTATATTAAGAATATTGATTTCAAAAGTAAGGAAAGCATAAGTAAGGCAAGATCAGGAGGAAGACTTACCAAATTTCAATTGGAAGGTCAAACATTTTCCCTCCACTATGTATAAAACCCAACATAATACAATAAGTGCTTGAGTGTTCATCCTTCAAGCAGAATCTCTCTACACAGTCGTAGACTTCTCTGACTCGCTTCCTCCCACCAATGCAACAGTCTTCCTTGCGTGAATGGTGAAATATCTTGGACTCTGGTCGACATGGCCATTACAAAGAAAAAATACTTAATGGGTGCACGGTGGAACCCCCCCCCCCCCC
>ML777781.1:482487-539316 GCA_009831015.1 Picea engelmannii
TTGTAAAAGTATATTGTAATTTCATTGTAAATCTGGACCGTTCATTATAAGGTCGCAGATCTAACGGTAGAGATTATGTTAGGGTTTTTTTCCCTAGAAGGCAACCCTCTTTTATGAGGGAAATGTATTGCAGCTATTGAGGATGGTGAATATTGTATTCTGAGAGAGGAGACTGTGAGAGAAAAAAGAGGAAGTTACAATGGGTTTTGCTGTAGGTTGTATCCCTTCATTTGTTGGATAATAATAAAGGAAGGACCTGACAATTTCTCTGGTGGACGTAGCCCACATTGAGTGAACCATGTAAATCTGTGTCTCTCTTGTATTGTGTGTCTTCTGTGTTTTGTTTCTACATTTTTTTTATTTTATTGCTCTGCGGTCCTGTTTTTCTAACAACACCCCACTGATGTCTCATGGTTGCATTAATTAGAATAGACTACACAGTCCACCTACTTAATGCTAGTTATAATCTGTTGCAGACGTAAGATCCTCTTATACATAGATAGGGATGGAAACCTAACTGCATGAACAAAAGAGGACGGAGCAGGTACTCTCTTTGCATGTCTCAGCCTTGGTTCGATCTCGGGCATCCCCGAAGGAATGCCAACTTGTCAGGATTCCTTCTCTCTCTTTGAATCCTTCTTTTAATGCACTACAGTCTACCCAATGCACCATTGTATACCCAATGCAATGTTTGCCACATCCATTGCAATAATGCTTCACTTAGAGATTTCACGAAATGGGTGATTCCTACGCCATCATTCATGCAATGACTGGAGTGCAAGACTACTGCAAAGCCTCTGGTGTTAGACACGTTACCTGAATTCATAGTGTAAAAATTTTGTTATATTAGTCTACAACATTATATTTTGTAAACTGTAGTTTGAATTTGCCCATAAATATTTTGGTATTGTTCTATGCATTTGTTTATACGATGATCAAATGGACAAATTACGCTCTTATTTGTGACCATTACAAACCTAAATCAGAAGAACCATAAATACTTTGATGTTTTCCAATCCCACAAGTTATTGATAAATTCATTTCCACGAGGAATAGGTCGATAGATATCTCTAGAGTCTTCGAAATAATATCAACATCTCCCAAAAAAAAAACCCTGTCCTTGTTTTGCACAGATATGGAAGATCTCTAGTTGATTCGCAATGGTGCTGATAAACTCTCAGAACTATACAAATTTTTCAAAACCTAGCTCAGTGCTTCAAAATATGAATGAGGCCGAGGCCAAATTTATAGTCGAACCATCAGAAAGTAGAAAAAGGGACGCCAGTTAATAGAAAAATTGTACCTATGGAGGCTCGTTCTTGATAGGCTTCAAGTCATACATCAGTCGAAGTTGTTCAGAGGACGACCTGGTCTCATGCCCTCCTCCTATTTCATCGTATTTCATCATTGTATTTCATCACTCTCTGCCACAT
This sequence comes from Picea engelmannii, assembly GCA_009831015.1. Lineage (NCBI taxonomy): Eukaryota > Viridiplantae > Streptophyta > Pinopsida > Pinales > Pinaceae > Picea > Picea engelmannii. The sequence continues at coordinate 483,921 of ML777781.1, forward strand.
TCCTATGGCCTCCTGAATTCTCACAATGTTGAATTCCATGGTTTCCTTGGCCATCGAATCCACCCAATAAGCACCCCTGTTCTTCTCCTCTGGAGCCCAATATGACCACACGTCGTCATTCAGAACGTTCATGGGGGTGAAGGGGCCACTATTGTTTCCCCCTCGAACGATGTTGGTTGTGACCGTGGCAAAGGTTGCCAGGTCCTTTGAGAATATGGTCTTTATTTCCTTCTTCAGTTGCAACAATCTCGTGGCGTCCTCTGCACTTTGTTCTCTGCATGGAAGTCCATATGTCATTTTTTCATTAACACGTGGACTATGGTTACAAAAATCAATGCTCTTGTTTACAAAAATCAATGAGCACATTTAAAAATCACAGAGACATAACCCACCGAAATCAATGAGCGCATTTAAAAATCATGGATACATAACCCACCGTGACACCTAATAAAATTCCATGTCTTAATATGTTTAAATCTATTCCACATCTATTGACTATTCAATAGACATTGCTCTAAACATATTCAAAATAAATCAACATAATGCCATGGAACCAAAATATAAAATATTTAATGGATTTTCTTTAACTATTTGAAATTAGATTTATAAATATAAAAAAAATCAGATTGAATACTAGACCATCATGTGGACAGCACTTCATTTTGAACTTAGTATATCAACAAATTATTTTCACTAAAAACAAAAACTTTCATTATGTAAAAATTTATTTAATAAATCTCAATCCAACGAACTATCTTTTTGCATAATATTTATTGATAGATAGGCATTGTACATTATCTATGTGTCTATATATATCGATCATATTTATATATACGTTGTATTGTGTATAGTATTGACTGGGATGGAACACTTCAAACGACAGAAATCTATGGAGGAAGCAGAAACCTGTTGAAATACTGTAACTGCAAAGTGTATTCTAATTATTATTGATGTATTATTCATTAGATCAATCCCCTTTTTCGGATTGATCATGTCGGCTATTGTAAAAGACCAAATCCCCTTTTGCGGATTGGTCAAAACATAATTGTAATAGGAAGAATAAGAAGTCATCCCCAGAATATATTAAAGAGGCCCCATAATATATTAAAGGTGGTTATAACCACCCAGAAGAAGAAGTTAGCCTTGCCAGTGAAGAGACACCTTTGTCCACACGTTCCAGAGTTGTATAAATAAGGAGGCTAGCGCCTCATTTAGACACACACTCTCTTGTTCATTTGAGGAGCAAGTTTTGAATCTGCAGTTGGAGAAGAGAGAGAGAGAGAGAGGCACATTTTTGGGAGAGGACTTTATATATTTGTTTGAGTTATCTCTTGGCATTGTATTGGCTATTTATAATAAGGAAGTTTTGTTGAGTTTTCTCCCCCATGAGGGTTTCATAGGATAAATGATGTGTCTCTTGTGATTATGTATTTCTCAGTGATCCTATCTTATGCTATTGTTATCTAGTGAAATCTAAAGAACTCTAATAATAGCTTAAAGCTTAACATGGTATCAGAGCTAAGCTGAAGAGATCATCTTTCACAAGAGAAAGTGAAAAACATCATTGTTGCCGTACATGCAAATTAGTGCTTTTGTTGATGAATTATTTCAGCCCCAAAACCATCTAGAAAAGTGTGCCCTTCCTCAAGGATCACTTTGGCATCCTCAGCGCAACTTTTCAGTGGCTAGATCTCCCGGAAAGTGAAACCCTAGTTTCACATAGTACCAAAAGTACCAGAAAACCAAAGTACCAGAAGTACCAGAGTACCAGAGGTACCAGAAAACCAGAAGCACCAGTCCAGAAATCCGTTGATCAAGTTTGAAGGGGTAAAAATTGGATTTTCAGAAATCTGACTGCACCAACTTACTTTCCTCAGCTCAGTGCATTTATCCCCTAGATCATAATTTCAAATTTTGAAGTTTGAAAATTAAGGTTTCCTCATAAAACACTAAGTTTCAGTTGCAGTTGCAATCTCAGAACCAGTTGCAGTATCAATTGCAGTTGCAGTATCAATTTCAGTTGCAGTATCAGTTGCAGTTGCAACCATAGTACCAGTTGCGGTCACCCTTGAAGTTCTTAAGATTTGGTGATCATTACCACTGCTGTAATGAGCCTCCTCGTTACGATGACAAACCTCTTATAACAAGTGTAATTTTTTTTTGTGTGTGTGCGTGTGTTCAAGGGTAACAAGACATTATACTCTTCATTTCCACATGACGACGATTCATGACACATGCAACTGTGATATCAACATAAGGGTCTAAGGCGCACATCAACATCTACCAGCAATGAACAACAATCAACCGACAAAATAATAAGACTGACTACCCGCCTATCCTACCCTACAATGGTTAGGACCTCCAAGACACATAAGCAACACTCAAGCCTAGGTTCCCATCCATTTTAACCATTTAAGGTATCAGGGTTGGCGACTGTTCTAATGAACATGGAGGTGTCTACATCCCACCCAACACAAGCAGACCAAACAAAAATGTGTACACCCATGTATATAGAAATAAAACGAGCAACAACTCAATATGTCTAAAATGGAGAGTATCATTATGGTACGATCTAATTTAGTCTTAAACATAATTTAATGCACAGTTCTAAATTCCAAGGGACAACAAAGTATCATCTAAATTGACATTTCACGAACATTACTAAGCAAGTCTAATGTTCGACGAGATTTAATAAAAAAAATATAAGTAATCATTAATCAAAATCTATCTAGTCTGTTAATTATAAACTAGCCATTCATTAAAAACTTGCAATATCTTTAATTAGAACTGAATGGGGCATGTTCTCAACACCTGCAAGGATGACAAGGCAGGTTAGAAAAGAAGAAATAATACTTAGCTTAAAAGACATTAAACTTGGTAGTACCACATTTTGTCCTTCTACACATTCCACATCTCCCTTTATTATTTACATTTGATTATTTTATTGTTTCTAGATTACATACAATCCATGCTCAATAACTACGTGTATGAATAGACATTGGACTTTTACCCAGTTTTTAAAGTAATTTCATTGTTTTTCAAATCAATCCTTTATCAAGTTGTGGAAGGGGTTATGTACTATCATTCACTTATTTATTGGGCTACACCACAAGGTATTATGCATGATCAAAGAATTGACAACATTAATTACTAATCTAACCTTTAACAAGGAGTTATTTATTATTAGGTACTTTTACAAATTGTGTACAAATGCATATGCTATATATCATGATTTAACTAAAGTTGAGTACTTGATAATCTACACATAAGCACAAGAATTTCATGAGCATCTCCTCTACAATAATAATTTATTATTAGTTGTATAAATTACATATTAATCCCTATAATTAACTATACTAAATGCAGATGTCATCATCATAAATAATTACTTAACCACCACATGTTTACTCTGGAAAAAAAAAAACTTAATATAAAAAGGTGCAATTCGCAGGCTGCCAATGATACAGGGTCTCAGTTATTAAGTTACAACTGTACATTTTTCTGATAAGAATAATATAGATAAGGAATTAAGTTTCCTGTTGATCAATTGTATATCAAGAGGCTTGCCTAAATTCATAAGAATGTGATCGTATTAAGACAACCAAGGGATAATGGTTGTGTCCACGGAAACAAGATAAAAAGGTCATTAACGAAGGAGGTTAACGTTGCACAATCAATGATAGAAATAATATGCTAAACCTACGTTAGTCCATAGAAATGGCCATCATAATTAGAGCGTCCATGATTCAGCCATGCAAACTGCCGTTAAGGTAAGGCTGATCTATGCTCTCTTAGTTTAGAAATTTTTGGCAAGGTGTGAGGGTTTACTGCCAAAACTAATTAATAATTAATAAATTTCACAGACACACTCCCATCCCAACAACTCACGACCTCACTCTCTGGATATGGTTAATTCACATTTACAGTATTAATTGGGATGCATACTTAGCAGGAGAACTCAGGCATAAGTGTAAGGGTAGTCATAGGTAAAGGAAGAAATAAAAAAGGGGCGGTGACCAATCACAAAATGAAATTGCCAGAACAAACTTGCAGCAACCATTACAAAACGAAATTTCCAGGACACATTGCCATAACGAATTTGCCGTAACCATTACAAAACGAAATTGCCAGAACACATTGCCAGAACGAGCTTGCAACAACCATTACAAAACGAAATTGCCAGAACACATTGCCAGAACGAATTTGCAGTAACCATTACAAAACGAAATTGCCAGGACATATTGCCAGAACGAATTTGCAGTAACCATTTCAAACGAATTTGCCAGATGAGTGGTGTAGACGCAAGGCTAGAATTTACAGCGACCACATAATGCATTTGCTAAATGAAATCATGGCTTCAACAAACTTGAATGAAATCAGGAGTTTCGGCAATGTTATATAAAATTAAACAACTAGAAATTGTTAAATGAATTCAGGAGTTTCAGCAACCTTGAATGAAATCAGGAGTTTCAACAACGTTATATAAAATTCAACAACTAGCAAATCATTAAATGAATTTAGGAGTTTCAGCAACCTTTCCAATAAGCAAGTAGATCCAAGCATAAGTCTTAATACCATCTACCAACAGAAATAAAGAGCATATCGTTGCCTGATCGCCCGCCTCGAATGATGTCCGCGCGCTCCATGCCTCTCCCGCTTGCCAACCATCAAGACCTCACCGGTACCTCCCAACCAATGCTAGGGGCACTTTGCTTCCCCCTTAGCCCCCCGAGCCGCAAAGGGGCCACACACTATCCAGATGGTACGTCTAGCTCCCAGCTCACCTCGCAAGGCCGAGCTACCACTCCTCTCTGAGCTGGGAAATCCCAACTCCCACAAGTAAATCAGTCAAGTCACTAATTCGACAACATAACGTTACGCTAACAAATGATCCCCCCTTCTTCCTCCTCCTTCCTCTCTTTTATAGAGTTTTAGAATTTCCAATCTTTCCCTAAATCTCATTTAATTTAAGTTTTAAATAAAAATCTTCTAAAAATTCTCCATCGTACAATTGTCATTCATCCCCCACATTCCTCCAATAATTATTTTCTTTAATTTATTAAATTGTCTAATTCCCTCACCCACCTAGAGTTACTCCTAAATTTAATCCTAGGTGTCCCTAGATTCCCTTACAGGTTTTAAAGGCTTTCCCTAAAATGAAGTTGCTAATTTAGTTCAATTTAGAAGGTTCTTAATTGCAGATTCTTTACTAAGTTGACCTCTTGCTTTTTACCATAAGTTTCCCTTTTTTCCTTTTTATGTTACCTCCATCCCCTAGTTTCCTAAATTTTTATAATTTCTCTCTTTCCCCTTTTTATTAGATCTAAAAACGACAGTTGAAATTTAACCCCTTTTCCCTTTTATTATTAATTCAACATTTTTTAAAACTATCAAAAGTTAAAAATAATTAATTTTTTTTTTTTTATCCACTGATTTTATTTAATTTCTTACTCTCTTCATTTCACCCCAAAATTTATGAAGACCAAATTATTACGTAAGGGGTTTTTATTTTAAATTTTATTATTAAAATTTTATATAGATATTTTCTCAAGGGTAGACAAAATCTTACCCCTAGCGAAGTTTTTAAACTTAGGACTTAGATTCTGAACTGGGTGACATTTAATTAGGGGAGTTGTTTTAAAATTTCTTAAAGTGTTGATTGTCTTAGGGCCATCTAGGTTCGTTCCTTTATCATCATCAACGCGACGTTCCCTTCAGGACGCACTACGTGCTCCAAGGGTGCCACTCGTCTCTTTTGTTTCTTTTGCACGAAGTGCCCTTCAAGACGCACCACGTGCTCCAAGGGTGCCACTTGCCCTTTTGTTTCTTTTGCACGACGTGCCCTTCAGGATGCACCATGTGCTCCAAGGGTTCCACTCACTTCTTGACTGATTGGTAGACATCAATAACCCCTGGAGTCAACACTCTGCCAGGTGAACTTGTGGGAGACTAAGGGCTTCTAAGGAATAAGGCCCCCGCCTTATTGCGCACCCCTTAGAATCATCATGAGCGACTGTCGTAGTCTGCCCTCATGACATCATTGGTCCTCTCGAACTAGGTAATCGTTAACCTACAATTCGAGCCACGGTGGGAGTGCCAGTAGGTTGTGGCAGGGCTGTTGTCCACACCTCTCCCTCAACCTCTCTGGTAGTCGTGTGTGACCCCTTTACTCCATATGTGAGTCTGGTCGGTAGGCTATCGTTAGCCTGCATCATCAACAAATCATGTCAAAACATGTCCACATCATATCATCATCTCAAATGTACTAATATCACAATAAATCAATCAAACCCAAATAGCACACTCCCTGACTCAATCCGGAGTCCAAGGGGTTCCATCGATGCCTCTGCATCCTTAGGGTCCAAAACCCTGCACACTCAAAATAACCAAGTCAATAGCACATGTCTATGTCAATGTAGTAAAGCAACATGTCATCTACCCATGATGCATCATAATCAAAGACAAATGTTTTAATATCATAATAATCCGGATCACTTGCGAGAAAGTGTCCTCAAAGAATAAGTTCGCTCAGTGTGCCAGAGCGGGATGTTACGTACACCCCCTCTTGGTCTAAACTTCATCCCAAAGTTTCGCAGTATAAATGCCGAAATAAGTGTATCCATTGTCATATGTCTATCTATCAAACAAAGATAGAAATTGTTGGCGCATATCATATGCGTCCTCCCAAGTCACCGAGTTCGGACTATAATTGTCCCACTGGACCTTGACCTGATCTACCGTTCGACATCATAATTGTCGAACGCGATGATCCAAGATGTGGACCAGCTCAGCCGTGAGTGCTCCCTTGTCCAATACCTGCAAAGAACTCATGTCAAATACATGTGTAGGATCACTAATATAATGTCTCAAAACAGATACATGAAAAACATCGTGCATATGCCTCAAGGAATCAGGCAAGGCTAGTCGATAGGCCACGGGCCCCTTTCTCTCCACAATCTCAAAAGGTCCCATGAACCTAGGAGAGTGTTTAGCTCCCTTTCCAAACTTTATCGAACTCTTATGCGGTTTAACCCGAAGGAAGACTCGATCGCTGACCTCATAACTACGGTCGATTCAGTGCGCATCGGCATAACTCTTATGTCGATCCTGTGCTTCTTTAATCATTTGTCTTATTGTTTGCATTTTCTCTTCCATTTCTTGGATTGCTTCTGGTCCCACCAGTACCCTATCTTCAAGCCGATCCCAATTCAAGGGCATCCGACATGGTCACCCATAAAGAAACTCAAAAGGCACCATCTTAATGGTGCTCTGGTAACTATTGTTGTAAGCGAACTCTACTAGTGGAAAGAATTCTTCCGAACGCTTTTGTTGGTCCATCACGTACATGCGCAACATGTCCTCCAAGGTTTGGTTCGTTTGTTCTATCTGTCCGTCAGTCTCCGGGTGATACGCAGTACTAAAGTTAAGATGGGTTCCCAAGGCCTCTTGGAAACTCATCCAAAATCGTCCAGTAAACACCAATCCTCGATCGGATATAGTCCTCTTAGGAACACCATGCAGTCTCACAATCTCACTAATGAAAACTCTAGCTACATCAGGTGCCTGATATGTCATACACACAAGGATAAAGTGATCACTCTTCGTCAGAGTGTCTACTACTACGAAAATCGATTCATGTCTCCTTGCCGTCAGTGGCAATCCAACAATAAAATCCATCGAAATAACTTCCCATTTTGATTCCAGAATGGCATGTGGTTGTAGTAATCTTACTGGGTGTCTATGTTCAGCCTTTACCTGCTGACATTCTAGACATCTGGCCACATAGTTGACTATGTCGGCTTTCATTCCCTTCCAGAAGAATAAGGGTTTAAGATCTGCCCTCATCTTTGTGACTCCCAGGTGAGCCATGTAAACTGCTCTATGAGCCTCGCTCAGGATCAACATCCTCAACTCGTCGTTTGGCGGTACATAAATCCGACTTCTAAACCTCAATAACCCATCACTATCAAATGAAAATCCCTCATATCGTGGTACCATCATTGTGTTTTGTCCGATAAAAACCTCGACCTCTTTGTACAAGTCGTCGTCACGCTGTAAAGTTAGAATCTTTTCACGTAGATTCATCTAAAGAGGCAACACCAAAAAGATGCGTGGCCTCCAACTCAAAGAATCCACCACTCGGTTCATTGTTCCCTTTATGTAAGTAATCTCAAATTCATACTCGCTAAGCAATTCTGACCAATACCGTTGTTGCACGTTCAAGTCGCTTTGCGTAAAAATGTGTTGTAGTCCACAATGGTCAGTCTTTAGTTCAAATTTTTGTCCAACAAGGTAGTGTCTCCAAACCTTCAAGGCATATACGATGGCTAATAACTCCAAATCGTGCGTCGCGTAGTTCTCCTCACGCCTTCTCAATTTCCTCGAAATGTAAGCAATCACTCGTTTGTCTTGCATCAAGACTCCGCCTAAGCCTTCCTTGGATGCGTATGTGCATACCAAGAAGTCTGCATCCATGTCAGGGACCTTTAGTATCAGCGTTGTTGTCAACAACTTCTTAAGCCTCCGAAATTCTTTTGTGCATTTCTCGGTCCAAACAAACTTCTTGTATTTTTTTTGCAATTCTGTGATTGGATTTGCTATCTTCGAAAATCCCTCGACAAACCGTCGATAGTATCCTGCTAAACCCATAAAGCTACGCACTTCCGTGACATTCGTCGATGCAGGCCATTCCATAATAGCCTCAACCTTGGCTAGATACACGATGATCCCTTCGCCAGAGATGACATGCCCTAAGTAGTGAATCCTCAATTAATAAAAAGAGCATTTGGACAATTTCCCATACAATTTGTGCTCTCGCAGGCATTGTAGTACCAAGTGCAAGTGCTCGTCATGCTCCTCCGTCGTACGAGAGTAAATCAAAATATCATCAGTGAATACTTGGACGAACTTGTCCAAGTATTCGTGGAACACCCCATTCATCAAACTCATAAATACCCCTGGGGCATTTGTCAGTCCAAACGGTAAAACAATAAACTCGTAATGTCCAAACCTCATCTTAAAGGTGGTCTTAGGGATGTCATCCTCCTTGATTCACAACTGGTGATACCCTGATCGCAAATCAATCTTGGAGAACACCGTCACACCCTTCATTTGATCGAACAGATCGTCAATTCTCGAAAAGTGATACTGATTCTTGATCGTGGCCTTGTTCAGTTGACGATAGTCAATGAAAATCCTCCACGATCCATCCTTCTTTCGTATGAAAATAACCGGTGCACCCCAAGGTGACACACTAGGACGTATCAGTCCCAGGTCCAACAAATCCTTCAGCTGCATTTTCAACTCTTGTAACTCCGGGGTTGACATCTGATAAGGCGTTCTTGCTATCGGCTCAGTTCCCGATTTTAGGTATATGGTAAACTCTAATTCCCTTTCCGGCGGTATCCCAGGTAACTCCTCCGGAAACACATCCGCAAACTCTCTCACCACTGGAAGGTGTTCCAAACCTTCTGCTTCTCCCTTTTCGTTTAACGCAAGGATCACATAAAGCTTGCACCCCTTGTGCATACTCTTCTGTAGCTGTAAGGAAGAGATGAATCTTAGGGAAACTCCCTGGTTCCGTCCTACAATCACATGTCTCTGTCCCTCATCATCGACCAAGCTCAACCATTTTGTCTTACAATTGAGTATCGCCTCATGCGATTCCAACCAATCCATACCATTCACGACATCATAAGATCCTAAGATCGTGACGTACAAGTTGGCCCTCGTGACAAACTCTCCCAGGTTAAGGGCACAGCTCGTAACCTTTCCTCCAACCTTTTGTTTGGCTCCCGGAGCCATCTCTACGAAGCTAAAATTATCCTGTTCAAGTGCCTTTACCTTAATCCTTTTTAGTGCTGCACCAGAAATGAAACTCTCGGTAGCACCGGGATCTATCAAAATACTGAGGGTCTAGTCAACGACGGTACCTGTCGTCTTGAGCATAGTCGACTGGTGCTCTACCTGGTGGTTATTCACCGCTGCATGAATCCAATGGGCCTTGACCATATCTCCCACGGTAGTGGGTCCTGATGATCCGGATGCTTGGGTCCTCTCCACAGGACAGTCGCACTAGTAGTGTGGCTCCCCACACGTCCAACACCCCTTCTCCAGCCCAGTAGTCCAGGTACCCGAAGTAGAAGATGACGGCCCACCGGCTTGGAACCCTGGTCTATTCTGCTGAATAGGCCTAAACTGCTACTACTGTGGGCGATGATGTTGTTGATGTTGTGGTCCTTGATAAGGTGTCCGTTGCTGAGGCAGTGGTCACTGGGGTGTAGTGAAAGTGGATCCCCTCTGGAAGCCATGATATCCTGATGTATGTATCATTGGTTTCTGGTGCTGTTGTGTTTTAGATGAAACCTACCCTATTGGTCTCGCTAGAGTCCTGGTCTGACCCCCACTGATAAGTTCCTCCTCTGCTATGAGGGCCTTTTGGATGGCATTGTGCAAGGTTTGGGGCATCAAAATCCTAACCTTTGCACGCATGCTGTCGTTAAGGCCGAACACGAACCTGTTGACCTTAAGTTTTTCAATGTTAAGGTGTGGAGCGTACCAGAACAGCTCCATAAAATGGGCCTCATACTCGAGCACCGTACGACCTCCCTGTCGTAGGGCGTTGAACTCATTGAGCTGATGCTCAATGAATTCCTCTGAAAGGTACCTCTCTCGGAACCGTTCCTCGAACAGTTCCCATGACATTTCTTCGACGACCATGTTTAGCTACGGTAGGAGCGTCTTCCACCATAGAAGAGCCCTCCCCTTTAGTTGAAAGACCGCCATGCAAGCCTTTATGTTGGAGGTATAATCACGAAATGTGAAGCACATCGCCATGTTCTCCAACCATGCCTCATGACGCAACCGCACTTCTCGGAGTACGATCGCTCCCGCAGGATCTTCTCCTCGACGACTCGAAGAACCAAAATGTTCTTCAAAATCCATTATTGGGACTTTCCAATACCCACAACAACTATTAAGGATCTCCCTCAACGATCGGGAAATCAGAATTCACAATATTGCGAACTCTGTAGTCACGCGCCTTATGTCTCACGATTCCCCAAACCCCGATGCGGGTCAATTGCTGACTTTCACCCCTTTCATCGGAGCTTCCCCCTGTCGGGAAATCGCTACTCGCGATGTCAATAATTTAAATTCCAAAACTCCGAACCCCAATGGGCCGATTCCCCGATACACGTGTAGATTTGACCTCTCCACCTTCTTCCCTTCTATCGGGAATTCGGGATTCATGGAATCGCAAATCCTAATGCCAAAAGATTTGGGAATTACCTTTTCCCGATCCCCGATAACGCATGCCACCTGTCTGGCACTGGCTCTAACTGTGGCCCACACGACCCCTCTGTCGGGATATCACGTTTCGTGACTTCAAACTACAAGTTTCCCCTGCTCTTGCAAACCCCGATTCTCCGATCCCTGATTCCTCGGGATCTCCTGACATGCGTCTCACACGATCAACAGTTCCGAGCCTATCGGGATATCGCTTCTCGCGATATCGCAATACTTGTTGCCCAAAATTGGGTCTTCACCTCGCGAATCACCGATATGCGATGTCACGTGTGGATCAGACGGTCCCTGTGACTCCAGATCGACGACTCTACTCCCTCCTTAGCTTCGAACGTATGAATGTTCGCGCCGTAAACTCCTTGCAGCTTTGCAAGATCTAACAGTCCTCGATTTCTCATGGGATCTCTCCAGGAGATTTCAACCGTCCGTCCTTCCTTTGATATTTCTTGCGAGATGGATCAAACGCTTCCTCCGTGAAGACTTATTCTCCCACTCGCCAACCTGTGTTGTTTCTCTCAGGCTTTCTTCAGCAACGCCTGGACTTATCCTTCAGTGAACTTGTAGGCCTATTCCTCTTGAACTTGTTCTACGATTTCGAGTCCCTCCAAGAGACTCTTGCACGCACTCCTTGCGGAAAAATCCTCCACAACGTTAGGTGTTGAAACTTTTGACCCCGCACATTCCTGCAGTGGCAGTCTTGATTTCCTTTGCTCAGAATTGCAACTTTGGGACTTCATCTAGACTGTGCATGCCTTGCACGACTCCGGTGCCAAATCTGCACTTCTGGTAACTTAGAACAAAAGTTGTCTCTATATGAACCCTTCTGTCAATGCACTCCTTGCGGACTATTCAACTACACTCCTTGCAGGAATTCTCTGGCTCAAGATAGAGAAACAATTGAAACTAACTCCTCATTCTCACAGACTTCAATTCAACCATGAAATCACATACACAACATATAAAAGAAAACGTATGACAGGAAGCAAATATTCATAAGCATAACAACATCAACACAGAGAATAGACACACAACCATGGATTTGAATCAAAGATTTCTTCTATTAATTCAATATCTGTACATGGATGTTCTCTACATAGTTCTCTGCTTGCTCTTCTAATCTCCTGTTCAATAATATTACAATGTACAAGTGAGGGTGTCTATATCCGTTTCCCTCCTTCCATCAGAAACTGTCTAATCTAGAATTAAAATCCTATCTACCTGCATTAACTAAAGTAAATGTCGTCCATCTACCTAAGGACGAGAGCTTAAAGGCTCAATGTCCATTACAATATACAAAGTGCACTTCATTAAATCCACACATTAATGCTTGGTGCAACACTATCAAGGTGTTTTCAAAATTTGTGTAGCTGTCTTCCGCTCCACGCTGGCTCGGTTGATGTGTTGGCGATGCTCCTGCATCATACTCCTCGGCTTGAAAAATTTCATGGACTCCTGTCCATGAGCTCCTGCATGGTATGTCCATGCTTTTGGATAACTGTTTCAGTCTCCCAGCTGGCATCTTCCATTGGATGGTTCCTCCATTTCACCAGATACTCGAAGTATTGCTTCCGTCTGGTTCTTTTGTTGACTCTTTTGTCAAGTATGCACTCCATTTGTGGCTTCTCTGCTACTGGTAATTGTTTCTGCCACTGGATCACTGGTTCCTTAGTTCCAGTCTCTGCTTCTCCAGCCCTATATGGGTATAAATCTGCCACATTAAATATCGGAGATATTCCGATGCCATCTGGCAACTCAATCTCATAAGCATTTTCTCCAAATTTCTTCAGAACTCTGCAAGGTCCAATTTTCTTCATCTTAAGCTTGTTGTATGTTCCCCTTGGGAACCTTTCCTTCCTCAAGTGTGCCAGAACTAGATCACTAAATTCGAACTGAAGTTGTCTCCGATGTTGATCTGCTCTGCACTTATACTCCTGATTTGAGTCTATCAATCGCTGCTTCCTCCTGCTGTGAAGTTCTTGCATTGCTTCCGTGAAATCTTCTACACTAGCACTGCTAGTCGCAGCTTGTTCTGACTCCTTGAGTTCAGAAACTCCTCTCGGCTACATCCCATATACAAACTGAAATGGACTCTTGCCTATACTCTGATTCACTGAATCATTGTATGCAAACTCTGCCCGTGGCAATATGTTGTCCCAGCTGCCATGGTGCTCCATCACCAAGCTCCTCAGCAAGTCTCCCAGACTTCTATTCACCACCTCTGTTTGTCCATCCATCTGAGGATTATACGCAGAACTAAACGCCAAGTTAGTTCCTAGTTTCTTCCATAGGGTCCTCCAAAAATGCCCTATGAATTTAGTGTCTCTGTCCAAGACAATGCTTTTCGGCAATCCATGAAGTCTAACGATCTCCTTGAAGAACAAATTCGCGATATGAGTCGCATCGCTGGTCTTCTGGCATGGAATAAAATGTGCCATTTTGGAAAACCTATCAACCACCACAAAGATCGAATCATGCCCTCTTTGCGTCCTCGGTAATCCTAATATGAAATCCATGCTGATTTCATCCCACGGCCTCTCAGGTATGGGTAAGGATTGATAGAATCCCACATTCTGCTTTCTGCCCTTTGAATGTTGACAAATTCTACACCTGTCAACAAACTTCTTGACATCTGTTCGCATCTTCGGCCAGAAGTATGCTTCTCTTAGCTTTGCAAATTTCTTGTCGTGGCCAAAATGTCCTGCTAATCCACCACTGTGATTTTCTTTTAGCATATTCTCCCTCATGGAGCAATTCAGAATGCATAACTGATTTCCTCTGAACAACAATCCATTCTAGATCATGTAATCCATCCACGGGCTTCTGTCTCTGAGAACTGGATTCTCAGCTGCTTCATATGCTTCTGCAAAATCTGCATCACCTGCATACATGTCCTTAAGGTTTTCAAAACCCAAAGTCTTGACTCGAAATTCCTACAGCAATAAACACTTCGTCCTCAAAGCATCAGCCACTTTGTTAGCAGTACCTGAAATGTGTTTAATTACAAATGTAAAATTCTGCATATACTCTACCCATTTAGCATGTTTCTGATTCAACTTCTCTTGTTGAGTCACAAACTGTAATGCATGATTATCACTATACAGTACAAACTCTCTTGGGATCAGATAATGTCTTCACTTCTTCAACGCTTGTATGATAACATAAAATTCTTTATCATACGTTGAGTACTTCACCTTTGCCTCATCCAGCTTCTCGCTAAAATATGCAATTGGTCTGTCCTCCTGGCTCAAGACCGCTCCTATGGCAAAGCCACTTGCATCACATTTCACTTGGAATACCTTTGCAAAATCTGGCAACACCAAAACCGGTTGTTCTGTGATCTTTCGCTTCAACAGATTGAAGCTTTTCTCTGCCTCTTCAGTCCAATGAAAATATTTATGTCTTTTCTTGACTGTGTCCATCATCGCTGCGCTAATTCCACTAAAGTTCCTAATGAATTTCCTATAGAAACTTGCCAATCCGTGGAAACTTCTCACCTCGAAAACATTTCTTGGTGATGGCCAATTTTTAATCACCTCCACTTTATTTGGATCCATCTTCAATTCATTTGCCGATATGACAAACCCCAAGTAAATGAGTTATGTCTTCATAAATGAGGACTTCTTCATGTTAATCAACAACTTCTCCTGCTGTAGTTTTCTCATCACAATGGCCAAATGCTTCAAATGTTCAGCCTTTGTCTTACTGAAGATTAGTATGTCATCCAGGTATACGACTACAAATTTTCTGATGAATTCCCTCAGGACTTCATTCATCAGTCTCATGAATGTGCTCAGCGTGTTTGTCAAACCAAATGGCATGACTAACCATTCATACAAAACTTCGTTTGTCTTGAATGTTGTCTTCCATTCATCACCTTCCCTCATGCGAATCTGGTGATATCCTCTTTTCAAATCAATCTTTGAAAAATAAATTGCCCCACTCAGGCAATCCATCAGATCATCCATTCTCGGTAGTGGAAACCTGTACCTGATGGTAATTTTGTTTATCGCTCTTGAGTCGGTGCACATTCTCCAACCTCCATCTTTCTTCAGACTAAGAACTGTTGGAATGGCACACAGACTCAGACTTTCTCTGACTAATCCTTTTTCCAACAAATCCTGGACCTGGTTCTTGACTTCCTCATTTTCCTGCGGCGTTAATCTGTACGCAGCTTTATTCGGCAAAATGGCTCCTGGTATGAGGTCAATGTGATGACTCACACTCCTCATCAGTGGCAATGAATGAGGTAATTCGTCCACGATGATGTCAGCGAACTCTCCCAGCAGTTCCTGAATCTCGTCTGGAAATTCATCCACTCTTGTGCTAGTCAGGACAATCCTCGGCTTCCTGACCACAAAGAATTGTGGATCCTCCTTCTTCTCCATCTCTATAAGAAGTTCCTTCCCACTCATGAGCAGTATTGTATTGCTCACTTCCGGTTTCACCTCCTTGTCCTTTATTGGAAGCAATCTGTGTGTCCTCCCATCCTTCTCCAGAGTATATGTGTTCATCCTCCCGTCATGAACCACATTTCGGTCATACTGCCATGGTCTACCCAGTAACAAATGACATACATCCATGGGAATGACATCACACAAGACCTTATCATTATATCCACCTATTTTGAATTCAATTAAACATTGTTTAGTGACACTCACCTGATGTCCCTTCTGCAGCCATGAAACTTTATATGAAATCGGGTGATCAGTCATCTCCAGCTCTAGTTTCTCCACCATCTTGGTTGAAACGAGATTATCTGTGCTTCCGCTGTCCACGATGACCTTGCATTTCCTATCCTTGGTTTTGCAAGCTGTCCTGAACAGTTTGGTCCTTTGAGCTGAACTTTCCTGCACCTCTTTCTCAGGTGTCAAAAGGACTTTGTGCACCGTCAGTGACCTTCCTGCTTCGGTGTCTTCATTCTCAACATCACGCCTTTGTGCTTCAGTGATGTGAGCTTCTCCAATGTCCTTCTTTTTCTCTGGACACTCAAATGACCTGTGCCCATTCTTCCCACATGTGAAGCATGTAATTACTCCACCTCTGCCTCTTCCCCTACCTCTGGTATGAGGAAAAGTATTTTCGTCAGCATAATCTCCTCTTTGTTCATTATGTTGCCCTGTCTGCTCAACATGTGGTTTCCCTCGCTGTGAGGTTCCACCTCTCTCAATCATACCCTGAGGTTTCTTCCATTCCTCCTTGGGCTTTTGGTATTTCTCCTGGGAAACTGCCTTGCCTCTGGGCTGACTTCTGCCTCGCCCTCACTGACCTTGCTTATGGCTCAACTTTTCCTCAGCTTTTAGAGCCATCTGGTAAGCATCTTCTACAGTTCGAATGGTTACTATGCTTAATTCATCCTGGATGTC
This sequence comes from Picea engelmannii, assembly GCA_009831015.1. Lineage (NCBI taxonomy): Eukaryota > Viridiplantae > Streptophyta > Pinopsida > Pinales > Pinaceae > Picea > Picea engelmannii. Next base: position 500,588 of record ML777781.1, read on the forward strand.
GTATCTCAGACCATTTAGATATCTAGCAACCTTCTCATCATAATTCTCCCGATGACCTTCTCTGATGTTCAGTCGATAGAATTCCTCAGTGTATTCTTTCACTGTCATCAGTTTCTGTCTCAGGTTCTGCATTCTCCTGAACAGATTTATCTGGTAGTCTCTTGGGATGAACTTTGCCTTCATCTTCGCAATCATTCGATACCAACTTTTGATCTTTTGTTTACCTTTGCAGCGTCTATCTGCTTGTAGCTCATCCCACCATAATGTTGCATGTCCCTTCAGTTTGGTAACAGCATGCCTTACCTTTTTATCCTCTTCGATATCTTCATAATCGAAGTAGGTGTCAAGAGCTCGAATCCAATCCAGAAGCTCTTCTGCATCTAGGCTCCCTTCGTAAGTTAGAATGTCCATTTTCGTCTTTAAACTCATCCGGGCGATAGCTTTAATCAATCGCTCATTGGTTGCATCTTTGGTTGCAACTTCTCCTTGTTGTTCAGCTTCAGCTTCACCTTCGGAGTCACTCAGATCTCCAGCATTTGCTGTGCGTCTCTGCGTTGTTTCCATCTCTTCCAATCTCACTCTGAGATCGCGTATCTGCCTTTCCATCTCTGGATTTCCTGTCGGCCTGCCTCTTCTTCTCACCTCCCTGTCTTCTGGGTCGGGTGACTGTCTTTCTCTTCTGGGCGGCATGGTGAATTTACTCTCTTCTCTTGCTACAGAAAGCAAAAGATGTAAGCTCTGATACCACTCTGACGCAACCGCACTCCTCAGAGTACGATCGCTCCTGCAGGATCTTCTCCTCGACAACCCGAAGAACCAAAATGTTCTTCAAAATCCCTTATCGGGACTTTCCAATACCCACAAAAACTATTAAGGATCTCCCTCAACGGTCGGGAAATCAGAATTCACAATATCACGAACTCTGTAGTCACGCGCCTTATGTCTCATGATTCCCCGAACCTCGATGCGGGTCAATCGCTGACTTTCACCCCTTTCATCGAAGCTTCCCCCTGTCGGGAAATCACTACTCGTGATGTCAACAATTTGAATTCCAAAACTCCGAACCCCGATGGGTCGATTCCCCGATACACGTGTGGATTTGACCTCTGCACCTTCTTCCCTTCTATCGAGAATTTGAGCTTCGTGGAATCGCAAATCCTAATGCCAAAAGATTTGGGAATTACCTTTTCTCGATCCCCGATAACGCATGCCACTTGTCTGGCACTGCCTCTAACTATGGACCATATGACCCCTCCGTCGGGATATCGCGTTTCGTGACTTCAAACTGCAAGTTTCCCCTACTCTTGCAAACCCCGATTCTCCGATCCCCGATTCCTCGGGATCTCCTGACAGGCGTCTCACATGATCGACGGTTCCGAGCCTATCGGGATATCGCTCCTCGCGATATCGCAATACTTGTTGCCCAAACTTGGGTCTTCACCTCGCGAATCACCGATATGCGATGTCACGTGTGGATCAGACGGCCCCTATGACTCCAGATCGACGACTCTACTCCCTCCTTAGCTTCGAACCTATGAATTTTCACGCCGTAAACTCCTTGTAGCTTTGCAAGATCTAACAGTCCTCGGTTTCTTGTGGGATGTCTCCAGGATATTTCAACTGTCCGTCCTTCCTTTGATATTTCCTGTGAGATGGATCAAACGCTTCCTCCGTGAAGACTTATTCGCCCACTCGCCAACCTGTGTTGTTTCTCTCAGGATTTCCTCAGCAACGCCTGGACTTATCCTTCAGTGAACTTGTAGGCATATTCCTCCTGAACTTGTTCTACGATTTCGAGTCCCTCCAAGAGACTCTTGCACGCACTCCTTGCGGAAAAATCCTCCACAACGTTAGGTGTCGAAACTTTCGACCCCGCGCATTCTTGCAATGGCAGTCTTGATTTCCTTTGCTCAAAATTGCAACTCTGGGACTTCCTCTAGCCTGCGCACGCCTTGCACGGATCCGGTGCCAAATCTGCACTTATGGGAACTTAGAACAAAAGTTATCTCTATATGAACCCTTCTGTCAACGCACTCCTTGCAGACTATTCAACTGCACTCCTTGCAGGAATTCTCTGGCTAAAGATAGAGAAACAATTGAAACTAACTCCTCATTCTCACAGACTTCAATTCAACCATGAAATCACATACACAACATATAAAAGCAAACGTATGACAGGAAGCAAATATTCATAAGCATAACAACATCAACACAGAGAATAGACACACAACCATGGATTTGAATCAAAGCTTTCTTCTATTAATTCAATATCTGTACATGGATGTTCTCTACATAGTTCCCTGCTTTCTCTTCTGTTCTCCTATTCAATAATGTTACAATGTACAAGTGAGGGTGTCTATATACATTTCCCTCCTTCCATCAGAAACTGTCTAATATAGAATTAAAATCCTATCTACCTGCATTAACTAAAGTAAATGTCGTCCATCTACCTAAGGACAAGAGCTTAAAGGCTCAAGGTCCATTACAATATACAAAGTGCACTTCATTAAATCCACACATTAATGCTTGGCGCAACACTATCAAGGTGTTTTCAAAATTTGTGTAGCTGTCTTCCGCTCCACGCTGGCTTGCTTGATGTGTTGGCGATGCTCCTACATCACCTCGACGGTGGCATCGTCCGGGGCACCAAAGAACTCGGGAAATTTGACCTTCTTGAGTTCACGGTGAATGCTACCAGTAACGGCCGATGCACGCGGTGGAACCTCAGTGGGCGCTAGCACTCTGGCCTCATCTCTGTCCAAATGGCTGATCAGTGCCTCGAACATTCGCTGGAAGGATTTCATCATTCTGACTACATCACCAACTGCTATTTGCTCCTGCCCGAGAACCTACTCGTCTCCCTGGGGGTTAGACCCCTCAGGTGTGGATGCTACTGGAGGCGTCGCACCTCCTCCCCTAGCACCCCGTCGTCTGTCTCCATGGCGTCCTCTAACCATGATTACCTACACGCACACAAGTAAACTCAATTAGCAACAATATAATCAAATCATAACAACAAAATCCGTAGCGATCCCAAGTCGCGGGTTGAACCCTCTCTGATACCACATGTAACGAGCATCCTCGTTACGATGACAAACCTCTTATAACAAGTGCAATTTTTTTTTGTGTGTGTGCATGTGTTCAAGGGTAACAAGACATTATACTCTGCGCCACCACATGATGATGAATCATGACGCATGCAACTGCGATATCAACAAAAGGGTCTAAGATGCACATCAACATCTACTAGCAATGAACAACAATCAACCGAAAAAATAATAAGAATGACTACCTGCCTGTCCTACCTTGCAATGGTTAGGACCTACAAGGCACATAAGAAACACTCAAGCCCAGGTTCCCATCGATTTTAACCATTTAAGGTCTCAGGGATGGCGACTGTTCTGAGGAACATGGAGGTGTCTACATCCCGCCCGACACAAGCAGACCAAGCAAAAATGTGTACACCCATGTATAATAGCAATAAAACGAGCAACAACTCAATATGTCTTAAATGCAGAGTATCATTATGGTACGATCTAATTTAGTCTTAAACAAAATTTAATGCGCAGTTCTAAATTCCAAGGGACAACAGAGTATAATCTAAATTGACATTTAACAAACATTACTAAGAAAGTCTAATGTTCGACGGGATTTAATAACAAAAATATAAGTAATCATTAATCAAAATCTATCTAGTATGTCAATTATAAACTAGCCATTCATTAAAAACTTGCAATATCTTTAATTAGAATTGAATGGGGTATGTTCTCAACACCTGCAAGGATGACAAGGCAGGTTAGAAAAGCAGAGATAGTACTTAGCTTAAAATACATTACACTCGGTAGTACCACATTTTGTCCTTCTACACATTCCACATCACCCTTTATTATTTACATTTGATTATTTTATTGTTTCTAGATTACATGCAATCCACGTTCAATAACTACGCGTATGAATAAACATTGGAATTTTACCCAGTTTTTAAAGTAATTTCATTGCTTTTCCAAATCAATCCTTTATCAAGTTGTGGAAGGGGTTACGTACTATCATTCACTTATTTATTGGGCTACACCACAAGCTATTATGCATGATCAAAGAATTGACAACATTAATTACTAATCTAACCTTTAACAATAAATTCTTTATTATTAGATACTTTTACAAATTGTGTACACATGTATATGCTATATATCATGATTTAACTAAAGTTGAGTACTTGATAATCTACACATAAGCACAAGAATTTCATGAGCATCTCCTCTACAATAATAATTTATTATTAGTTGTATAAATTACATATTAGTCCCTACAATTAACTATACTAAATGTAGATGTCATCATCATAAATAATTACTTAACCACCACATGTTTACTCTGGCAAAAAAAAAAAAATTAATGTAAAAAGGTGCAATTCGCAGGCTCCCAATGATACAGGGTCTCGGTTATTAAGTTACAACTGTACATTTTTCCGATAACAATAATACAGATAAGGAATTAACTTGCATGTTGATCAACTATATATCAAGAGGCTTGCCTAAATTCATAAGAATACGACTATATTAAGACAACCAAGGGATAATGGTTGTGTCCAAGGAACCAAGATAAAAAGGTCATTAACGAAGGAGGTTAACATTACACAATCAATGACAAAAATAATTTGCTAAATCTACGCTATGCCATAGAAACTGCCATCATAATTACAACATCCATGATTCATCCATGCAAATTGTCGTTAAGGTAAGGCCAATCTATGCTCTCTTAGTTTAGAAATTTCTGGCAAGGTGTGAGGGTTTACTGCCAAAACTAATTAATAATTAATAAATTTCACAGACACACTCCCATCCTAACAACTCGCGACCTCACTCTCTGGATATGGTTAATTCACATTTACAGTATTAATTGGGACACAAACTTAGAAGGAGAACTCAGGCATAAGTGTAAGGGCAATCATAGGTAAAGGAAGAAATAAAAAAGGGGCGGTAACCAATCACAAAACGAAATTGCCAGAGCATAATGCCAGAACAAACTTGCAGCAACCATTACAAAACGAAATTGCCAAAACAAATTTGCAGTAACCATTACAAAACGAAATTGCCAGAATGAACTTGCAGCAACCATTACAAAACGAAATTGCCAAGACACATTGCCAAAACGAATTTGCAGTAACCATTACAAAACGAAATTGCCAGAATGAATTTGTAGTAACCATTACAAACAAATTTTCCAGATGAGTGGTGCAGACACAAGGCTAGAATTTACAGCAAACACATAATGCATTTGCTAAATGAAATCAGGGTTTCAAAAAACTTGAATGAAATCAGGAGTTTCAACAACGTTATATAAAATTAAACAACTAGCAATCGTTAAATGAATTCAGGAGTTTCAACAACCTTGAATGAAATCAGGAGTTTCAACAACGTTATATAAAATTAAACAACTAGCAAATCATTAAATGAATTCAAGAGTTTCAGCAACCTTTCCAATAATCAAGAAGATTCAAGCATAAGTCCTAATACCATCTACCAACATAAATAAAGAGCGTACCATTGCCTGATCACCCGCCTCGAATGACGTCCGTGCACTCCGTGCCGCTCCTGCTCGCCAACCGTCAAGACCTCACCGGTACCTCCCAACCAACACTAGGGGTACTCTACTTCCCCCTTAGCCCCCTTGAGCCGCAAAGGGGCCACACACTATCCAGATGGTACGTCTAGCTCCCATCTCACCTCGCAAGGCCGAGCTACCACTCCTCTCCGAGCTGGGAAATCCCAACTCCCACAAGTAAATCAGTCAAGTCACTAATCTGGTAGCGTAACGTTACGCTAACAGCCAATCCCCCCTTCTTCCTTCTCCTTCCTCTCTTTTATAGAGTTTTAGAAATTCCAATCTTTCGCTAAATCTCATTTAATTTAAGTTTTAAATAAAAATCTTCTAAAAATTCTCCATCGTACAAGTGTCATTCATCCCCCACATTCCTCCAATAATTATTTTCTTTAATTTATTAAATTGTCTAATTCCCTCACCCACCTAGAGTTACTCCTAAATTTAATCCTAGGTGTCCCTAGATTCCCTTACAGGTTTTAAAGGCTTTCCCTAAAATGAAGTTGCTAATTTAGTTCAATTTAGAAGGTTCTTAATTGCAGATTCTTTACTAAGTTGACCTCTTGATTTTTACCATAAGTTCCCCTCTTTCCCTTTTTATGTTACCTCCATCCCCTAGTTTCCTAAATTTTTATAATTTCCCTCTTTCCCCTTTTTATTAGAGCTAAAAATGACAATTGCAATTTAACCCCTTTTCCCTTTTATAATTAATTCAACATCTTTTAAAACTATCAAAAGTTAAAAATAATTAATTTCTTCTTTATTTTTTTTTTTATCCACCAATTTTATTTAATTTCTTACTCTCTTCATTTTACCCCAAAATTTATGAAGACCAAATTATTACGTAAGGGGTTTTTATTTTAAATTTTATTATTAAAATTTTATATAGATATTTTCTCAAGGGTAGACAAAATCTTACCCCTAGCGAAGTTTTTAGATGGACTTAGATTCTAAATTGGGCGACATTTAATTAGGGGAGTTGTTTTAAAATTTCTTAAAGTGTTGATTGTCTTAGGGCCATCTAGGTTCATTCCTTTATCATCATCAACGCGACATGCCCTTTAGGACGCACTACGTGTTCCAAGGGTGCCACTCGCCTCTTTTGTTTCTTTTGCACGACATGCCCTTTAGGATGCACCACGTGCTCCAAGGGTGCCACTTGCCCTTTTGTTTCTTTTGCGTGACGTGCCCTTCAGGATGCACCACGTGCTCCAAGGGTGCCACTCGCTTCTTGACTGATTGGTAGACATCAATAACCCCTGGATTCAACACTCCGCCAGGTGGACTTGTGGGAGACTAAGGGCTTCTAAGGAATACGGCCTCCACCTTATTGCATGCCCTTTAGAATCATTGTGAGCGACTGTCACAGTCTGCCATCACGACATTGTGGGTCCTCTCGAACTAGGTAATCGTTAACCTACAGTTTGAGCCACGGCAGGAGTGCTAGTAGGCTGTGGCAGGGCTGCTTTCTGCACCTCTCCCCCAACCTCTCTGGTAGTCGTGTGTGACCCCTTTACTCCATATGTGAGTCTGGTCGGCAAGCTATCGTTAGCCTGCATCATCAACAAATCATGTCAGAACATGTCCACATCATATCATCATCTCAAATGTACTAATATCACAGTAAATCAATCAAACCCAAATAGCACACTCCCTCACTCAATCCGGAGTCCAAGGGGTTCCATCGATGCCTCTGCATCCTCAGGGTCCAAAACCCTACACACTCAGAAAAACCGAGTCAATAGCACCTATCTATGTCAATGTAGTAAAACAACATGTCATCTACCCACGACGCATCATAATCAAAGACATATGTTTTAATATAATAATAATCCGGATCACTTGCGAGCAAGTGTCCTCAAATAATAAGTTCGCTTAGTGTGCCAGAGCGGGATGTTACAACTGCTACCAGATGGTGCCTCTACCTACAAGTGTCATCAGAGGTATGTACTCACACATGTTTAAATAGTTAATCTTTAAAGGTTATTTGCAAGAGAATGGATCTCTTGCCATAGATCCAGAAGGATCTCAAGATCTAACACATTCAGAGGAATAATGCAACCCAGGTGTGATTATTCTGATATGAATCTATTTATTATGACATTATTTTGATCAGTGCTGCATGTTGTAGCTATGACCATCATTCTAACCTTTGATCAAATTCTGAGTCAAGGTATTAGATGGATTAAAAGTTGAGATCATAGAGCTTATCCTCTAACCCAACCTTCTGTCAAGAGATCGTATTGTCTTAGTACAGAATATAGGTTGAAGAAAGAACTCATCATCTTGAGTGAAGGAGACTTGGAAGAAAAGAAAGCACTCATTCTTGAGGACAAGGCTCTAGGTCCCAAGAGAAACCTTATGTGTTATTTCCAAGTTTCCATGAAGGAATGTTCGATCACAACACTATAAGAGTGTTGACCTCATTTTGTACTATATCTCTTACTTTTGATCTTTTCTTTTGACAAGCCATGAGTGATAGCTCTAAAGGAGATACTGTGATGATTACTCGTGCTATTGCTTTATGTACTATTATCAAAATGATATTATTCTTTCTTGTTGTTTAGTTGACCTTGTTTTAGGTCACAGGTGATAACCCTGAGAAAGCTACAGTGAAGGTTGCAGAAGGAAACATATTATATGAGAAATGAAGCAGACTATGTACATGACCATATACACTCATGCACCAAAGAAGATGAAGAAGAAGTTATCTCTTGAGATTCATAATATCTCATATTAAGATTGACTGAAAGCAGCATAAGGCTTCAAATATGACCGAACATTAGAATGGGAAGTAGATCTCATTTGAAGCCTGACTCTGTCTTCCATATTTAGACTTGGTATGCAACACCAAGTATACCCTGTAAGAGATAATGAAGTCCTTGTAGACTTAGAAGAAATTGAGAGTAAGCCTGATCTCAGAAAGGATCAGATGAAGAGACAACTTCCAGGACTGGAAGACAATTGCCATGAGAAGACTAGATCGTAACCTCACAGACTCCTAGGATATATGAAATCTCTAGGATGATTCGCTTGTTTCAGTGACAAAGAAGGAAGTCAGTGAGAAAGACTAGGATATGGATTCTTCCGTGAGAAGAGAAGTCAATATTGACTTCCAATATTGATCTATACAGATCAAACGTGTTGCATATGTACAAAGCCTGATGTATGTCTAGAGGATTCTCCTAGAAAAAGGGAGAAGACTATGATGAGACACTTATTGAAGAAACAGTTCTAGTACTTATGAAGACAACCAAAACAAGCATGATTCATATATAGTATGAGATGCAGGGGGAGCAATCCCCATATTTAAAATTGAGTGGAAGTTGGTGTAGTACACTAGTTGGGTCATGGAGACATGACTACAATCCATGACTACAATGAAATATAGAGTTACCTCCATGAAAGAAGAAGAGATATCGTCAATATCAGTTATTGAGCCACTCTCAGTTTTAGATGAAACTGTTGTCGTGATAGAATAAGAGGAGTTACTCTCATATTTTAGTAGCCACACTGAGAATTAAGCAGTCATTCTTAGCCTCAGAGTAGCTGTAGGTGCAGAGTCCTAGATTCCAGAAGGAATAGTTGAAGATAGATTAGAGGACATACTCCCAGACAGTGAGACAGATAGTGCCTTACAGAAAACACATAGAGCGAGCACATAATTGTGCAGATTGAGTTGTAGCTGAGCAAGTGTACTGGATTGGTACAATGTAATGAGAAAAATTGATTTGAAGATTGAAGATATAAAGACTCGTGTCTTCCAATTGAAGAAGGATTTGTATGTGTTGAAGCAATCTCCTAGAGCTTGATATGGAAGAATTGACAGTTTCCTGACGAGCTTTACCAAGAGTAAAATTTATTCTAACCTCTACTTCAAGGTTATGAATGACGAGCCAATGATATTGCTACTGTATGTGGATGACTTATTCTTAACTAGAGAATAAAATCTCATCACCAAGAGTGAGAAGAAGTTCGTTGCAGAATTTGAGATGAAAGACCTTAGCCTAATGCATTATTTCTTAGTTCTTGAGGTATGGCAGAGCCTAGAGAGAATCTTCCTTAACCAAAGGAAGTATGCAGTCGAAATCCTAAAGAGATTTGACATATTGGAGTGCAAGTCCATGAATACACCCATGGAAGCGAAGCTGAAGCTACTGGTCGACACTTCGTCGGAATTGATTGATACCATGCTGTATAGATAGATCATTATATCGTTGATGTACCTGACCAACACCAGACCATATATATGTTTTTCCTTGAACACTTTGAGTCAGTTTCTAGTAGAACCCAGACATGTTCACCTAATTGTCGTAAAACATGTGATGAGGTACCTTAAAGGTACATTAGATTGTGGTCTTATTTATGATGGAGATCATGATTTCACATTGAGTGGGTACACTGATTCAGATTGGGCTAGATGTGCCTCTTACAGGAAGAGCACTTCAGGATGTTGTTTCAGTTTGGGATCAACCATGATCTCATGGCAGAGTAGGAAGCAATCCAACATTTCTCTCAGTACAATAGAAGTAGAATACATTATTGCGTGTTCTGCCAGCTGCGAAGCTATATGGATTCAAAAGTTGTTGACTGGTCTATTCATCCTAGAGATGGAAGCAACCACGATCCTATGTGACAACTAGAGCTGCATAAAGATGACAGAGAATCCTGTATTTCTTGACAAGTCGAAGAACATATAGATCTGATATCATTACATCCGTGACATAGTACAGAGAGGAACCATAAAGCTCCAATATGTTAGCACAAATGAACAGGTTGTTGATGTGTTGACAAAGCCTCTATCTCATGTAAAGTTTGAGCACTTTCAAGATAAGCTTGGTATAGTCTGAAAGGATCTCCCTTGAAAGGGGGAGTATTGATGTGGTGAGATATGTCAGTCCAGTACTGTGCTTCCAGCTTAATTGTTGTGTTGAGATATGCCAACCTAGTACTGTGCTTCCAACTTAATTGCTATGAAGTAAAGCCAATCTAGTACTGTGCTTCCAACTTAATTGTTGTGTTGAGATACGCCAGCCTACTATTGTGATTCCAGATTAATTGTTGTAATGTAAAAATAGTCTAGTACTGTGCTTCCATCTTAATTGTTGTGTTGAGATACGCCAGCCTAGTACTATGCTTCCAGCTTAATTGTTGTGACGTAAAGCCAGTCTAGTACTGTGCTTCCAGCTTAATTGTTGTGTTGTGATTCCAACTTAATTGTTGTGTTGTGATTCCAGCTAAATTGTTATGTAGTGTGCCAGCCCTATGCTATGATGATGAGCTAGCCTTGTGCTGCGATGATGTACCAGCCTCGTGTTGTGATGATGTTTTTCCATCTTAAGTGTTGTGATGCTAGCCTCATGCTGATGACATGCTAGCCTCGTGCTATGATGATGTGTCGGCCTTGTACTATGATGATGTGTTACCAACCTCGTGTTGTGTTTCCAACCTTTGTGCTATGATATTGCTTCTTTTGATGTTGTATCAGCCTTGTGTTGTTATTGATGATGATGATGTATTAGTGTTATACTAATCCATGTTGATGCATGATCCGAATTATTTTCGGCACGAAATGAGAGCGAAGATATAATAAAGAAATGCACAAAGATATCACAGATATTCAATAATATAACAGAAATGTATCAGAGATGCAACCATAAACACATATATACAGTAATACATGATTTCTATTAATGAAATAAATGTATAGAGACTATAAAAATACAGAGTGAAAGACTCGCAAGAATGGTGGCATCTTATCTCTGAGAAGAGATGTGATGGCTACTCGCATTCACAAGAAGATGATTACAATGAGGCTCTAAAGGAATTTTTACAATAAACAGGAATGCTAAAAACCCTAGACATCCAAAAACCTAACCCTAGGAGATGAAGCGCCAAAAGTCATGTGGACCCCGTTTGGGTAAGTTAGTACATTAACTTCCCAGGGTCGTAACTTTTGCATACGATCTCCATTTTAGGCATATGATAGCCCATTGGAAAGGTATCAGTGATGCCTTTGGCTATAATTGAGTTGGTTCGATCCCAAAAAACCTTTATTTAGGCCCTCAAAATGGCCCCGGAAGTTAAAAACTGCTAAAAATAGTAAATTGCCAAAATTGTCAGAAACTTGTTTTGAGCCAGTCGAAAAAGGTGGGTGGCCACCAATATCCACCTGGATTAATGCAGTTGTTGATGATGATGCCACTTCAACTTCTTGCTGAAGATGATGATGATTCCACTTCAACCTCTTGCTAAAGATGATGATTATGATGCCACTTCAGCCTCTTGCTGAAGATGATGATGATGATATTATTTCATCCTTAATGTTGAATATGATGATGATGACATTACCTTAGCCTCATGTCAATGAGGATGATGATGCTACTCCATCTCCATGTTATGTTGATGATGCTCCAGCCTCTGTGTTGTGTTGATGATGAGAAAAACTTCCGATGATTTATAGATATGCCAGTCAGTGTTCCAAGATGTTGTTGATAATGTTGTCCTCTCACTCACTTGATGTCGTTGATGATGTTGCCCTCTCTCGCACCTGATGTTGTTGTAGAATACCCTTCTTTTTAAGGGGGAGTGTTGAAATAATGTAACTGCAAAGTGTATTCTAGTTATTATTGATGTATTATTCATTAGATTGATCGCCTTTTGTGGATTGATCATGTCAGCTATTGTAAAAGACCAAATCCCCTTTTGGGGATTGGTCAAAACATAATTGTAATAGATAGAATAAGAATTCAACCCCATAATATATTAAAGAGGCCCTAGAATATATTAAACGTGGTTATAACCACCCAGAAGAAGAATAAGTCGGCCCTACCAGTGAAGAGACACCTCCGTCCACATGTGCCAGAGTTTTATAAATAAGGAGGCTAGTGCCTCATTTAGACACACATTCACTTGTTCATTTGAGGAGTAAGTTTTTGAGCTGCAGTTGGAGAAGAGAGAGATAAAGAGAGGTGCATTCTTGGGAAAGGAATTTTTGTATTTGTGTGAGTTATCTGTTGGCATTGTATTGGTTATCTATAATAAGGAATTTTTCTCCCCCATGAGGGTTTCCTAGGATTGTGTATTTCTCAGTGATCCTATCTTATGCTATTGTTATCTAGTGAAATGTAAAGAACTCTAATAATAGCTTAAACCTTAACAAAACCTATAGGTGAGAAAAAGCGTCCAATCTCTGACTCTGGGCGAGCAACAAATAATGCTATAACGTCGATGCATTTGTTTCTTATTTAATAGTTTTAAAAAATTTCCATTGTGGCATAGTTTAATAGATGAAATAAAATACATATTCTTATAAACTTTAAGAGGACTGCTAAAATCATCTCTCAAAGTAGGATAGTTTTAAGAGAATTTATCTTAACACATCTTTAGTAAAGAAAAATTTAAAATCACTTTATGATAAGAGATCATTAATAAAAACTCAATTAAAAGTCTCTGCATACCTTGGATTCACTTGCACCCAAAGAATTATTGATGTAAATGAAAGAATCACTTCTCAGGTTCACCCAAAGCATTATCGATGTAAATGAAACCTCCAACACACAACTTAACTCTCGCTTCCCATCTTGATCCTTTCTAATTTGTGGAATAGTTTCAAATCCCCTCAAATCTCTTATATCAATTTTTGCACTTATATTGTTTTCGAAGATGAATCTACATTTTCAAAAAGTTCAACATTGAATATTGACATCCTTCAATGTTGACCAGATAAAAAAAAACATCTGACAGGGTGGAAGATGACATTGACAATAAACATACACACCTTTTTTTTCTTTCCAATCCTACCCATTTCATATGTAGCTTTGGATTGCACCATTTCCAATATATTTTCCTTCGTCAACTATATAGAGTAAATAAATTTCTATTAGAGAAAAGGTCAAGAGAACGCCTATTTGTTCTGCAAGAAAACACTCAGTGAATTTTACCTAGATCCGAGAAGTCCTTGGTACAAACCGCCATGGCACCATGGATTTCAGAAATGGAATGGTGAAAGATTTTAAAAATGTTAGACATTGTTGCTAATTCATATGATAAAATAAGAGTCATATTAATTATCCATAGCTTCATATTAATTGACTTATATTAATGATCCAGAGCTTCATGGATGTTTCGATGTATACAATGAACTTCTTTTATGAAACTTATTGTTTTTTTCAAAATGTATTTAAAAAGTAGATTTAGAAAAAATATTCTATTATGGGGTGGTTTTCACTTTTACATTCATAATGTGCTATTATTAAGCGCTTTTTGAAAATATTTCTAACAATGAAATAAATAGCAGTATTCACTTTCTTGTTCATAATGTGCTATTAAGATAACTGGGTATTTATAAATAAGACTTTTCAAAATAAAACAACACGAAACTTAACTATCATGGGTTTCGTAAGGTCAGAAGATGCATTTAAAATTTCAAACAATAGAGCGAATATATTCAAATATTTATCCATGCTGAGGAATTGCAAGTGGCTCGGTAGCTCTCATAATATATTCATAAATAAATATAGAAGTAAGAATCATAAGTTCCATGCTTGCTTCTCAACATTCAGACAAAAGGTAGATACAATAAAATATTATAAGGACTGGCAAGTGACATGCCTTCTCATGTAACAACAAATGCAAGCGACATGCTTACTTGTCCCAGAAGGAGCACGTGCGCAATGTGGTTTATAGTGAATAGTCAAAGTTTTGTGGTTTATAGTGAATAGTCAAATGCTCATCGACTCTATGTTCTAGAAACAATAAATGTTATCATTCATAGAGATGTTGAATTTAATTAAAACCGTTTGTAGACCATAGGTTCAACTTTTTCTTCTAACGATTATTCCATAAATCAAGTACTAATGTTCCTTTGTCTAAAAGAAGTTATGATTTTTATGATGAGGTTATAGATAACATTATAGAATACTCATAGTTTTTAACAAAGGTTTCTTTTCCAAATGATAATGGAAATCCTCATCCTTCATTTTCCATACATCAAGTATTAATGTTCCTTTTCCTAAATAAAGTTATGATTTTGATGATGAGATTATAGAGGACATTCTAGAATATTCCTAGTTCACCAAATATTTATTCTCCAAATGATAATGGAAATCCTCATCCTTCATTATGAAATGAATAGGTAAATTAATGAAAGGTGAGGAATTATTATGAGTTCTATTAACATTATAGAACTTATAGTACTAACTTGAATTTATAATACTAATTTTGTTCTCATGGAAACAATATTATCATGAATGATAATGATATCGAGACACAAGGAAGCACATGATCAACACTTATGAAAGAATATGACTTAATGAAAACTAAGACATGCGACTTAGTTCAATGTAATCATGAGAATAAAATTAAATAATGTAGATGTATTTACAAGACCAAATTTAAAGAGCACAACCATGTTAAGATACATGAGGATATATATGTAGCTAAGTATTACTTATATCGACCAGATATATATATTATTTTGAATATTTTTCGTTGGTAGAAAATGCATACAAATAGAAATGTGAATTCCCTAACTTCAACATTTTAGTTGAAGGTAAATTAGATGGATGTGAAATACACATCTCTCAATGATGAATTATATGAAGAGATCTATATGAAAAAACCACTTGATTTTGAGTAGATTAATGGAGAGTTTTTTCTCATTTGAAATTTAAAGAGGACACTCTATGGGATAAAAAAATCATAACATGACTGGTATGATAAAATAGATAAACATCTATTCCAAAATGGTTTTTTTTAAGTCATTAGGCAAATAGTATGTATATACAACATGGTTCAAAATAAATTGTACTTCTAGGTTTGTATGTGGATTATCCTAGTATGAAATGAAGATCTATAGGTTGGGATTATCAAGATAATTTTGAATCACTTTTAGTTAAATTATGTTTATTTTATCATGCATTGATGGACCCCAAGTTGAAGTAATATTAACTTGGAGTATATGAATATTTTAGTCGTAACTAGTTGAGTTGTGGTGTCATGGCTTAATGAACTGCAAACAAGTGAATTTTTAGCATGAAAAAATCAACTCTATAAATTTGACATGGGAAAGTTTGACATGGGTCCGAGCATTGTAATAAGATTATTTATTTGACAGAATAATCAAACTTTTCCTTTTCTTTGTGGATGTTTTTCCTTTCAAAGGTTTCACCATGTAAAATTTAGTGTTCATTTGTGGGATTTCTTTGTGTCACAAGGGATTAACTTAATGTTGTGTCACAGGGGATTCACTCAATGAATTTGTGACATATCATGTTAATTCATGGGATATTAAAGAATACCCCTATTTTCACTAGATATTGAACTCGCCCCTACCCCCCCCAAATCATTTTGTTGAACCCCCCTCCCAATATATATTTACAATTTTAAAACCCATATTTTTTTTGGATATCCTATGTATCAATTTTTTTCATGGAATTTTTAATACCCTTTTTTATTTCTTCCCTTAGTATTGAAACATGATAAAACTTTTATACACCCACAAATAAATAAAAAAATCCAAAAATAAGAAAACAAGTGCATTGACATCCCAAATTAGGGATATGCAACTATAATAAGATAGACGTGGGTTGAAGGGCTTGGAGTTATATTATTTTCACCCCTCTCTTTATTCTAATGCATGTTCATGCATTTTTTGAGGACAAAGGTTTACTTAACTACAAAATATTATATTAGAGAACCCTTCTACAAGAAACTTGTTTTGCATCGTATGGAAAAACACATGAAATCACACTAGATTGATTTCTTTAACCTCTTGCAAATGAACCTTATAGTTGAAGAACCTAGTGGTTGCATTTTTCAAAAAGAACCATGAACATGAAGTCTTTCCTTATGATTAAATTTGTTTGAATTTTTTTAACTAAGCTCCCAAAGGAAAGACCACTTATTGTTGCACCCAAAATCATTTTTGGTTCATAGATGAAAGAAATACAAAAAATGGGGAGTGGAGGAGAAATGTTGAGATGCAACCAAATTCATAAGTTGAAAGAATGGAAAGAGAAGAAGAATATTCTCCTTATAATTTATTCACGATTCTCAAGTATAGTGCAAGAAAAATAAAAAAATCAAATGACAAAATGTTGTCGGCAAATTATACTTGAGGGATTTTACTGTTGGTTTTAGGTGAAAAGAATTTCCCTTGAAACAAGGACACCAACATACTCCATGCTCATTCCCAAATACACAAAAGGAGATGGGTGTTATTTTGAGTCACCCTCTTTCAAAACAATTTTAAAGAGCTATTGAATATTTTGAGGGTGGTGAGGATTAATATTTTATATTGAACACTTTTCAAGCCTTCTTCATCCGGTTGACTAGTATTATTATTGAAATTAAAGGGCATACAAAATTAATCTATTAGGGGCAAGTTCAATATACAACAGTGATAATATTCTTTGAAGTGTTGGGTTATGCAATATAAAGAGGCATTAGATATGTTAAAATACCTTCTCTACATGATCTCCAAGAACTAGCATCTTTATTTGTTCATTACTATAAAGGAGATGTACTCAAATATTTTATTGGAATTGTCGATTTTAGTGTTAAGTCGAATCAAAATGAAAAATATCGAGGAGCACTATGAAAGCTACAACACTTAGGAAATAGAATGAGTAGAGATAGAATGTTATGAAATATTATGACTAGATGATAACACTCCTATGAAAAGCATGGAAATAATTTGACTTATTTTATCCTTGATGATGAATTTGACTTCATCCTTCAAACTAAGGCTAAGAAGGATAGCAATTGCATTTTCTACCTCCTCCCTAAAATCTATAAAACTTCCTTGATACAATAAATATTGAAGCGACCCCACATCTTAATGGATCCAACATCAATGGTGTGTTATTCTCCTATCTAAAAAAACAACAACAAATGGAATTCTTAAATCTAATTAGAGATATCACTAGAAGACCCTTCCCTTGGGTAATTACGTATTCACCCTTTATGTTGAGAGCCTTTGCCCAAACATTCATATAGAGATAGGTATTCATTCTCTATAACACTTCATAAAAGAACAATTTTCTAAGAATAAAGTACATTTTACAATCAACATTAAAGAATGGGTTCTCACCCAACACTATACAGAGTTCAATAGTAGGTTCTACATGGAATAACAATGGGAAATAACTTTAGAGTGTTTATGCTTTCTCGTTTCTCTATTTTCTGGAGTTTCAATTAGAGAAGATGGCTAATCTATTTGGTCTAGTTTACTACAAGAGATTCATTAATTATTCATTTGGAATAATTAATTAATTATTCATTTGGAATCTAGTATGGCTCAAAGTAAGGATTGACTATTTTCTAGAGAAATATGATTCGGACTACCCTACAACGAAAATCATTTCAATTGTCCCTACGAAAGAAGTTAACATTTTTGACTTCATATTTTTCAAGGATCCTAATTTCTCTTCTATAGTATAATTATAAACAAATGATAACAAAAACATATGAATTCCTATCAATGCATTCCTTTCATATCCAACCATCCTATCCATCAGAGGACAACTTTCGTTGTTAGTGTGATGAAGCATTTTTTGGTTCAAGAAAGTACTAGAGATGGCTTCAAGACTATTAAACATAAGCTTTTCCATAGAAGTTGAGATAGAGGGTACCCCTTCAAATTCCTTCTTCCACCTTTATTTAAGGAAACATTAAACAACATATATTATCTCTTGGTTGAAGTTCACTCTTTAGCACTTGAGAAGGGTCCTCTTAAAAGAACAATAATTCTACATATTCTTATATTGGGTAGCTATAAATATTCAAAAAATCTCAATCTTAGCTCATGTAGTTTAGGCCATGTTTAATATATATAAATCTAATGTTGAACTCAAGCATATCCCTAGGGTATTGATATGCTAGAGAAAATTCAAATATCTAAAATTTCACCTTTTTCATGAGTTTCTCAATTTTTCCTACTTTGGAAGGATCCACATAACTTAGTTCCTATAAAAACATATGTACAACAAAGTAGATGTAAATTATTTTATGATGTTAGGGAATAATAGAGAGGCTAGAACATAGTTGAATATAACAGTCAAACCTAAATATGCTAATAACATGATCCTCTAATGTCTAGGAATTATAGTCTTACCTATATCTCACTACTACATATGGGTGGAAAAGTTGACGTCGTACACTGACAGTGCAGATAAAATTGGTTGTACTGTTGGATTTTACTTGTATTTTTTAAAAACAGTTTCCGACGTTCAATGTTTTTCAAATATTCAATGAAAGAGACTTTATCATCGAATATTCGATAGTTGACCATGTCAACAACCTATGTAATGATATTTGACGAAGTCAATATTTCTGTCTGTTATACAACATCTCTCTGGTCAACATACATCAGAATTATGATGAAAAAGTGATATATAATTAAAAAGTTCGAAATATTAGAGACGTTCGACGTTGTTTCTATACTAGCAAAGGTTTGTCGAGGTTGCAAGGGATATATTTAGGTCAGAATACACTTTTTTTTTAATTTTGTTAATTGCATTACAAATACTTAAAATATTGAGGTTGATTTTTGAAGATAATCAACATTGAAAGTTTGGTAAGGAATAATGTCACATAACATTCCTCCGGGAGGAAAAGGAGACGTGAGATTTGGAATGGAGACTTTGGGTGATTGAAAATGTTATTTCCCTTGTAAAATATGCAGGGGATATAATAGAAGGAGATTTTTAATAAAAACAACTAAAATACATTATATAGAGTATGGACAATTTGAAGGCGGACATGAATATTGTCCCTTGGTAAGTTATTCATTATATGTCTTTATATTGCAGATTGTTTTTGTAAACGTTTATAAGTTAAATATAGGGGTTATAGGTTTAAGGTTAGGGATTAAGGGGTTAGGTTGGGTTAGGGGTTAATAGTTTAGGGGCTTAGGAGGTAAGGGGTTATTTTTTAAGGGTTTAGGGTTTATGGGTTTATGGGTTAGGGGTTAAGGGATTAGGGATTAGAGGTTTAAGGGATTAGGGGGAATGGGGTTAAGGTGTTAAGGATTAGGGGGATAAGGTTTGAGGGGTTAGGGGATAGGGATTAAAAGGCTAAGGGTTAACGGTTTATAGGTTAGGCGTGGGTTAATGGTTAGGGATCAGAGGGATATATAATCTCTCAACCATTTATAAACCGTGGTCTCCAAGTTGTGGGAAAGTTTCCATCGACTTAAAAGTTGTGGTCACCAAGTGAAATCAAGGAAGAATATGAAATAATGATGAAAGTGAAATAATAATAGTTTTTTTTTTGTTATTTGTGACTATATATCTCACAAAGTGTCTCTCTTTCTACATGTCAAGAAAAGAAACATTTTTCCTATATTTTTTCAACATATTCATAAACATCTTGATAAATTGCAGAAGCTTCATCATTGATTTGTTGTATTTGCTTCTCGTTCTCACCTAAGTTGATTGTTCCATATAGAATACCAACTCCTAAGTACCCCTAACCATTGGATGGAAAATAGCATGTTAAACCCTAATTCATTATCCCTTGACCCCTTATAAATCCCTAAACCATTAAGTACCCATATCCATGACCCCTATCTACCCCTTAACCCCTAACCCCTAACCTTTGCATAAGTCATGAATTAACCCCTAATCCCTCAGATCTCAACCCCTTATAAATTACACCGTGGTCTTCAAGTTGGGACGGGGAAAGTTTCCATCCACTTAACAATTGTGGTCTCCAAGTGAAATTAAGAAAGAATATGAAATAATGATGAAGGTGAAATAAAAATATGTTGTTTTTGTTGGTTCTCACTATATATCTCACAAAGTGTCTCCCTTTCTACAATATATCAATAAAAGTAACATTTTCCTATATTTTTTCAACATATTCATAAACATATTGATAGATTGTACAAGCTTCATTATTGATTTGTTGTATTTGTTTCTCGCTCTCACCTAAGTTGTCTTTTTATTTTTCTTTGTTGTCTTTATTTTCCTATATCATATTTGTTAACATTTGTATCATTTTAATATTTGTTATATACACTAATATTAATTAATTGTTTGTAATTATAAAGGAGTGACACCCTAAGGAACTTCCCATGGAGGAAGACGTGGTTGTACAAGTGCTTGTTCAGGAACATGGAGAAAATATTGAAGATCAAGTTAATGATACTATGGAAGAAGTTGATGATGCTAATAACACAGTTGAAGAATATGGGAAAAATATATTGATCCAGGAGACATTTAATAATGTTGTAATGGATGATGATGACAACCAATTTGATGGTGTTTTTGATATACTTGTACTTGAAAATGCAACACAACCTCTTTATGAAGGATCCAAAACAAGTTTTCTCTTTGTTGTATTGGTGTTGGTGAACTTAAAGGTTATGAATGGTTTGTAAAGAACTTGTTTCACACATCTCCTAAGGTATGCAATATATTTTATCACATTTAGTACATGATGATAAAAGTTTTATTTTTTCCTCTATTTTATTGTTAGTTTATCATCCATAAAATTTGGATGCAATATGTAGGATTAATATTCTTTATGTATTAACTAATATTGATTTTTTATGTTGTAGATTGTTATGTGAAATTATGTTACCACCATCAAATGTTTTATGTCATACATACCAAGATTTACATGCCATTATGAAAGATATTAGAACGGAGTATCAAGTTATTCATATATGTCTTGATGATCATATTCTATATTATGGAGAACATGCATCAAAAGAAGAATGCCCGAAAGTCAAATTAGTAAATATCGAATTGATCAAGTAACAAAAAAGTTGTCTCACAAGGTTCTTCTTTATATTCCCATAATTCCACATTTTCGGTGATTGTTCAAGTGCAAAATCATAGCACAGTTTATGGATTACCATGCAAAGAATAGAAGTAAATATGGTGTTCTTCAAATGCATGAAAATGGATCTGCATTTAAGAAGATAGAGGAATATGGACACATTTTAAATTTGAAACTCATGATCTTAGGCTTTCATTGGCAGTTGACGGTGTCAATCCATTTGGAGAGATCATATCTACTTACTCGGTGTGGCCTGTTTTTGTTATCAACAATAACATTCTTCCATGGATGTCAATAAAGTGGGAGCACATAATGTTGACAATGATTGTCCCAGGTATTTTCTTAGAATAATTTGTTTTTAACACGGTAACATCTCATTTGTATTGTTTGTTTCATAATCATGTCTTATATTTTTTTGTTGACTCATATATGTTCAATTATGTCTTATAATTATATTTAATATTTTTTTATTTACTCATATCTGTAGTCATTATGTACTATATGTTCAATCAATTAGGTAAGTACCAAGTCAAATATAGGAATGTATATATCGATCCTCTTATTGACGAGTTACTAGAGTTATGCAAGGTCATCACTATGTATGATATCTCTAGACCAGTATGTGTGCAAAGGGAATTTCAATTCCATGATATGCTTGTATGGACAATTCACTATGCCCAAGGGATAACACATTTCTAGGGTATGTTATAATGTTACACTGCACTTGAATAGTGTTTAATTTTATGAAGTTTATATCATGCATGTTTTTTGTATAATCCCTTCATTAAACATACTTCGAATAATTGATATAAAATTTAATCCATCACTTGCAGGTCTACAAATAAAGGGTAAATTTCCATGTCCAATTTGTGGTCCTAAGATTAAATATTATTGTTCAATAAGTTTAGGAAAGGAGGTGTTTGATGAGTATAGTCACCTCCTCTCTAAGAACCATAGGTATCGAAGTACCGAGGAACATATTTTCAATGGGAAATAAGAGATTGGATTAAAACCACACAAAATGACACCTCATCTATGGAACTTGCAAAAAAATAGAAATCGTCAAGGTATGGGTCAAATTGTCTATGTATCATACATGAAATGTTTAGAATATTTTATATTTTTATTGCATTTTGTTCATTATACTAATTGACAAGTATTGTTGTAATATCTTTAATTTATATTCTTCACCTTGAAGTTCGTCATGAAGGAATTAATAATGGGGTGCTTCCACATGGAATAAAAAGTTACCCGACACAATTTAGTAGGCTCCCCTACTATGAGCACCTATAAATTGTTCATTTGTTTGATACAATGCACATCAGGAAGAATGCAACCGAACCGTTATGTCGAATCTTAGATGGAAGGAGCAACAAAGAAAAAATTGTCAATATTTGTAATGACATTAAGGAGGAAAACCATGCAATGCAAAGTGTGATTCATTCAAATAGTGATGAAGACGACCAAAATATAAGTGCCCAACATAGCAACAAAGCAAGGATGTAAAAGAGGTTATTGAAAAAAAAAAAATCCCACTAGATTTTCTTCAAACAAAAAGAATATCCTAACAAAGAAAGGTGAATTAGGTGGGGTAAAAACTCATGATTGGCATACCTTGATTAATGTAATTATTTTGGTGTGTATATTTCTATATTGGTGAAACATTTTCTCAGTGTTTTTTTTCTACCAATTTGGGAACAAATAATGATTCATTTTTTTATGAAAAGTGTAATTTTGCTCAATTCATTATATAACTTATATTTGACTGCATGTGTTTTACTTGTAATGTAGTTCTATATACTTTTTTGTTGAAACCTATGATTTGATTGCATCATTTTTAGATGGTTGTCATCTAAATAAATCTATAAAGAAGATATAAAGTATTGGAGGTTAAAATTCCTCGTCTGATGTGTGAAATGTAAAAGAATCTACCTCCAAAAATTTTCAATGCAAAAGAAGACTACCTCATACACCAAGTTGAGGAGATTGAAAAGTGTGGACCTATACACACAAGGTCAATGTGGATGGTTGAGAGACACTTGAAATCATTGAAGGCTTTGGTTAGACAAAGAGCATGTCCTGAGGGTTCTATGGTAGATGGATATATGGTATATAAAAACATGGTTTATATTACTCAACATCTTCCTAAAATAGCTACAAATATTAATGTGGATCACATTTGGGATGTCAACTCCATCAACAAATTTTAAGGGGAGCACCTATTGGAAAAAGGTAGAATGAGGAAAGTGACATGTAAGTAGATGGGTGGGGATTTGTAATACATTTGACTTTTTTTTATGTATATTGTACTTGTTTAATTTTTAGTCTTCCTGCATTATCCATTATTATGAAGGTAAACCATGGTAACTGATTATATGTGAATTTTTTTATTTTAATACAACAGGTAGAGAGTGGGATGCAATACATTTATACATTGCAAATAATCTTGATTAGATGAAGGTATGGATTGAATGATCTATACAATCTAATAATGGTAGGTTATCATGGTATGGTGTGGATACATTGGTAAAAGAAGACGAACGTAAAGGAGATACCAATCTTACATAGAGGGAAATTGATTTAGCATATGGTTTAAAAGATAAACATGAAATAATATTCACCCATACTATTTTTTTTTTAAATATTTAATTAAGGTATATGGCATCTTTTTTTTTCTTAATTTGCATAATTGCCAAGTATAAATATGTTTATCAATTGAAAATGCATTTTTTACATGTTTGGCATATTTCAGTTGAAACACCACAAGTCTATGTCGTGCAATGGCCACAAATTTCACATCAAAAAGTTGGATGAAAAGATGAAAACTTTTGATAGTGGGATAACTGTAGTATTGCAGGTTACTAATGTTTCCTCTAGAAGTGAAAAACAGCCAAAAGTCTCTATAAATTGATACTATGGATTTTTGGATGATATACTTGAGTGTGACTTTAAATCCTTCAAATTAGTTATGTTCGATGTCAAATGGTACAAGCTACAAATGAATGAATGTGATCATGATAAAATCGTTAATCAACATGTTAACGGATTTACCATGGTTAACACAAGGAATGTTGAGCGAGGATCGGAGCCCTATGTTCTTCCAATCCAATGCAAACATGTATTTTACTTAGAGGTTTTAGGTAGAGGGGGTTGGTCATATGTTGTTAGATATGATCCAAGAGGAAGGCCGATAAAGTATAATCTAGTGGAAGAAGATGATATTGAAGAAGAAGAAGATGTAGAGGAGAAGTTAGGTCATGTGTCACACGAAGACGTCGCAAAAGTTCAAGGATATGTTCTAGATAATGTTTTCGATGAAAATGATATTGACGATGTGTTAGATGAATAACTTGAAGAATTCGAACCAAATGTAGGATACAATGTTCCTGATGATGATATAGATGATGATATGATTGGAAATGACGACATTGATGATGATGTTGATATGGCCAATTCTTTCAACCTCAATTTTGAATCGGATGATACAGATGTTGAGTTGGATGAAGAAGAAAATTAATGATATCGAAATTTTGAAATGTACGAGGTATGTATTTATATGTTTTCAGTTAATTTGTTCTCTTTCATTTACCTCAAAATTTTGTCTTCTTAGTTTCTATGCTTGATTCTTACTATATTGCTTTCAAATATTTTATAGTAGATAAATTGGGTATTAGGGAATTGAGAGTGATGTGTGGGTAGGGGGGGCATATGAGCTTCCACCTTCACGTGGTTGGCCTTGTTCAATATAGAATATATTATTCTTGAAACCAATAGAAGCTCATTCAGGTTTATACCATCATCTCCAATTTTAAATTTGGTTCGTATAACAATTTTCAAGGTTGTCCATTTACCAATTAGTGGAAACTATGCTTTAATTTGACCCCACACAGAGTGACCTATGAATGGGGCCAATGTTGAAATTTTTTCATTTTCTACTTGTATGCACTAAAATTTGACATGGTTATAGTAGATGCAATTGTTGATGGTATGGAAGGGTTTTGAGAATCAAATACGACTCACACAAAGAATTTGACAATCAAACAAAAAAATTATAATCTAATTGTGAAGGAGATGAAATTATCCATCATTGTGTTTTTCATCATAGTTGTCATTGTATTATGAGAAGGTTTCAATGAACATGTTTTTCGTTCCTATAACATCTTCGTTGGAACTTTACAGAAGCAACGATCAATGAAAGGGGCCAACATTTAATCTTTTCAAACTATGCTTCTCCAAGTCATGGACATGTAATGAGGAAGAACTATAAATGGAATATGTGTTAGGGACCTAACCTTCCTAACCCCTCACATAGGTAGAATAATATAGTTCCATGTAATAAAGTCCGACATTAGTTAATAAAGACTATTTAATAAATTGGAATAAGTCAATGTAAGAAGACCAAATAGAAGCTTCCACTTCTAGAAGGATCTTCCTCTAGAATGATCTTTAGAAGATAGAATTAGTATAAATAAGAGTAGGAGTCATGAGAAGTTTTGTCTTGAGAATTATTGTAATAGAGCACTTCTCTACTGGAGGTTGCCCCCTCGAAGAGGTAAGTGAACATTGTTTCCTATTAATAAATGTATTATTTTGGTGTTGTGGTTTCATCTAATGTGTTGTTCCACTATTTTTCTCTACGATATTTTTGTTTTCAGCTATTATAATAGATTTGGTACCTTACAAGTTGTATCATAGCACTTTCCTTGGAAACAATTTATGGGTTAATTTTTTCAGGGTAGAGATGTATTTCAACATCTTAAAGCTATAGAGATCTATCATTCAACGCATTAATATGTGGTCAGGGAATCATACATGTAGTAACTACAAGTGGTACTTAAGCACACATTGTTGGCCACCATTGTAACCCCTGTTGGTACCCCTTCGAGTGGTAGCGCATCAGACAATACCTGTATACGGATCGACCTATATATCATGAAGCACTCCATAGATAAATTGATCGGTCACCTCACTGCTATAGTTCCATCAAGAACAACACTCGGGAAGTTACTCTCTAGTACTTTGGTAATTGGGTAGTACGACTAAGCATACAGTCTACCCTCCCTAGTTGGTTCCCTGAGATATTGGTCTGAGTACTACTGTTCGATCCAACATGTATATCAAAGAGATATAGAATAGGGAAAACCCACGTCTGTAGAAACCCTAACAAATCCTAACCCATGGGACACAAGCAACATAGAAAGGGAACATACAATATTTATGCTGATCAAAATTTGTGCATTTTGACACTACTTTTTTCCTATTACGAATTTGGGCATTTTGACACTACAGTATTATTCAGATTAGAGTATAACTATGTAGAAGTAAATAAAATAAAATTATGGGGCCTATATGCACCCTTATTTGAGACCTATCCCATTGGACTCATTTTTTCCTCTTGATCGCAGTGATACCTATCATTTTTCATCCTTTTTTCCCCGGTGGTATCGACCCCTCTCGACACCTCTACTAGGGCCCTATTCCATTGGAATCCTATTTTTGTCCTGATCCAAGTGATACCTATCATTTTTTTAGCCTTGTCTTTCCGTGGACTCACCCGACCTTTTCCACCACCTCTCTTTTCCACCTCTTCTTGTGTTTTCCCCTCACCATGTCCACCACTTGCAACCAAGATCTTGAAAACCACATCACTACCCACATCGACTACCAAATTGACCAAATGAAAGAGGAAATAAGGAAGGACATCAATTCCCACCTTTCCAGCCAACTTGCATCCCACCTTGAATAATAGATTGACTCATTTGTTGCCAAGGTCCTAGAAAAACTTCCCATTCATGGACTCTATTCATCATCTGACCCACATTCTAAGCTCGAAGGTATATATTCCTCCAATTCTCAGTAGTTTCATTCCACCTCTTTTCATCATCATCTTCATCTTCCACAAGTGGAGGTGAAGAAATTTGATGGCTCAAATCCAACTGGTTGGTTCACTCAAATGGAACACTACTTCTCCTTGCATGGAATAACTAATGAATTGGCCAAAATTCATTACGATATCCTCTATTTGGATCATGAACGTTGGAAATAGTGGAAATGGCATTGAAAATCACGCCAAGGATATGTATCCTGGACATAGTTTTTGGATGAACTTTATGACCACTTTGAAACTGATACACACTCCTTGGGTTGTTTGACCAAATTGAAATAGTCCAGTACTATGGAAGATTTTATCGCTACATTTGAGCAATTAGCTTTCAGAACAGAGGGCATGCCTGATACTTTTTTTAGAGAATTCTTTATCAGTTGCTTCAAGGGGGGAATCCACGCCCAAGTGCTCATGACTTGCTCCCATACTTGGTTGTAAGCTACTAAACTTTTCAAGGAATCCCAACATGTTTTTTTTTTCCAAGGAATCCCAATAGGGAAGAAATGGTTGAACACCAACTCAAGGGTTTTTGCTATAATTGTGATGAAAAATATTTTTCGGGGAACAAGTGTAAGGAACAAAAATTTTTCATGGCCATATTTGAGGATGTTGTTGATGAATATATTGAGGCTTCTAATGTAGTATATATCCTTTACCTATCTCATGTCACTCAACCATCTAATCCAGCAGAAGTTGAACCAGTCATTTTCTTAAATGCACTCACTAGCTTCTCTACTCCCCAAAACCTCAAGCTAATTGGCTACATAAAAAGTCATAAAGTCATCATTCTCATTGACATTGGTAGCACTCATAATTTCATTCATCGATGCATTTCTCAAGAAGCCCATTGTTATATCCATGCATTCAATAATTTTCAAATCATGATTTCTAATGGAGGTTCCATGAAATGTGGGGGGTGTTGTGAAAATGTGTTTCTCCAAATTGGTCACTACAACTTGAAATCTCATATGTTTGCTATCGACATGGGTGGTTGTGACATTGTGTTGGGTGCACAATGGTTACGCACTCTTGTTCCTATCCTCATGGATTTTAAGGAAATGACCATGCAATTTCAATAAGAAATCCAATAATATAAGTTCCAAGGCATCACAGTAGGCTCCCCTAATATCATCAGTTCCCATCGAATGGAAAAGATCCTTAAAGAAGGTCATTCAAGAATTATTTCCAAAATCAATTCCATTTAATCCGTTGGGACACCTTTAGTACTCCTGACCTCCAATATATACTCTCTAAACACTAAAATATTTTTTCCACTCCCCATGGCCTTCCCCCTTCCCACATTTTTCATGATCAATCCATTCCTCTAGTTTTGGGAAGTCTTCCTCCCAATTTCTTCCCATATCATCATCCCTTTTCCAATAAGAATGAAATTGAGAAGCTTTTTCATGAATTTCTCAATGCAGGTGTCATCCTCCATAGTACCGACCCCTACTCTTCTCCTGTGGTGATGGTCCTCAAGAAAGAAGGCATGTGGCACATGTGTCCAAACTTTCATTCTCTCAACAAAATCACCATCAAAGACAAGTTTCTCATTCCTGTCATTGATGATCTATTGGATGAATTGAGTGGTGCTCAATACTTTACTAAAATTGAACTTTTTTCTCGGTACCACCAGATATGTATGAAAGAGGATGACATTCCCAATATGGCCTTTCAAACTCATGAGGACTAGTATGAGTTCTTGGTCATGCCCTTTGGCCTATGTAATGCCACGTATACTTTCCAAATTCTCATGAATCATCTCTTCCATCCTTTTCTTTTTCATTTTGTCTTAGTTTTCTTTGATGATATTCTCATTTATACTAAAACATGGACAACCCATCTTTCCCATGTGGATCAAGTTCTCCATCTCCTTTCTCAGCACCAAATTTTTCTCAAACAATATAAACATGCATTTGGAGTGTCAAAAGTGGAGTATCTAGGTCATATTGTTGGAAAGAATGGTGTAAGGGTGAATCCTAAGAAAATTGAAGCTATGCAGGATTGGCATCGCCCCAAAACTCTCAAGAGATTGCATGGTTTTCTGGGTTTAACATGCCATTATCACAATTTTTTTAAGAATTATGGAAAAATTGCATCACCTCTCATTGCTCTCCTTAAAAATAATTCTCTCAATTGGACTCCTACAACTGATCAAGCCTTCCATGCTTTGAAAGAAACTATGTGCACAACTCATGGCCCAACCCTTCCCAAATTCAAAAATACTTTTGTCCTGGAATGTGATGCATCCAGGAAAGGAATTGGTGCAGTTCTCATGCAAGAAGGACAACCAATGGCCTTCACTATTAAACAAATTTCGAAGCACCATTTGGTACAATCAGTGTATGAAAACTAAATGTTGGTTATTATTCATGCTGTGGACCTTTGATGTCCTTATCTCTTGGGTCAATGCTTTCAAATTAAAACAAATCATGAAATCCTCCAAATTCTTGGGATCATCATACTGGATTTTATCACTGAATATTGAAGGTAACCCACTCAGGAACCTTTGAATCTTGAATGGATTATCCTTAATGAAGTCAAGATATCTTAGCAACTCTAAGAATATTCTCTCATACTCATCCATGGCCATGCTCCCAAGATTGAGTTCAAATAACTCCTTCACATTCCTATCATAATAATTATTGGACATGTATTTCTTCTAAAAATACTTTTTGAACTGCCTCCAAGTGATCCTCTTCTCCTCAATTTGCTTTATTTGCAAAAAATGGTCCCACCACATTGACACTTTTCCCTTGAGTTGGTAAATTGCAGTTCTACCTTCTTCTTGTGAGGAATAATTATGCAATTGGAAATACTTCCTCATCCCCAATAGCCAAGTCTCTACATCCTCATCTTTTGTGTGCTCACCATCAAAGGTAGGAGGTTTTATCTTCTTCAACTCACCTTTTAATTTATCCAATACAAAACTCCTCCTATGCTTTCTGATAGGAATCACACTTGGAATACTCTCTGATCTCTTGATTGAGTGTCTTGGTGAGTGGTGATGATCTCTACCAACACTTCTAGATTCTTCCTTCTTGGCATGAAATATTTAATCCTTTGTCTTACTTGAGGCTATCTCTTTATCCACCTTCTTATGTATCTTGTCCAATATTTACAACAACTTGAGGTTTAATCCATTATGTTGCTCCCAAGATTTCATAAGCTTCTCATTATAAACCTTATATCTTAGCACATATCTTTGTATACTATTTATGGTATCTACTAAATTTATGCTCTCATCTTTTCATTCTCCATGTGCATTTGATTTAGTCCCCGCATTACCCATGTTGGCATACAACCCCCTGACTTCATCTTCATGGTTGTAAGTTCATTATGCATCTTCCATGTCTCTAGTATCTGTGTTGATTATGTTCTATTATATTTGTGCCCTTAATTCTCCAAAATGTGCATGCAATAGGATTTGTTAGAAAAAATAATTCAACAAATCTATAAAATTATGCACAACTCCACCCTTAAAGTGCACCTGAACTCTTATTTCTAGTTTCTTGTGAATTTTACTACTCAATTCAAATTTATGGGTGAATATCTATATTCCTCTATTCAATAGCTTTCCAATGACTATCTCCTTTCTCCATTATGAGTTCTCAGCAACAAGTTATAGTCATCTAAACATTACCCATTTACTCCTTTTTTGTACCAAATGATATACGTGTCTTCTCCCTCCTCCTATACCCTTTTAGGTACCCAGATTCTCAATCTAACTCCATGAGCATCTTCGATGGTTCATTATCTTTCCACAGACTACTCCTACACTCCGAACCGACTTCTGAGAAAGGAGTTATGCCCTCTTGAAGTAATCTGGTATTGAAATTTATCTTGCAGGATTTCAACTGTAACTTTCTCATACAAACTCTGTTTTGTGAAAGTTTTAGCTCATTGGAAATCTCTCTCCAAGTTATTTTATTTAAGATGTAGAAACTATATATGGTTCCTACTGCATTTACTATGACACTTATAGTCTTGAAAAGTAGAACTCCTTAAAACGTTGTTTAGGCCCTCAAAAATTCCCTACACGATTATGACCTTCAAACTACAAATGTTTTGTGGAAAATCAATAGTTTTTTTCCGTGATAGACCACCAAATTGACTCGGTCCTATAATAAAAAAAAATCCTTCCCTTTCCTCCTTCTCTTTTTCCCTTTTGAAGCTTACACGTGCATCAATTTTGTATTATGTACCAATATTCGACACGCGTAAATTCTACACACGCAATGCCAATATTTAGCACACGTATAACACACCAATATTCAGTGCACACATATTTTATAATATGCACTAATATTTAGCATGCTCAACTTTTATATCATGCACCAACATCAAGTGCATGCAAATTTTTCACTGCACACTAATATTCGGTGCATACAACTTTTGTGTCGTGTGCACAACTTTTGTGTCGCACACCAATATTCTTTATGCATCATAAGCTCTGCACCATGCAGTGCCAATATTCTTTGCACACACATCATGCACCACTACTCCATATGTACCACTAATTCTACTCTTTGTTGTGCAAATATTCAACGTGCACACATTACTCAACAACATTAAGCACACACCAACAATTCTTCTTCACGCAAAACCAATATTCAAATTTCACACACTGCACACCAACATTACATGTGCACCAACAATTCTACGTCTTAGCGCAGTCTCAATATTCAATGTGCAAATAATATGCACCAACATTACGCATGCACTAACAATTAAACTCTGTGCAGTGCCAATATTCAATGTGCACGCCCTTTGTACCAACATTATGCTCACCCCACAAACTATGCATCGCGCAACACCATAATTTAGTGAGAACACCTCGTGCACCAATATTTTACGCACATCACCAGCTTTGCACCACGTAGCACCAATACTTAGGACACACAAATCCTTTCTTCACTTAGATGATTTTTCCATATTTCTAGCTTGCGAGCATTGCAACCATCATGAAAATGGATGACTTTCTTGTCTAAGCCAATTCGGTCACTTGGAAGATGAAATTCCCCCTCCATAACAACCATTCTAAGTGCAATTCCAACTTGGCTTTGCCTAAAAATTTGTTGATTTCACTCATATTTTACCACTTTTCCCCAAATTCGACATAGCTCAAAGCCTGCGATAATGAATTTACAAACTTTATACTAATCTCTAGCCCATACAAGCCCAATGTTGAACTAGAAGCTCTAATACCACAATGTCACGTCTACCATTACTGGCAAACCTGAAAATCTACTTGTCAACCATAATGTAACGTACCCAAACCCAAGTTGAGTCAAGCCACACACAATTTCTTATCGGAGACCAAATCCAATTGTGGAAATAACTCTGAGATAATCCATGTGCACAACTAGCCTTGTGTTGTGCACATAAACTATTCCCAATGCATGCAACAACTATTTCCAAGAGCGTGCGACGATTTAAACCTCACATTGGAATATCATAACGTTTACTACTAAAATTAACTAAAATATACCATTTATTAAAACATATATTCATTTACAACTTGGGATTCGACCTAAAAATATTACATTACATAAAGTCACTAATGCACCTACCAACTACCTACTAGTGTAATAAATGGGTTGATGGTTTTATTAGGAAAGATTGCACGTGGATTTCCATGGTTGTAGTTTGTTATTCATTTGTGAATTTGATGTAGTGACTTGCAAGCTAATTTAAGGATATTAACTTGAAACAAAACACAAAAGGCTTCTATTTCGATAGGACTTGCAGATATTATTGACATGAGACAAGAAACAACCACGAGCCCCACACCATCGCAATAAGAGGGGAGGATTTTCCTTATTAATATTTAATATTAATTTAAAATAAAAATAAAATTTGAACTGAAATGAACATGCTAGGGAAAGGTTGGAAATGAGGGATTATTGGTCAAAGTCGGAGGATAAAGTTGTAAATGTGGAGGTGTATTGAGAGACACCAAAGAAATTTAAACTAAAGACTACAAACTAGATAAGGAAAAATATGGTGCTTGGTCTACCGAACATTAAATTAAAATAGATATAAATAGAGATAGGCATGAATTGACCCTTAGATTCAATTTCTAAATATTTTAGGCTTCGTCAAAAATTGTATTGTAGGATTCTAATTTGTGGTTGGTTACAACATGTGGTGGATGGAAAATAATTTTTTCGAGCATGCAAATAGGGTGGAAGAATGGAATTAGTAACGTTTTTGTGTAGAAGGTAAACACCACACCGTCACCTTTAAACATTGCATTGTGGACACATATTTTTAGAATCTGTTGGGTTTTGTTTGATTCAAATTATTTTTTGCTAAAAAAAAAAGTTTAGAAAATTTATTTCATTATGTTACAAGAGGTTGATTTGTTGGTTTTAGTATAATTATTATTGTTATTATGAATAATAAAATTTAGTTGTTTTTTATTGGAATGGATTTTGGAAAAAAAAAATTCTTCAATTTTAATTTTAAAAAAGGTGAAAAAAGGAATTAAAAAGAAATTTAAGATTTTTTTTGAAACATAGATGACTTTAAAATCTCACTTTTCTCATTTTCAAAGATCTAAAAAAGTCAATTTCATTTATAATTTTAAATAGTTAAAACTATGGTCAATGCACATTGCCATGCTCTTTGGAATTCTTCTTTCTCTTCTCCTTCTCCTCCTGCTTTTTAGTGAAGAAATTAAATCCTTTTTCCTATTCTAAAAATGAAGAGTGATAACTAACCCTCCAATATGGTAGATAAGTTTTTATTACTTATGCCTTTTAATAATAGTATTCAACGGTTTTGATTCCATTCCTTGTAATTGTATTCAAGTTTTCAATTTATATTCTAGAAACTATTTTCTTTCAGGAATAATTGACAATCATAGGGGAGGTTTTAATGAAGACAAATGGTAGACTTATAAATGACAAGATAATATCAAATCTATAATAGATAATATCAAACCTATAATATTCATCTTATTATTTTTTAAGTATCTTATCACAAAATTTGTAACATAAGATAATTGTTTTATCTTTTGTGACTTAAATTTATGAAGAAAATATAATATTTTATATGTAGGAGAAAGATATTGTATTTATATATAGATTTATTTACTTTGTTATAAATAAATAAATTTTATTATATTTTAAGTGAAAATGGATATATTTTAAGTAATTTTGATAAGTAATTTTCTTATGATTCATGTGTAATAAGAGTTTTTGGAACATAGGCTAATGTCTTTTAAGTATTTGTAACGCCCCTCCTTGTTACGACAACAATGCTGAAAATAGGTGATTTTTTTTTTTGTTTTAAAAGTGTGTGCGCGCGTGTGGGAAGGGAAACAGACACACTGGACTCTACGTCGCCACTCGACGACTGACAAGACGCAACCATGACGATCACAACAAGAGGACGCAAGGCACACAACAAGAACTGCAAGCATTAACAACCAATGACATAAGGCGCACAACAAACAGTTATGAGCATAAAACCACACAAGGTGTTACATACAGTACAGTCACGGATGGGAGAATCCATAGTAGCGGAGTTTACTAATGCTGCACAGAAAAGCAGGGCGTTTAATCTTAGTCCTTTTCTCTGGAGAGAGAGAAGGTCAGATAGGCTCCTAGCTGACTGCTCAGGCTGAAACTAGTGAGCCCCTCATGTGTGTCGTAAGAGTGGAAACCCTGCCTTTAAAGGGCCCGAGACTCTTGATACAACATTGGATTCTTGACGCAGAAAAACACACAGACATATATACTAAGGCTTACCAGGAGGTGTCTAGATCACTCCCGATACAAGCACAGCAACAAGGGATTGATTACAACCAAGTACAATAAGGGTTTGAGAACAAAAATCCACATAGGAAGGCATAAGCTAAATACAACCTCGTCAACTACCCGACCAATATTCCTGGCTAAATGCCAATATCTAAGATCTAATAGGACGATAAATACCTATCATTGAACCGGTCTAGGTTAATTGTAGTTTTACATCCTGAAGGCGGGTCATAAACCAAGTTGTCGACTACAACATTAGGTTAGTATTGAGAGCATTTTAAAACTCAATAAGTCGATATGTACACCTTAAATTAGCATTAAGAATCGATCATCATTAAGTGTTTAACAACTTGAAGAACATGATACAAGTCATAATAATTTAACAAATATTGGCATTGCAAATTAGACATAATCATTAACACTTCAATTTAAACGAAGATTAACCTTGCGATTTAAACTTCATCATGAGCATTTCCAAGTAACAATTATTAACATTACGATCGGCTTCATTATTAACATTGCTAATTAAAACACCTATTAATCTTGCAATTTAAACAAGTGTTACCATGGCAAATCAAGCGAATATCAATGTTGCAGTTTAAGCATCATCATTAGCATTGTAGTTTAACAATATTATCCTTGCAATGTAACCAAGTACTAATATTGCACATTAAACCAATATTACGATACCTTCCAATAACCTAACAAATAATAGCATTGCAATTTAGACATTATCAATAACACTTCAATTTAAACACAGATTAACCTTGCAATTTAAACTTCATCATGAACAATTCAAAGTAAACAATTGTTAACATTTCGATTGGCATCATTATTAACATTTCTAATTAAAACAAATATTAATCTTGCAATTTAAACAAGTGTTATTATGGCAAATAAGCAAATATTAATATTACAGTTTAAGCATTATCTTTAGCATTGTAATACCATACATTCCCTACCCTAATCATTCACTAACATTGCAATATACAACAAATATGTTTTGGCAATTTAGACTAGAATTATCATCGCATTTAAGCAATTAAATCCAATGATGAAATAAAACACAGTTTGAATAACAGCCTAACTATTTATCTAAATCGATATCCCCAAACCAAAGGAAGAACGTTTAACCAACACATGGCGACCTGTGAACAAAATAACAAATTTGCATTGCAAATTAAGCAATTAAATCCATTTATAAAATAACCATAGTTTAAATAACAACAAACTAATTATTTAGATTATATTCCCAAAACATAAGGTGGAACGGTTATCCAACAATGGCGACATGTTACTAAAATAACAATTTCACAGTAGTAAGGGGAGCAATAAATCTGGCCGTTGCATAGTTCTAAAGGGCAGTAAAAGGAATACGACAATTCATAACGCTATAATGATAAGGCCGTTACATCTGCCAGTAACGACTCAACGACATTCATCTATGCCTGTTTGATTCTTCCAAGGACGCGCAAATCGGTAAAGGAGATAAATGCACAATTAAACGCGTGCACAGTCTGTCAACCACGCCCAGCTTATTCTTCCACTGGCACACAGGCCAACAAGTATACCTGTCAAGCAGAGTACGTTTAACCAGATCTCCTTATTCTAAAGGTTTGCAGCTAAGGGGGATTCCCTGCTAATCTGGGTGGCGATTTCTGGCCAAGGATGATGTCTCTATTTTTACTTGGAATCTACGCAACGTTTAAGGTTTACTACCATCAATAACTACAATTGTAAATTGCAGACATGCTTCAGGCGTTAACGCTGAAGGTTACCTTAAACCCATTCAACAAAAACATGGAATTACTTTTATTTAAAAAAATACGCAGCAGAGAAATCGCAGGCTCATTAAAGACCTGGAAGTTTAATATATGCACTCAGGAAATAAAAAGACTACTTTTCTTAGTACAACACCTAAGTTTATCCAAACAACAAAGGGATTCACTTTATGTGTACAACCACCGTAAATCCAACAATATTATAGACCTCTATTTCTGTGCGCATCCACACGCTGTATCTCTAAAAACATATATCGGGTACCTACTGACTTAAAGAAAAAACATAAGCGGTGGGTTCTGTTCGTTCATCAGCTGTTTTGTTTTTCAATTTATATTATTATTTTTTTGAGTGATACAAGAAGTCTCCCCCTACTTGGGCTGTGGAGCATCCGGCTTCTCTGTGGCGGTCAGTAATAGAGAAGAAAAATAATAAAAAATTGACCGGACGCATGGAAGTCTGAAATCGAAGTTAACCTAAATGTGTCCCATACGGCCCTTTTCCATTTCAGCAAACCCGACAATAGTTGAGGAAGAGTCGATCGGACATAAAGTGGGTAATTTGGTATCGATTTTCTTCACGAAATTAGTTGTTAGGGAAAGGATCTGAGCATTTAGTTTACAGAAATATGGTGTCTCAGAAGAGTCTAGCGGTCGCTGCCATGGCCGTGGTTTCGTAAGCATAAGGGCGCAACTTGCATGAAAATTCAGGCTTCCACGAATGATTGCATGGTGGTTCCACAGATTGGGAATCGGGTTATTTTTCTTTACAACCCGGAACCCCCCTTTTGTTTTTGTTTTTTTTTTGAAATGCTGAGAGCCTGTGCTGCCAGAGCCTTGACAATATGGAAACAAGACTCGAGAACACGCACTTACCAGATGTTCCGTTGTGAGTGCCTCCAGGCCTCTAATAATCATAAACGGGTTTTTCTCAACGAAATTCTACTAGAAGTTCGGACTTGGTGTGGCCCTCACATTCCCCACCTGATAACTGGGTCTTCAGACTGGTTGCAGTGTGTAAGTATATGGATCTATATCTATTGCACCTTATATATATATATATATATATATATATATATATATATATAATTCTTCCCGGAGGATTGAAAACCCTAGAAGGAACTTTTGCACATCTAGACCGTTTGTTTCAATTTCATTTTCATAATGCACGCCGAGGAGGGCAGGAATGGCGTAGCGACATATTAAGGTCTATGCCTGAAGGACTCCATAATAAGCGATTTATTCATTATGATGAAAGCAAGCAAAGAACAGGAGTTGAGTGAAATAATTGAACGTACGTGATAGTGAGGCAAAAGGATATGATATTACTATAAGGTCGAGAAGATTTTCAGATGCAGAAAGACAACTAAACGGGACCCTCTGATCTTGTATCTATCACAAATTGCAGCAATAATTAAAAACACATCAACCCACCGGAGTAAGCAATAAAGAACAACCATTCAGCCCGTCGATAACCAACATCTATTGAAATTAAATATTCCTCCATCTAGATTATCATTCACAAGTAGATCTAATCATAACCTAATGCATTCTACTGTACAAAACAAAGAGCGTACCGTTGCCTTAGCTCGCCGCAATTACTTCTGTGCTTCGTGCCACTTCCGCCTTCAGTGTTGCTCCCGCTCGCTGACCATAGAGGACTCACCGGTACCTCCCAGCCAAACGCTT
This sequence comes from Picea engelmannii, assembly GCA_009831015.1. Classification (NCBI taxonomy): domain Eukaryota; kingdom Viridiplantae; phylum Streptophyta; class Pinopsida; order Pinales; family Pinaceae; genus Picea; species Picea engelmannii. The sequence continues at coordinate 539,095 of ML777781.1, forward strand.
GGGGTACTCTCCTTCCCCCTTAGCCCCCCGAGCCGCAAAGGGGCCACACATAACCCAGACGATAGCCTAGCTTCTCATCTCGCCTCCAAGGCTGAGCTACCACTCAAGTCTACTGAGAATCCCCAACTCCTACAAGAAATCAGTCCAGTCTCTAGTCTGGCAGCATAACCATACCAATAGCTCAAAAAAAAACCCCTTCCTTCCCCCTCTCCCCGTCTCAAA
>ML777781.1:539930-563988 GCA_009831015.1 Picea engelmannii
AAGGGTGCCACTCGCCAACTGAGTTTCTTTTGTGCGACGTGCCCTTCAGGATGCACCACGTGCTCCAAGGGTGCCACTCGCCAATTGGACTGATTGGTAGACCTCTATAACCCCTGGAGTCAACACTCCGCCAGGTGAACTTATAGGAGACTAAGGGTTCTAAGGAATAAGGCCCCCCACCTTATTGCACGCCCCTTAGAATCATCGTGAGCGACTGTCGCAGTCTGCCCTCACGGCATCGTGGATCCTCTCGAACTAGGTAATCGTTAACCTACAGTTCGAGCCACGGTGGGAGTGCTAGCAGGCGGTGGCAGGGCTGCTGTCCACCCCTCTCCCTCAACCTATCTACAAATCATGTGTGGCCCCTTTACTCCATATGTGAGTCTAGTCGACAAGCTATCGTCAGCCTGCATCAACAATAATCATGTCAGAAATGTCAACAACAAATCATCACATCAAATGAAACATCATATTAAACATATCAACCCCAACAGCACACTCCCTGACTCAGTCCGGAGTCCAAGGGGGTTCTACCGATGCCTCTGCATCCTCAAGGTCAAAAACCCTGCACACTCAATGAAACTGAGTCAATAGCACCTGTCTACATCAAATAGTAACACATCATGTCATCTGTCAATCTCATCATAATCAGGTATAAATGGTCTAACATCATAAAATTCCAGATCACTTGCAAGCAAGTGTCCTAAAAAATAAGTCATCTCAGTGCGCTAGAGCGGGATGTTACAGTATTTGTATAAGCATCTTCAAGATATTGGTATAAACATCTTGAAGATACTGACATGCAATGTTGTAATTCAAACTTATGCTTGAATTCAAATCTACAATGACACCTATTTTTAACATGATCGAAATCTCCAATACTTAAAGGTTCAAAACCACAACTATGATTGTTTTCTCATTCCCTTATTACCAAAATATTTCCTCTCACATATTGAAATTCATGGTTGGAAAATGAATTCAAATCCAACAAAAATATTTTTTTGGAGGATTCTTTCTCTCCTAATTCATTTAGTATATTTTTATATAATTTGTCATAAGATTTAAAGTGAAAAAAAAAACACTATTCCAAACTAATTTACTCATTACATATGACTATTTAATTTTGGGAAAAATTTTGCAGGTTAATATTCTAAATAGATTCCAATATGTATATATTATTTAATTACTATATTTTATTATTTATTGAAATAAAGTAAAAAAAAAACATTGGCAAAATTTTGAGGCTAATATTCTAAATAGATTTCAACATGTACATATTATTTAACTACTATATTTTATTATTTATTGAAATAAAGTAAAAAAAAAAAAACATTGTGTAGGCACCAAATTTATTTTTGATGTGATTATTAAAAATAAAATTAAAAATATAGGTTTTGAGGACAATAATGTAAGGAAGTGCACTATGATTTTTTTTTTAAATTATTTTGGTATTATGATTTTAATTAAAGTTTTAAAAAAATATATTAAATAATAAAAATTATTAAAACAAAAAAAAAAATATTATTACCATATTGATTACAACAAAATTGTTAAATAATAGAAATTATTAAAACTATTTTTTTTTTTATATCATTAAAAACTAGATTACAAAATTAATCCATGTCTAATATATTATCTTTTTTTAAAACTTGTAAGGGCTTTCCCCTATTGAAGTTTTAAGTTTATGAAAACTAATGTATAATTTGTTGTTCTAGTTGACTAAAAAATTTCTGTCAATAATATATTTTGGTTGAGAATTTAAAAAAAATCTAGATGATATTTTTAGAAACTCTTGGCTTATAATTTTATTAGTTAAAAACTTAAAATCTTGACTAATATATTATAAAATATATTTTGGTTAAGTGTTTTAAAAACTCTAAAATGATATTTTTAGAAACTCTTGATTAAAAGTATTTCATAATCCTGTATGTTAAAAACTTAAAATCTTGATTAATAAATTATAAAATATTCTCTTAAAGATTTTAAAATTTTCATCATCCCTCACTCCAAAAGGTTTTACCCATTTTTGGGTTTTCACCTTTAATCTTATATCTTGTATTGTTGGATTCACTTTCCACTCAAAATAATCATAGTGTTTGATTATGTTTCTCTTATCATACCTCACTCCAAATAGTTTTACCCATTTTTGGATTTTCACCCGGAATTTTACCCATTTTTTGGATTTTCACCTGGAATTTTACCTCTTATATTGTTGGATTTACCTTCCAATCAAATAATCATAGTGCTAAATAAAAACTCCTTCTTAACCTGTCTTCCAAAATTGGAGTAACCTTGGGAGATTTCATAATATGGTTTCAATAAACATAATCTTAATAATCAATAATCATGGTCGGGTATAAAAATGATCTACCATTAAAAATATAAAAATTTGAAAATAAACATTAAATTTATTGTAATCATTTAATTTTATTAGACTTTATTTTATTTCTTATATGTAATGGAAACAAACAAATATGAATTTTAAGGTGAGCTTTACAATATGTCCTTACCAATCTAATGTTCATTGTTTTTATTAATTGAAGCACTAGCCTCTAATAGAGATGTTTTTACTTTTATTTCTAATTTATGATCCTTGTTAGTTATGAGTTCATGGCCATCCATTCAATATAATTACAATCTTTCTGTTTTAAATTAATTGATTATGTTAAATATGTTTAAAATTTTAAAAAATGTAAGAGGTATGTAAGAGGTAAATATGTTTATGAGAGGTGGAAATTTCTTCACTAATAAATAATTCAATACATAATTTTATTTTCTTTATTTATAATTTAGTTTAATTTCAAAGAAGTAATTATTATCACATTTAAACTAATAGAATGTATTCACTAGCATAGCTACATAATTGTGGTTGATCAATGTCGAAAGGTTTATAAGATGAAAAGAATCCTTAAAAGAATATATTAAATTTTATTATTGATTAACAAATAAATGGTTGAGCTTCATTTATTTGGTGTTAATATTTTAATTTATGTTAATCACTTACAGCTATCAAAGTAATTTTTAAATATGATTAAGTAAATGTAAAAAAGTAAACACATAAACGGATGTCTTTATAATAGCTAGGAAGTTAATGATTGAAATCACAACCATTTATTTTGTGTGACTACTAAGAATATTCCAACCATATTTAATCCTGTCCATAGAAAACTTATTAAGCACTAAACCCCTATTAAATCTGCCCATTATCAATAAGTGTACGCCTTTCGAAGTAATTAGTTTTTCTCTAATATTCTTCTTTAATGGTAAGCATTTCATGTCAAAGCATTTCAATATCCCCATAAAAATATTTGTAGTATTTAATCCATACTCTCTTTAAGATGTAGATATATTAAGAATGAAGATGTGTGGTCAAGATGTTTTTTAATAAAAACAATTCTTTCAAATATGAAGAATGCAAAATAAATGTAAGAATGCAAAATAAGTGTAAAAGTGTTTGCATTGTACTTTTAAATATAATTGTAAATTAGGTAAATACTTTAAAAATGTAGAAATGGTGTAAAACCATAAAATTTATGAAAAACAATATTTCTCTTAAAAGAATTGAATATGGATTAAAGTAATTAAATGCTTAAAAAATACAATTTTGAATCTAATAAAAGAATGATGAAACTAGAGTGAATTTATTCTTATGGGCATATGTTTGATTTTTTTTTCTTAATTTTGAATAGCATCTTCCTATGGAAAATGACTAGGATTTTTAGTTATCAAAATTCAATTCATAACTTTATTTTTTAGAAGCACATAACATGAATCATATTAAAGGACCAATTATATTTTTTTTATATGTATTTCATTGAAATAAAAATACGATTATCTTTTCTACTTTACTAACTTTTCTTAATATTAGTTATTATATTTTTCAAAAATATAAGTATTATGCTTAATAAAATAATATTCATTGAAATAAGAGTAAAATTATCTTTTCTACTTTACTAACTTTTCTTAATATTAATTATTATATTTTTCAATATAAGTATTATGCCTAATGGAATAATTTTCAAGTTATAAAGAGCCACTAGAAACAAAATTCTCCATATTCAATACCATTGTAGTTATTAAAGAGCCATTAGAAACAAAATTATCCAAAATCCCAATAGTTTGGGAGAGAATTATTATTGTAGTGATAATATTCTAGTACAAGTTTGAAGGAACTAAGAATTCTTATGAATAATTTTCATTTGGCCTATTCACATTCCATCTTGAGTGTTTAGATTGTCTAGATTCGTGAATGTAGAAAGCAAGTATGGATTTTATTATAGATGTATAAATATTGATTCTCAATCTTGTTTAGGATTTAATATATTCATGTACAAGTATTTATAATACTTAGTTATCATGTTCATAATTGCAAAAGTGTATTCTTATTATGTTTTAATAAAAAAATTCATTTTATTTATCAAAATAAAATTATTCTATATACTAGTTTTATTCAATTGATTTGATATATTTTAAATTCAACATAAAGATGTTTTAAAGATTAATGTATAATTTATAAAAGGAAATTAATATACAAAATAAGTATTAATTTGTGACCAATGACAAGTTATGTTAGAAAAATAGGATTGCAGAGCAATTAAATAAAACAAATGTGGAAATAAAAAACATAAGATACACAATATAATAGAGACACAGATATACATGGTTCACCCAGTGTGGACTATGTCCACTAGAGAAATTTCTAGGTCTTTCCTTTATTATTATCCAACAAATGAAGGAATACAACCTACAACACACCTGTTGTAACTTCCTCTTTTTTCTCTCACAATCTCCTCTCTCAGAATACAATATTCACAATGATACATAGCCGAAATACATTTCCCTCACAAAACAGGGTTTCCTTCTAGGGAAAAAAACCCTATTGTCATACATGTGACCTTATAATGAACGGTCCAAATTTACTGTGAAATTACAATATACATTTACAAGGAAATTTTTCCTTTGGGGGCTTCACCCCCGAACCCCCATTGGGGAACGCTATCTCTCGAACTCCCGCCGGGGGCCCACTTTCCTCCAGACCCCAAGGTGGGTAACCCCCCCCTACACTCCCCCACGTGGATGAGTGTACATTCTTCTGTGGTGTAAAGTTTTCATGGGGTATAAACATGGCTAAAAACAAAGACCTTTGAATTAGGAAGATAATCAGGATCCATAACCAACAATATCCCACTTGGAGACTGATCTCAACAACTCCACTGCTGCTGTATATGTTGGGGTATGATCCTTCTTAGACCTGAAAAATTTCTCGTCTTCACCTTCATGCTGGAATACCAAATGAAAATAAGCAAGATCTCATTTTCTCCCTAGTTAGTCCCTTTGTTAACATATCTACAGGATTTCGGCTAGTGTGTATCTTTTTCAACTTCAAATTTCCATCTTCCAAGATAGATCGTATGAAATGGTACTCAAGATATATATTCTTAGTCTTCGAATGGAAGGTTTATTTCTTTGCAAGATGAATGACACTCTTACTGTCACAATCCAACCTATTATTCTCCTGCTTCTTTCCCAATTCCTACATAAACCTTTGTAACCAAATCATTTCTTTACTATCCTATGTAGCAACGACATACTCTGCTTATGTTGTTGAAAGTGAAACAACCTTTTGCAGTTTTAAAATCCAACTTAATGTTGTTCCACCTATAGTAAAAACACACCATATGGTTCTCCTCCTGCTATCTTTATCACCTGCCATATTTGAATCAACATATCCCTGTAGAACAATTTTTGAACCTCCAAAACATAATGCATGAGTAGCAATGCCTATCAAATACCTAAGAATCCACTTTATTGCCTCCCAATGTTCTTTATCTAGATTGTTCATATACCTGCTCACAACTCCCACTACATGTGCAATATTTGGTCTTGTGCAAACCATCGCATACATCAAGATGCCAACTATTGATGAATAAGGGACGTTGGACATGTATTCTATCTCCTCGTATGTCTTGGGACACATTTCCTTAGTTACTTTGAAATGGTTGGCCAAAGGTGTACTAACTGGTTTTGCATTTTGCATTTTAAACTTCTCAACACATTATTTATGTACTCACCCTGAGACAATGTCAATTTGTGATTTTTCATGTCTCTTGTTATTCTCATACCAAGGATTTTCTCTGCAACACCCAAATCCTTCATTGAAAATGAATTAACTAATTTATTCTTGAGCACATTTATATCCTGCATATTAGACCATGCAACAATCTTGTCATATACATACAATAGCAAGATAATATAGCTTCCATTTTCTATCCTTTTAAAATAAACATAATGATCAAAATGACATCTATTATAACCTTGTTCTATCATAAACCTATCAAACTTCAAATACCATTGCCTTGGAGATTGCTTTAGGCCATACAAGCTCTTCTTCAACCTGCATATGAAATTCTCTTTTCCTTTGACTTCATACCCCTGTGGCTGCTGCATATAAATATCTTCCTCCAAATCTCCACGGAGAAAAGTTGTTTTTACATCTAACTGTTCAAGATGCAAATATTCTACTTCCATAAGACTTAAAATAGTCCTAATTGAAGTCATTTTAACAACAAGAGAAAATATTTCATCAAAATATATACCTTTCTTTTGTGCAAACCCCTTTACATCAAGTCTATGCTTGTACCGCCTTTTTCCTCCATATTCTTCCTTCAACTTGTAAACTCATTTATTTTGTAATGCTCTTTTTTTTGCAGGAAAATGAACCAAATCCGAAGTCTGGTTATTTACCAGGGAATCCATTTCCTCTTTCATTCCTTTCTCCCACTTCTTTTTAGTTTCTACCTACATTTCCTCTTTCATTCCTTCCTCCCACTTCTTTTTAGTTTCTATCTACATTTCCTCTTTCATTCCTTTCTCCCACTTCTTTTTAGTTTCTACCTACATTTCCTCTTCATAACATTTTGGTTCACCAGAATCAGGCAACAATAACTAATACATTGAAGGAGATTATCATTCAGGGGGTCTACTTAACCTGGTAGATCTTATAACAACACTTGCAGGAGTTTGAGGTACCTGTTTCTCCTTTTGTTGTACATTTTGATTTTTTGGTACCTTTGGAATTTCTTTTTCAGTAATCTCATCAAGCACTATGTATTATGGTTTTTCTTTTTCTTGTATCTTTCCCTGCAACTGATATTTGTACATGAACTTCTCATTGAATATGACATCTCTAATCTTAATGATTTTGTGATTTTCATAATCCCATAAGCAATAACCAAAATCATTAACACCATATCCAATAAAGGTACACTTCTTGGATTTTTCCTCAAGCTTTTTTCTATTTTCTTTATCAATATGGACAAATGCTTCATAGCCAAAAGTCTTCACAAATGAATAGTTTACCTTTTTACCTGTCCATGCTTCCTCTATAATTCCACCATCCAAAGAGATTGAAGGTCCTTTGTTTATTAAGTAAACAACAATATCTACAAAATCTTCCTAGAACTGTAAGGGAAAACCAACATGCAATCTCATACTCCTTGCACGATCCATGAGTGTCCTGTTCATCCTTTTTGACACACCATTTTCTTGTGGTGTTCCTGGAATTGTCTGCTCTCTAGGAATCCCATGGTATGAACAATAATCATCAAAATCCATGTTGCAATATTTACCTCCATTGTTTGATCTGAGACACTTCAACTTTTTTCCTGTCTCATTATCAACCAAAGCTTTCCATTTCTTAAAAGTATCAAAAACCTCATATTTTTGTCGAATGCAATAAACCCAAGTTTTTCTAGTCGCATCATCAATAAAAGTAACATAATAATGAGAGCCACCAAGAGATGATACCTGAGCTGGTCCCCATACATCTGTATGCACAAGCTCTAACCTTCCACTCTTGTTTTCTTTTCCAACTTTGATAAATCTAATCATCTTTTGTTTTCCATAAACACAATACTCACAGAAATCCAAATCAATTTGTTTAAGATCTGGAAAAAAATTCCTTTTGTGAAGTATCTGCATCCCCTTCTCACTCATGTGTCCAAGCCTATGATGCCATAGTGTTGTATCCACTCCTGTAGAAGCTAAAGAGATAGAAGAGTCAGTATTACCATTACATAAATACAATGTACCTACCTTCTCTCCTTTTTCTATCACCATTGATCCTTTGGTGACCTTCCACACCTTATCTATAAATATGGATATACAACCTTCACTTTCCAACTTCCCTTTTGAAATTATATTTTTCCTTAGATATGGAACATGTCTTACCTATTTCAACAACCATTGGTTTCCATTCCTTTGCTTTATTTTTACCTTTCCCATTCCAACAAATTTGCATGGTGCATCATCACCCAAATGAACCTGTCCAAAATCACCTTGAACATAATCTAGAAAATGTTTCCTATGGGGTGTGCCATGAAAAGAAGCCCTTGGATCTACTACCCAAGACTCAAAAATATTATCTACAAAAAGAATCAAAGCATCTTGTAACACATCACATGTTACATTTGCTTCCTGATTTTTCTTCTGTTGTCCATCTCTTTGTTTCTTTGGAGCTATGCAGTCTTTCTTTAGATGTCATTTCTTCCGACAATTCCATCAGTCTATATTTCCAAGTCTGGATTTGGATCTGCCCTTCCTAGAATTCCCATGGTTCCTTGAGCCCTTTCCTCTATCCTTTTTTCTTTCCCTGTTCTCCATGTTTAACGCATTACCTGATGTCTCACCTGTGTTTTTCTGTCACATTTCCTGACTAAGGATAACACCAACAAAATCATCAAATTTTAAAGTGTTTGAACCAAAGACAAAGTTACTTACAATCGTGACCAAGTTGTTCTAGCTTTTTGGCAATGAGCACAAGATTATAAGACCCCTGATCTCATCATCAAAGTCCACTTTTATAGAACTTAGTTGATTAGTAACCATATTAAATTCATTTAAATTATCTGCAACAGAACCACCTTTTGACATCTTCATATTAAATAATCTCTTCAGTAGAAATACCTTATTGGATGTTGAGGGTTTTTCATACAATTTAGCCAATGCATCCATCAACTTCGTCGTTGTCTTTTCTTTCGAAATATTGAAAGCCATCGATGCTGTCAGGCTCAACCGTATCGTTCCTATATCCTTTATGTCAAGAATCTCCCATTCTTCATCCTTCATGGTCGTTGGCTTCTTTGATATTCCACCCAATGGTAGGAATAGATCCTTCTGATATAAATAATCTTCCATCTGCATCTTCAATAACTGGTAGTTTTGGCCGTTAAATTTCTCGACCCTAAACTTTCTATCTTTCATCATTGCTCCCACTCGAACCAGGAACCCTATTTTACTATGAGTTACCTTTCTCTTTGATACCAGTTGTTAGAAAAATAGGATCGCGAAGCAATAAAATAAAAAAAAATGAAAAAAATAAAACACAGAAGATACACAATACAATAGAGACACAGATATACGTGGTTCACCCAGTGTGGGCTACGTCCACCAGAGAAATTGCCAGCTCCTTCCTTTGTTATTATCCACCAAATGAAGGGATACAACCTGCAACACACCCACTGTAACGTCTACTTCTTTCTCTCACAGTCTCCTCTCTCAGAATACAATATTCAGAATGATACATAGTCACAATACATTTCCCTCATAAAATAGGGTTGCCTCCTAGGGAACAAAACCCTAACATAACTTCTACCATCATATATGTGACCTTATAATGAATGGTCTAGATTTACTATGAAATTACAATATACATTTACAAGGCAATTTTTCCTTCAGGGCCCTGCTTGCCCACGGACCCTGCAAGGGGGGTAACCCCCATGCACTCCCCCGTGTGGAGGAGTGTATATTATTCCAGGGTGTAAATTCTTCATGGGGTATAAAAACGGATCAAAACAAAGACTTATGAATCATGAATATAATCAGGCTCCACAACCAACAAGTTAAATAAATGAAAAGCATAGCATGAGATAGACTACCTCATTTTCTTTCTTTAGGGATATGGGTTTCATTTGAATTTAAAAAATTAATTCTATTGAATAGATAGTACTTCAATATAATGTTTTTATGTTACACTTAATCCTACAATATTTTAAACAAAAAACTAAACATTTTGACATGTAACATCGAAAAAATATTTTTATTAAGAGAACATTTCCGAAACAATGAACATTGCATTAGCAATTGGTAAAAATCCAATTTTATGTTCAACTCACTTCAACAAATAATTTGCTTAACCAACAACAAATATGATAACAAAATTGTGTATCTCTTCTATAATTGTGTTAATCATAGAACTTAACAAAACCATTTTATACTTAATTCCAAACAAAAGACTTCCATCTTATGACTGACATAACGGGGAACTAAAAGATACACCTTGAACTTTGACTAAAAATTGTAGTTAAATTCTAACAACTAATAATATTTTTAACAAAAAAAGAATCCACACAAGAAATGTTGTCAAAAATGACTCCATCACAAAATAAATTAAAAATTTGACTATAACTTTTTTTTTGTAAGTAAAAGTTGTATTAACTTAGAAAATAAGTGAACCGATACAAATGTCAAGGATATCAACATGTTTTTCCATAAATATGGAAACCAGAATAGGTTGCAGTCTAGAGAAAGCATTCATGCCTATATTGTAGTACAAGAGTAACTGGAAAAAAAAACAAAGCCTATGGAAAACTATGACTATAGTTATTTTGGACATAGATATATGACATGTGAAAATTGAAATTAAACACTAGGTGAACCCGGATTGTCATCACCATTGGGAGGTTGTGGGAAAGATGGAGAAACTACATAAGGTTAGCTGGAAGTCAGGCATCTTCTCTTGACAAGATATCTTGAAAGAGAATTGAAGAAGGAATCCAGGCGATGATAGAGGATAGTCTGGCAGTGAAGTTGGTCAACAACATCTCTTCTTAGGTCGAAGATGAGATGCAGGTGATTTTCTAAGAAGCTAGATGATATGGGAACCTTGGTACTGAATCCACAACGAGTTAAGGATCAATTCCTAGTTTGGATTCTACATGCGTTATGTCATCATGCAAAGTAGGAGGAATTGCTTCCTCGACTGGGTAATTCTCCATGGTTGAAGTGGGGTGGATATCAGTTTGTTGGGATAAATGTAGGAGAGAAGCTTGTAAGTATGAGGTAAAAAAAATAAGAGAATCTGGAGTTTCTTGGGAGGTACTAAAAGGAGATGTTCATCAACGAAGACTTGGGTGGTTTCATCCCCCATCCAATTTTCGTCGATGAATGGTAAATTATCCATAGGTGAATTAGTAGGGATTGGGTTAGTGGAGGGAGAAAGAATTGGATCAGAGGAAGGAACTAGATGAATTCATCTATCCACGAAGCTATAATAATCTGAGTTGCATTTCAACTTTCCCATCTCGTGTGACATTTCAATTGCAGGAGAGGGTGAGAAAAACATAGAACTGTAATTAGGAAGGACACATAGGGGGAGGAGAAATCCAGTGACAACACCTAACCATAATTAATGGAGCCATGCCTTACCTGCGAAATAAATCCCAAATTGGTGATGAAAAACGTCATTAAGACTGATTTGATAGCCCAAATCCACCTTGTACTAGTCATGTGATACTTTGGATCTCACTCTAAGTAGTTCATTAAGGCTACCACACTGCGCAGGTGCACTACCATCCACATCAAATAAATTTTAAGCATCCCAAAGAGTAGGAGGGGTGGCGACAAAGAGAATTTAATTCCCTGTGCACATGGATACCAGTTTTCACCCCATTCGAGGGAGGACAATATTTGAGTGCTATCTCATTACATTGAAGCAACAACAGAGGTGTCGGGAGGTGATTCACATCGATCTCGATATCATCTTCTTATGAAGATACTTCCTCATTCGTCATCTTATCAACAACCTTATTCGCTTCTCGTCACACATGAGAGGGGTAAGGGTTAGAGAGGGGAGAAGAAGAGAGTGAAATGTTTCAATAGGGAAAATAATACACCAACTTGGGGAAACTTTTGCAGGATCAGACTTGTTTATAATTTTGGTGGCTAGCGAGAGAATCACTCGAGAATCCCCTTCAATAATTAGATGAGTCAAATTTAGGATGGAAGTTAATCAAATTCTTTTAATGAGTCCCCAATATAGCTCCACAGAATTGTTGGAATCATACCCCAGGTTTCCAGCCATGATGTATTTAATTTGGCCAGTGCAATCCTGAATGAACACCCGAAACCCCACAGGTCTAGGATTACCCTTTGATGCACCATCAAAGTTCATATTGAAAATTCCTAGAGGGGGAAAATTCCATGAGGTGGGGATATGGGGAGAGGATATGGGATGTAGAGTGAGAAATGTAGCATTGAGGGATGAGAGAACTTGCAATAAAGTCATGGATTCCTCCATAATTATCCAAACATCTTACCTTATCATCAACCAACAATAGTGGAAGAAGTATTTTTTGAATCTATCTGGCCCTAGTGCTTTTTCTAGGGGAATTTCCTTAATGGCCTGATCTACCTCTTCAAGCGCAATTTTCCTGATGAGGGATTGATTTTGTTCAGATATGATGAGGGTCGGTATGTGTTGGATTACTCTGTTAATGGCTGGAGTACAATCAAGGGGTGGTTATGATAGAAGTTCCTTATAGTATTTTACCAACTCAAATTTTATTCTCTCATGGTCCAAAATCGGGTTTCCCTATTCATCTTCTAGCTTCATGATATGATCGATATATCATCTATGCACCATGGAGTAGTGGAAGAATGTGGTATTGTTTCCCCCTTCCTTAAGCCATTGCAATATAGATTTTGTTTCCATAATATTTCCTCATGCTTGTGCCTTTCCTCTAATTGATGACTAAGCAATTCCTCTTCCTGACGTAAAGAATCTAAGTGGCCTTGCAATATGGATTCTTGTTGGATTTCTTCCAGACGATGTTCCAAAGTCCTCTACACCTGATATATATTCCCTAAAACATTTTTGTTCCAATATTGAAGCTGTTGCTTGAAGTTCTTCAGTATTTGTTGGAATCTTTACATTAGTGATCCATGTGATATTTTTTCATTCTCCCACCAACTTTGAGAGAGCTCTGGGAAGTATGGATGATTTATCCAAAAAAATTCAAATTGAAATGGCTTATATTTGGGAATGGCTATTGTGTCAATCCATAGTTGCATCAACCAATGATTAGAACCTAAGTTTGGGAAGATTCTTGCTTCAATCGAGCGTCCCTTAAACATCAATTTTTCTGAAATAAGAAAACAATCTAGTATGCAATCAATTTGTTGGTCTTCTGATTGTTTGTTAGACCAAGTGAAGGTGTCATTTATGGATTCTATATCAATTAAATGAATATCTTCAAGGAGATACCAGAAGTTACCACTATTATGTTCAAGTTGCCTTGAACCCCCTCTCTTTTATTCAAGTGTGAGGATGATGTTAAAATATCCCCCTAAAATCTAGTGCTTTTGTCCTATCGGGCCACCAAGGTAGGAGAGGTTGTTCAAGAAGTGATATTTTTACTGATTGTTTTGGAGTCCATAAGAATTTGTGAGTATACCCGCTTTGTTGGAGCCTATGGATTGATAGTGAAAGATGTGGAAAATGGTTGATCTACAATGATTGTGGCAGGGATCCAGAGGATTTATAGTTCTTTTGTTGCACCATTAGAGTCATTGTATATAGAATTACAATGCCTCCAAAACCTTCTAAAAACCTTTATTGTTGTGGCACCTACACATTTTGTTCCCGTAGAAAAAAAATATATGGGTCCTATTCCATTATATAGTTACAAAGAATCCTTTGTTTGTTTCTTCCGTTTATACCTCTTACATTCCATGAAATTATCTTCATCATGAGGAGTTGGGGAGGGGGAGAAAAGAAACCCCCTATGAGACGTTGGAACTGTCCCTAGTTGATCATAAAGTGACCTACCTCTTTAATTAGTTGGTGTTCTTATTTATTCCCCCATCACCTCCCCGCTTTAGGCATTTGTTTGGGGTCTTGACCGCAGTATGAACTTATACCCAACCTTGAAGTGACACCTATTGTGGAGTCTATTAAAACTTTGTGGACCTTTTGAAACTACTCTACTGGTATAGATTGAAGTTTCTTCCTATTGAGTGCTTCCTCTAGTTTTTCCAGATCTATTTCGGCGAGGTCTCTTTCATCCATATTCATTATATGCCCCCCCCCCTCTTCTAGGTCTTTATTTGAATCCATTTGATTGGGGGATTTAGGGGTTATTATTTTCTCTAAGACTAGGTCTGGAGATTGTTTGGATTTTCCTTTATCAATGCATTGGTTTGTTGGTTGATGGGAGTTTTCCACCTCCTTTGCATCTAGTAAATGTATTAAGGAATCAAAGGAGTTTCTTTTGGGATTCTTCTTACCTCCACTCTAGCTGGGTTTACTGGAGGTTTATTTATTACATCTAGTGACCTGCGTGAAGCCATATTTTGATTTTTCTTCCACTATTGGTCACACAGGGGAATTGAGGGGTAAATATCAAAATAGGTGTCCATTCTCATGAAATTTCCTACAATGGAAGGGTATGTGTTCATAATAAATGGGTTGGATCTAGTCCTCATCTTGATATTCCATGGTAACATAGCCTAACATAGATTTGGATATGTTCATATACACATAGATCTGGGGATATGAGGTGCATCTACTTTGTTTTGTTGCTTCTGAGGATTTCACATATCTTCCAAGGGTAAGTACCCATTAGGATTTATTTGAGACAAAACTCTTGGGGAAGAGAGTAGAGGTCGATCCATACTGGTGTGAAATAAAAATCCTCTTTTTCTAGGAATAAGTGATCTCTCTAGAAGCCTAGATATAGCCCTGTAGAGTTACAAAAATATGGGTCATTTTCAAAGACTCACTCCTTGTCTTTAAGGCTGTAGAAGATGATCGTGAAGAAGCCTTTCGAGCTGAGATGAAGTTCATAGTCCCCTTTTAGGTTCCACCATGTTCTGATCCAACGCGTGAGATGAAGATTTTACAGGTCCTATCAGCTTGACTACTGGGTCTGTCTTTGACCATAGTTAGGCTCTAAGTTTCAACTTCCAAGTAAATTATTTTTTGTTGTTTTATAACAGCCAACAGTCCAAATGTTTCTTACTGATTTGTTACGGTTATACTTGTGATTTTGGGTGCTCTAGCATGTAGTTTTAGTGTCCAGATGTTAGAACATGCATACCAAAATAAATAAAACACACCTATATATATTTACAACTATAAATAAAGAGATCTAAGAGGCTAATCAATTCATTTGTGTACACAAGTATTTTTGGTCAACATGACCCTGGATAAAACCCCCCCGGGGAAAACCAGTTTGCAATATGTATGTATATATGAGGAAAGCATAAGAAGAAATAAAACAAGTACAATAAATGATGGAACCTGATACAATAACAACTCAATCTAAATTGATATACAAGCCTAAAACCTCCAAGATCACCCCAGAATGGTGCGCCCAACATACAAGCTGTCAAATCCACTGAATTTGATCCAACTGCAAACTGTGAGCTCATATCTGGAAACCCCTACACAATAATAAGGCTCTGCTGAATGCATTTCCTCTACAACTGATCTCACTGCAATCTGATGGCTAGAAGTCCCGCAACAACTGATGCGCCCCAATATAGCAATGCACCCTCCTCAAAAGTAGAACCTCTCCAGTAAATAAGCTATGGTAGATGATGCAAGCCTCCCTCCATGAAAGCTAGTGCCCAAGCTCAAGAATCCTCACAAAACTGACCTCATCCTCATCCTCCAAGAGCTCCTCTCTCAATGAAAAAATGACCAAATGAAGAATGCACCCTCCTTTACCCTTTGTGCCCCTCTTTGACATCCAAAAGGAAACCTAGAGTATGAACGGTGGAGATCATCTCATATCCCATCTAATCGATGGTTGAGATCTCCCCATAAATATGTAAATCACAAACCCACTTTGGGTTAAGTTTCATAAGTCAACTTTATGTCTCTAATTCACCCCTTTGTGAATTAATAGTCACTTTTAGGCCAAAAATGACTAAATTTCAGTTTAGACCAAGTCAAAGTGAAATTAGACAAAAGTACAAGGTACAAAGTGTAATGTCCTTCCCTCATGTGCTAAGGAGGTCATAAGCACATGGGGAACACCTCCCAAGGTACAAAACTTAAAACTCCCTCTTACCGAGGAAGGTGTTCCTCACCACGCCCATCTTGTCTCTGAAATATACATGCTTGCCCCATGGCAGGGCCTTGGTGAGAATATCTGCAACCTGGTCATATGTAGATACATACTGCAACTGAACTGCCCCTCTATGACCCCAGTCATGAATGAAGTGGTACATGATCTCAATATGCTTTGATCGATCATGAAACACTGTATTCTCAGAGAGTTTTATGCAACTTTGATTATCACATTGAATGACAGTCGGTGACATCTCGTGACCAAATAAACCAATCAGCATCTTACGAAGCCAAATGGCCTTGCAATTGACCTGACTGGCCGCCATATACTCTACCTCGGATGAACTTAAAGAAACTGACTTTTGCTTCCAGCTGAACTAGGAAACAAGTCCTGACCCCAAACTAAAGCAGCACTATGAGGTGCTTTTCCTATCAGCAACACATCCTGCCCAGTCTGAATCTGTGTAGACAACCAAACTGACTCCATATCCCCCGACATAGTCTAGGCCATAGTCCACTGTCCCAGCAACATATCTCAAGACATGTTTTACCCCAACCATGTGAACACTCCTCGGCTCAACCATGTACTGACTGAGTGTGTTCACGGAAAAACATATATTTGGTCTGGTGTTAATCAGATACATGAGCGAACTGATAAACTGCCTGTATACTGTGGCATCCACTGACTGGCTATTTGAATAACTAAGCTTCTTCCGGTTGGTGATCATAGGTGTAGACATGGGTCTGCAGTCCTCCATCTGAAATCTGCTCAAAATATTTGCTGCATACTTGCCCTGCCCGAGAAATATGTGACCCTCCTCTTGCCATTCCTCCATACCAAGAAAGTAGTGCATCAATCCGATATCACTCATCTCAAACTCTGATGCAAGTCCTAGCTTGCACTCATCTATGAGATCCTTGGCTCCAATGATGAATAAATCATCCACATACAAAATGAGAATGAGCATTTCCTCACCCCTAATGATGAAATAGAGCTTTGGATCAACATCACTCTTATCGAATCTCATCATATTCGACTCCCTCAATCTAAGAGAAGCCTCGTGCCAAAAAATGGGACTTGTATTTCTCAATGCTGCCATCTGCAGCCATCTTGGTCTTGTAAAACCACTTGGAATTCACAACTAAATTCCCCACTGGCCTCAGAAGCACATCCTAGACATCATTGCACACAATGGAGTCATACTCCTTGACCATGGCCTCTCTCCAGACTTGATGGTCAACTGCCTGCACAAAATTCTGTGGCTCAGTATCCCTGATACTCATCACAAGTGCTAAGTATGCTCCAAATCTAACTGGTGGCTTTCTCTCTCTGATCTGGCTCTTGGGCTCCCATACATTCTCCTTGGCCTCCTTCAGGGTCTCCTGAAACCATCTAGGTCTTCTCTTCCCTAAAGTGGTCAATGGAGAAGTAAGGTCACTCTGCCCAAGAGTGACTGCCACAGGACTCGTCTCAACACTCTGAGATCCTGAAGTTTGTGCTCCCTCTTAAGTCTGTGCCCCATCTGACTGAAACGTCTCTAACTATGACCCTGAATTTGTGCATGGTGACCCTGTCACCCCTGATACTAGTGTACTCGAAATCTGAGGTTGTTCTCCCTCTAAGGCTGCAAATGGAAACTCTGTATCATCCTCAACTCCAAATCTCGACTCAAGAGATATCGAAAAATCCCTATCCTCCTCCAATTTGACATCTCTGCACACCACCACTCTCCTAAGTGGCAGAATGTAGATGCAATAGGCTTTTGACACCTCTGAGTATCCAACTAGAATCCCCTACTAAGCTGTGGGGTCTAGCTTTGTCTTCCTCTCCAAGGGGACATGAGAGAAATTCAAGCACCCAAATATCCTAATGTGCTTGACATCAAGCCTCTTATCAGTGAAGGCCTCCTCAGGAGTCATCTTCCCCAAAATCCTATAGGGGCTTCTGTTCTACAGGTAAGCTGCAGTAGCACATGCCTCTGCCCACAAGTACAAAGGAAAACTCTGATCATGCAGCATAGATCTCGTTGCATCGATAATGGCCCGGTTCTTCCTCTCGTAAATTTGGTTCTGGTGGGGGTTGTAAGGTATGGTCATCTGTCTCCTGATGCCATGTTGTGCACATAATTCTAGAAACTGTCTTGAGGAATACTCTCCCCCATTAGCCGACTGCAAGACTTTGATCCTCTTTCCCGATTGGTTCTCCACAAGAGCTCTGAACTCTTGGAACCATGTGAAGACCTCACTCTTGGCATTCAGGAAATAGATCCAAGTCTTCCGCGAGTAGTCATCAATAAATGTGAGATAGTACTCACAACCACTCAAGGATCTCCGAGTCATGGGCCCACACATGTCCATGTGTACTAAATCCAATGTCCCAGCTGACCTAGTGTCACTGTTGGGGAACGATGCCTCAAAAAACTTTCCAAGCGCACACCCTCTGCAAACATCCTGATGCTATATGTTGATCTATGGCACTCCAGTCACAACCTCTCTCATTCCTCCAAGAGCCCCATGATGTAGGTGGGCCATCCTACAATTCCATAAATCACATAACTGTCTGTTGTTGTCGCTACTTGCTGCCAATGCATGAAGTGGCTAAAAAATCAATCTGAATGGTTTCCCCTCTCTCACTCCAATCACCTATCATAAGGCTAGTGAAGACCCCCAAGGATGAATTAGAACCTCGGTGTCTCTGAATGTCACCTCAAGAACTCTATCCTGGAGGGTGGAAACTGAAATCAAATTCTTCTTCATGCCAGGGACATAAAGAACGCCCCTGAACGATATGGGTGGCATGCCATATCTCTGAAAGGAAATTGTGCCAACCCCTACAACTCTGACAACTCTGTCATCTCCAAGAGAAATCTCAATCTTGACCTCAGTGTCTTTGAGATCATAAAAGTGCTCTCGAATCCCAGTCATATGGATCGAAGCCCCACTATCAATATACCAGATACTAGGTGTCGTCTCAACTAAAGTGCAACATATGAGGAAAGCACACTCTCTCTGAAACTGTGTCTGAAAGTCTATCTCCTCTGTTGTAGCTATGGTACCACCCTTCTTCTTCTTCATGTTCGAGCACTATCCAGTGTTGGTCACTGTAATTTCTTATTAACTAAACAATCAAGTGTTACATAAATTGTCAACCCAGGGAAGTCTGTTTATTTCAAAGGCAATCACACACTATATATGCTCAATCTCAAAAGCAATCTAGAGTTGTAGTAAAAGTACACTAATCACACCTTGCTTTGAACAGACTGAAGTTCTACTTTGAATTACAGAAAAGAAATCTATCTATTGCAGAGTTTGAGATTCAAAGGAAAATGATTATCAGAAGAATCCTGGATTACATTAAGAAACAACAACCTAGGAAAATAAATCTTTCAACATACTGCAAGGAAGACTAACTATTCTGTAACAGAGAACAAGACCTTATTCCCCAAAGTAAGAATCTTCAGCACTTATCTCTGACTATCACACTTTCATAAACTCATTACCAATCAAAATGATTAACAAGTATTGAAGGCTAACTATTCTGTAACAGAGAACAAGAACCTATTCCCCAAGCAGGAATCTTCAACACCTGTCTCTGATTATCACACTTTCATAAATTCATCAAGCAAAATTACCAATCATAATGATTAACAATTACCTAGGAATGAATTGTATGAAAACAATGTAACAATCAGTAAAGCAGAGTTTCAGCAAAACAGAGTTCAGTAAAGTAGAGTTTCAGCAAAACATAGTTTAAACAAGGCATGAACAAAAATAATACTAACACACTACAGAACTAATGGGTGAATCTTGTGAAGAAGGTAGGCCCTCTCCTTCTCACAAGATTCCCCGGAAATGAAAGGAACTAAGAAGAAATGCTCAGAATAATCTTTTATTCATCTGTCAATTGTATCATGTTACAATATCCAAAGTGAACCTGCCCTTCTCTATAATTCCTCTCTAGCCAAAAAAATCCCCCCTGTCTAATGATGATTTCCCCTTATTTAAAGAGGAGAATCCTCTTAATACAATTGATCATAAAATTACATGTGTACATACGAATCCTATTCTCAGTCAGATTTGATCTTCTATGCTGGAATGGGATGTTCTGATCTCCCGTAGCAAAATGTTGTTACAGTGGTTGGAATGGTGTTGGGTTGAGGTGTAGCTGTTGCGGCCGGTGTAACAACTTCTTTATTTATCTTCTTGTTATTGTTGTTGTATATTGTTTCAACATCGCAAATCACAGACCGTTTCAGCAACGAGATTTGCATTCTGTTTGACTGTTTCAGCAACGTGGTCTCAAGCAACAACGATGGTTGGTGTTGGCTTAAGGTACGACTGTTGCGACCAGTGTAACAACTCCTTCTTGTTACTGTTGTGTGAATTGTTGTTCCAGCATCGCAAATCACATACTGTTTCAGCAATGGGATTTGCGTGCTATTGACTGTTTCAACAACGGGTCTTCAAGCAACAACAATATATAATCTGCAGTTCAAACTGTTTCAGCAATTGTATGTTTCTGATCAATGCTAAGTATGAGAGTAATGTAAAATTACATGTAAAACAAATTAAACATACAACAAAGAGAAGAAACGTTATATACCTTTGGAAAGATAGGTTAAGGTGATAATGTAGGCTTAAATGTGAGTGGGAAAAGGATGTAATGATAGCAAAAATTATGAACAAAAAGGTACATTATAGGGTCCTAACATCCCCCCCCAACTAAAAAGGTTGCATGTCCTTAGGAAACTTCAATCTGAATCAGAATCCGGATACCGACTCTGAGCATGCAAATTACTTAAGCAGTAGCTATGGAAAGTGTTGTCTATTGGAGCTCTAAATCCTTGAACGCATTGTAGCCTTTGCCAAGATGTTGTTTCAAACTTCTTGGGAAACTTATGATGAACTTGATATTTCTCTGCTGGCATCCACAGAATAGGAAAATGGAACTGATAACCTATCCAAGTTTCAGCACATTGCTAAGCACATTTGATGTAGCTAGGTACTTGGGAGATTGTTGTCTCAAGATTGGTAGGACTGAAGGGATTGTGCTCCTGCCTTTTCTCAGAAGATTGTTGCCAAAACATGTTATTTGCTTGTAGGGCAGCGATCTCTGTGGATTTAATAAACTATTGACAATCCTGAAGTACTATTGTCTGTAGTTGTTGAATATATTGAATCATCCCTGGTTTCTTCAAAAATTGATAATACTTTGCAACAAAGGTGGCAACGTTCTGTTGTTCTGGCCATATCTAGAGGAGGTGGTTATATTTGTTATGCTTGGCAGCTAGGAAGTCATTCTGCCATGTAATTTGATTGTTAAGGAGGAGGTGAGTGCCCGAATCTGGATATCACCGACAAGAGGGTTAAGGTTAAGCTGTCGGTTCTCAGGGATGGCCTCATTATGAAGATATACCTCACATAGGACGTGTTGATCAATAGTAGAGGCTTCTGCAAAAGTTCTAACAAAATCTACTGGATTTAACACTGTGTGGGGTCTTCCTTCTTTGATTGATTTAATCTAAAAAAATGTAAGTCATTCTATGAGGAAAAGAGAGTAATTGGAGGATGGTTTCCTAGCAGCCAACAATTTTTGTGCCAAGTCAAACATCAGGAGCAATTTGCCTTTTATCTCTTCATTCTGCTTCTTATGGGCACAAGATTCTTGGCGTGTTTGCTCCAAAGCTTCCTAGTCTGAATAGATGTGGTTTTGCCAAAGTAGTTTGTGCTCCTGCAGGATTTTGTCCTGTGTAACAACAGACTCTTTTTTCCATTTGTCCATTATTGCTTGCTCATCCCATGATTGAGTTTGTGTTTCAGCATTGCAAGTGATAGGCTAAGGTAGGGTCTGAGTGGCTCGTTCCACAAGAGTATGGGTGTTGATATTGCTAGGAGGGGCAGATTCATCAATAGGTAGTGTTTGTATAGATTTACTAATAAAAACAGGGGCTTCAGATGTAGCAGTTGTTGTAGGCCAAGGTTCATTTTGAATTTTGGAAGGTCCTACTGGTTCTTGTGTAACAACAGGGTTTTCTTCTTTGACTGCAAAATTCGTAGGTGCAGGGGAAGCTCCAGGCACTGGAATTTGAGTTACTTTGTAGCCTGCTTGATAATAAATGTCCCCACATTGACTACACATATACTCTCTACACTAATTCTCTTTTTTGTTTTCCTCTGTCATGGTCGCTATGCGAGCTAGGGTATACAATTTAAGTTCCTTGTCGTAGGCTTCCTTTACCATTACTAGTTCTTTCTTATAGGCTTCTAGTTTAGACCTTAGGAACTCATTTTCTTGTAAGATAGAGTCCATTGTTGGTTTTGGTTGTTGATATTTCATGGGTGTATTAAGAGGGGTGACTGGTTCTTGTGTAACAGTCATAGTCGCAATAGTTGGTTCTTGTGGAGCAACTATAGGATCAACAACTGATTATTGTGTTTCAGCTTCTTGATGTAGAGAAAGTAGTGTTGTGGCACCCTGGGCATCTGATTCCTGTATTTTGGGAACAACATCAGCAATTGGTTCTTGTGTTTCAGCTGTAGCTAGTTCTTGTGTAACAGCTATAGCTGGTTTTTGTGTTTCAGCTACTGAATGAGTTGTTGGTTCTTGTGTTTTAGCTACTATATGAGTAGTTGGTTCTTATGTTTTAGCTACTTGATTTAAAGAGAATGATGTCGCAGTACCTTGGGCCTATAGTTCTTGTGTTTCAGTGCCCATGGGTGGAATAGGTAAAAATTCTGGAATTTGGGAGAGTGGAGGTGTATGGGCTTTTAACAAGATGGGTTGGGGGTTTAGGTAAGTGGTTGCTCTTTTTGAGGTCCTCATTCGTTTTCTTTGTAAAAAGGAGGGAAAATGAGGAATTTTCTTCTTTCTTTTGCATGTCGGTTTTTCCTCAGTGATGGGGCAGGGAGGGTTATCAGGTTTATCTGGTTCAAAATCATCACTAAGGATATGAACAATAGGAGTAGATGATTCTGGTAAGTTGTGGGATGGGCTTGGTATGGTAGGAGGGTTAATTAGATCAATTGGGTTTGTAGGAGGATTAATAGGTATTTCCGGAGGGTCTAGAAGGTTTTGTGGTTGTTGTTCCTGAGGATTTTCAGGATGTTCAACAACTTCTTGAGGGTCTATGGGTGGGTTGTTTAGGGGAGGGTTTTGTTGGGAAAAACCCTTTTGGATGAGTAGTTGAGCGAGACAGTCATGGGTGAGGGAAAGGGTGGGATTTTTAGCCTTTTTACAATAATGCGACATATTTCTAAGACATCCGAGTAGATAGTAGGGAATATTCACCAATCTAGCATGTCGTAAATGAGATAACAAGACAAAATTGTACTGGTAGACTACCTGGTATCGGCCTTCACAGGTGAGGTAGTGCTTGACAAACTCTATAAATTTCAGCCAAGGAGGCGACAACGAACTAAGTCGAACACCCTGGCCTTTAGACTCAACTTGTTCTCCTGGCAAGAAAAAATCCTGTTGGGCATTAAGGATAATGTGTTTGCGGCTGAACCAACGAATGCCAGTGACAGGAAGACCCAAAACCTATGCTATATCATCCACTGTGATTGGAATCCGAACCCCTTGAACAATGGAATGATCTTCTTGAAGATTTCGAGCAAATTGAAGAACATGTTGTTGATAAAATCCATGGAGCCTCTAAAAATAACCCAGCCAGCCTGCCTGCAGAAAAATTTGATAGACTTCTGGATACAATTCTAACAGGGTTGTCGTGGCGGGTTCGTATCATATAACAGGGCCTCCCATAGCTAATAGCTCAGTAAAATGCATAGTCAGAGAGTCAAGTAACCTCTTCTGAGCAGAGTAAGTTTGCAGGTGAAGGCATGCAAATGGTGGTGAAAACAAACGAAATGATGGGTAAAAAGGAATGACGGTAGTTGGTTCGTGTGAAATGATGGCATAAGATTTCG
>ML777781.1:567413-580961 GCA_009831015.1 Picea engelmannii
TCTGATTATACCCACTGAAACCATCTAAAAAGGAGAAAAATTTCTTCCCTGACAAACTATCTAACACCTGATCAATGAATGGTAATGGAAAGTGATATTTTTGAGTGGCTTTATTTAAGGCTCTATAGTCTACACATACTCTCTATTTCCCATTTTTATTAGGAACTATTACCAACGGGGAAACCCATTCGCTGTCCGATATAGGATATATAAACCTTGCATTAAGAAATTTTTGAAGTTCCTCCTTAATAATTTCTCTTAAATTAGGGTTCATTCGTCGTTGAGATTGACAAATCGGTCGACAATCTTCCTTGATATAGATACGATGAGTACATAATTTGGGAGAGATTCCTTTCATATCTATATAGTCCCATGCGAATGATTCCTTATGTTCAAGAAGTAACTTCATTAATTGTTGTGTTTCAACAACTGTTAGGTTGGGGTTTATGTTCAGTGTTTTTCCAGGTTCAATTTCTACTGGTATACTTTAAGAAGAGATGGTGGCTGATGTTTGAGGTGGGTTTTCAGAGTTAAGGTTTTCCTGGGTATCTGACTCCAAAAGTGCAGTTAGTTGGTTATGAGTTTCTAGAGTCATGAAGGAAGGTTCACAAATAAAATTATTAATTACTTCATCCTCAGTGGCATCTTTAAGGCTTAAGGCTTGTCCAATAGTCAAGATAGGTTGAGTAGTTTGATCATCAAAGTCCACCCATAAGGAATTGTCATTATTAATCAAGGGTGTAGCGTGAGGGTATAGGGTAAGTTGTTTAGTCTCATATCCGTTGGAAATTGTCATTGAACCAGATCTATAGCTGATAAAATCATCTTCTGTGGCTAGCCAAGGCCTGCCCAAAATTAGAGGGTGACCCCCCAACTTTGTTTTAGGTTGTAATATCACAAAGTCAGCTGGATAATTCCAGGATTCAACTGAGATGATTAGGTCTTCAATGAATCCTTCCGGTTTGATTGTAGAACGGTCAGCTAATTCTAGAATGGTTGGGTTATCTCTGATTTCATTCTTCAGTTGTAACAGTTGCGAGGTTTCAAGAGTCATAATATTGATAGCAGCGCCTAAGTCTACCAGAAATCGAGGAATTATTGTTTTTCCAATTTGCACTGAGACGGTAGGATGAACGGGATCACCATATTTAACTGGAGGAACTTTACCCGACATTAGTGCGGACAAATCACCCATGACATGAACTGTGAGGGGATCTTTAGTTTTCCTACTGGGTTTCTTAACACAAATGTCTCGCATAGTTCTGGCATAAATTGGTATGTCTCTTAGTGCTTGTAATAGTGGAATTTTGACATAAAGATTTTGTAATTCCCCTAGAAGATTGAAAGCAGGTGGCTCAGGCGTTTTAGTCAAAGCTAAACGCTCAGGGAATGGTGGTTTTGTTGTTTCGGCAACAGTGTTGGGGGACGATTGTACCTCTTCAGGTACATTGTGCTTTTTTATTTCTTCGTTATCAGAATTAGGAGAGGTAACATCATCAATGATAGGTTCTACTATTTTCTCAGATCATAAATGAATATCGTTACATTGTGCAGGGAAAAGAGAAAGTATAAGCTGGTTTTGAATATCAATGCACTGCACAACCTTATTATTGGGGTTAGGGTTAGGTTGTACAGGTAGTTGGGGCCTCATCATTTGATTGTTCGGTGGAGTACCTGATGGTAAAGAGATTGCTGAAATTGTGATTGAAATTGAGGTAATTGATTTGGGAACGGGGGTTGTTGACCTCTCCAATTTGGATTCCATTGGTTAAGGTAAGGTTGTTTTTGTGGAGGACAAGGAGTCCACATTGTTTGGTCTACAAAGGGAGGGTTAGTTTGTTGCATGGGAGAGTAATTCATTTGATTGAGGGGTGGGTATTGCATTTGATTAAAGGGAGGGTAATTAGCTTGATTAAAAGAAGGATAATTATTCCAACGATTAGAAGATGTAAATGGCATATTAGGATTCATACCTTGTCCCCGTGGCTTCCATTGCCTTCTCTGTGTCAATAGATAGACAGCTTCATCTTCTTCATCAGTTGGTTGTAATGCTGCCTTGATTCCTGGTAAAGAAGGGCATTGTTGAGTTTCATGATCCTTATCACAAATGGTGCAGATTGGATTTTTGTCCAATGGGCATTCCCTTCATGGGTGCTTATCTCTGCATTTGGAACAAAAGATGGACAGAGATGCTTCTTATTTGCCTTGTTTCTTTTGAATCTACAAGGTATCAAATTGTGAAGAAAAAGAGCTTAACATTTCAGTTTTAAAACCCTAAAGTAAATTACCTATTTTAGCTCTTGTTGCTCCTCCACTGGCTGATTTTTGAACTCTTGAAAATGTGGTATCCCTGTTGTTTGATCTATTCCGTGTAGATCCTCTTGAACATCTTTTACATAGGTTAACAATTTCATCATATGATTATTTAGATATGTCCCATTTTCCAAGCATATTCAACATATCTAGACAGCCATCCCTTACTCCTTTTAGTAATATTGTTTTAAGAATATCTTTACTTACATCGGGGTGACTGGATCTTTGTAGATTATACTGTAGCCTTTCCACAAAGTCCTCCAAATTTTCATCCTCTTTATGTATCATCTTGAATAGTTCCTCTATTTTTTCTCTTGTTCAACAATAGTCTTGGTATTTGTGCGGGAATTTATGTTTCATCTGATCCCATGTTGTGATTACATGACCTCCAAGACTCATGAACCATCTTAATGCATTTCCTTTTAATGTTGCTGGAAATAGCTTTAATTTTTAGAATTGGAAATGTAATCATAACTTCTGCATAATATGTCAAACTCGAAAATGAATTCATCAGGATCCTTTGAAGATAAACCATGAAAGTTAGGTAAAGATGAGAGTGGAATATTCTTCATGGGAACTACTCCTCTAGGAAGATCACCAATAGGAAATCCTAAGGTAGAAAAAGAGTTTTCATCATTTACCTCTCCTTCAGGACCTGCTTGTTCTTCATGGTGCAGTTCTTCATTATACTCATCCATGGTTTCTTCTATTTGTTCCCCTGCTGCACTTGCTCGATCCTCAATGCTTTCTACTGGTTTCTCGACTGTCTCAGGGCTCCAAATTTATTTCCCCATTTCAAAGTTTGCTTGAAAGGAAGGTTGAGATTTTGGTTTTCGAGAGCTTGGTCACTGAGGAGCAACAGATTCAGATTTTGATATAATCTCGTTAATAAAAGTCTTTCTTCCTCCCCTTCCTCTGCCCCTGCCACCTGTAGGGTTAGTTTCTTTGGAGTCTTCGTGTCCTCTCATGCAATTTTTATATCTGAAAGAACATAAGTGATTTTGAAATCTATAATTGCCTTCCCCAGCAATGACGCCAAAATGTTGGTCACTATAATTGCTTATTAACTAAACAATCAAGTGTTACATAAATTGTCAACCCAGGGAAGTCTGTTTATTTCAAAGGAAATCACACACTGTATATGCTCAATCTCAAAAGAAATCTAGAGTTGTAGTAAAAGTACACTAATCACACCTTGCTTTGAACAGACTGAAGTTCTACTTTGAATTACAGAAAAGCAATCTATCTATTGCAGAGTTTGAGAATCAAAGGAAAATGATTATGAGAAGAATCCTGGATTACATTAAGAAACAACCACCTAGGAAAAGAAATCTTTCAGCATACTGCAAGGAAGACTAACTATTCTGTAACAGAGAATAGGACCCTATTCCCCAAAGAAGGAATCTTCAACACCTATCTCTGACTATCACACTTTCATAAACTCATTACCAATCAAAATGATTAACAAGTAATGAACACTAAATATTTTGTAACAGAGAATAGGACCCTATTCCCCAAGCAGGAATCTTCAGCACCTGTCTCTGATTATCACACTTTCATAAATTCATCAAGCAGAATTACCTATCAGAATGATTAACAATTACCTAGGAATGAATTGTATGAAAACAATGTAACAACCAGTAAAGCAGAGTTTCAGCAAAACAGAGTTCAGTAAAGTAGAGTTTCAGCAAAACAGAGTTTAAACAAGGCGTGAACAAAAATAATACTAACACACTACAGAACTAATGGGTGAATCTTGTGAAGAAGGTGGGCCCTTTCCTTCTCACAAGATTCCCCGAAAATGAAAGGAACTAAGAAGAAATGCTCAGAATAATCTTTTATTCATCTGTCAATTGTATCATGTTACAATATCCAAAGTGAGCCCGCCCTTCTCTGTAATTCCTGTCTAGCCAAAAAAATCCCCCCTGTCTAATGATGATTTCCCCTTATTTAAAGAGGAGAATCCTCTTAATACAATTGATCATAAAATTACATGTGTACATACGAATCCTATTCTTAGTCAGATCTAATCTTCTATACTGGAATAGGATATTCTGATCTCCCATAGCAAAATGTTGTTACAGTGGTTGGAATGGTGCTAGGTTGAGGTGTAGCTGTTGCGGCCGGTGTAATAGCTTCTTTATTTATCTTCTTGTTACTGTTGTTGTATATTGTTTCAGCATCGCAAATCACAGACTGTTTCAGCAATAAGATTTGCATTCTGTTTGACTATTTTAGCAACGTGGTCTCAAGCAACAACGATGGTTGGTGCTGGCTTAAGGTATGACTATTGCGGCCAGTGTAACAACTCCTTCTTGTTACTGCTATGTGAATTGTTGTTCCAGCATCGCAAATCACAGACTATTTCAGCAACGGGATTTGTGTGTTATTGACTGTTTCAGCAACGGGTCTTCAAGCAACAATAATATATAATATGCAGTTCAAACTATTTCAACAACTATATGTTTTTGATCGATGGCTAAGTATGAGAGTAATGTAAAATTACATGTAAAACAAATTAAACATATAGAAAAGAGAAGAAACGTTATATACCTTTGGAAAGATAGGTTAAGGTGATAATGTAGGGTTAAATGTGAGTGGGAAAAGGATGTAATGATAGCAAAAAGTATGAACAAAAAGGTACATTATAGGGTCCTAACATCCAACATAGTGCCCAAACTTCTTACAAAAAAAGCACTTCACTTTGCTCATATCTCTATTCTGACCAATTCCTTGACCACTGTTTCTCTCTCCTCGTCCACTCCCCTATGGTGGGGCCCCAAACTTGGGACCCTTCCGACCCCCATGGATAACCTTCTTCTTTCCCTCTGACCAAAGAGCAATATCCTCCTCACTCTGACCAATATGTTGTTGCTGTTGCTGCTGTCGTTGTCCAGAAGCCTCAGCTACTAGCCTAGTCTCCTCATGGACGAATTCATCCCACATCCTCTCCCATGTAGGCACGACCTCTTGGAAACTATGCCACATACAAATGGACCCCACAGTTTGGTGAAGCCATTCATAGATTGCCTCACCAAAGAGTTAGGGTCAACAACCTCGTCGACGAATCCAAGCTCATCTCTGATCTGAGTGAAGCAACCAAGTAATGAAGTTACAGATTCATCCTTGAGAATGTGAATGCCCCTCAGTTGGTCATGAAGAACCATATTCCGATTCTCATTGGAGCTCTCATACAACTTGCATAGAGATGCCCAAATTTCATATGCACAAGTCTTCCCTATCAAATGGGGTATGATATGGTCACGAACTGCGTCACAAATAGTTCTCTTCGCCTTCTTGTTCTTTTTCTTGAACTCTTCCACCAAGACAGGAGCAGTGACAGGAATGGGGGGAACAACTACCTCGACTGTATCCCATAGCTCGAGGTCCTCTAAGACGAAGATCATCCTTGCCTTCCAAGGCGACCAATTGCTAGCCCCTGCTATCCTATCCTCAACTCACATCTGCGATGCTGATATGTTTGCCAAACTAAAATCCCCAAATAATTCTCACACTACCAAGGAAAACACTGTCTCACTCCTGTTAACATAGGTGTGAAAAGAGACAAGTGTAATCTGACCTCACTCCTAACAGAATAGGTGTGAAAAGAGGTCAAGTCAAATCAGCCTCACTCCTACTGCGTAGGTGTGAAAAGAGACTGATGACAAGTGTACAAAACTACCCAACCGTCCTTTACAAAAACTTTCCCTCTAACAACCACTAAATGAGTCAATGGATGTCCTAAAAAATCTACCAGGAAAATGTATATGATAGCCAACAAAATGTTGTCCCAGATGCTCAAAATTTCATCCACCAACGCTCTGATACCATGAAGATTTTACAGGTCCTATTAGCTTCCCTACTGGTTCTGTCTTTAACCACAATTAGGCTCTAAGTTTCAACTAGCAGGTAAATTATTTTCTGCTAGTTTATAACAACCAACAGTCCAAATTTTTCTTATTGATTTGTTACGTTTATACTTGCGATTGTGGGTGCTCTAGCATGTAGTTTTAGTGTCCAGATGTTAACACATGCATACCAAAATAAATACAACACACCTATATATATTTACCGCTGAAAATAAAGAGATCTAAGAGATTAATCAATGCATTTGTGTACATAGGTATTTTTGGTCAACATGACCCTAGATAAAACCTCCCCCGGGGAAAATCAGTTTGGAATATGTATGTATATATGAGGAAAGAAGAATAAGGTATACAACAAGTATAATAAATAATGGAACCTAATACAATAGAAACTCGATCTAAATTGATATACAAGCCCAAAATCTCCAAGAGCGACCTAGAATTGTGCGCCCAACATGCAAGCTGTTGAATCCACTGAATCTTCTCCAACTGCAAATTGTGAGCTCAGATATGGAAACCCCTCCATAGTAATGAAGCTCTGTTGAATGGATTTCCTCTGCAACTGATCTCACTGCAATTTGATGTCTAAAATTCCATCAACAACTGATGCACCCCAATCTGGCAATGTGCCCTCCTCAGAAGTATAACCTCTCTAGTAAATAATCTATAGTAGATGATGCAAGCCTCCCTCCATGAAAGATAGCACCCAAGATCAAGAATCCTCACAAAACTGACCTCATCCTCATCCTCCAAGAGCTCCTCTCTCAATGAAAAAATGACCAAATGAAGAATGTGCCCTCCTTCACCCTTTGTGCCCCTCTTTAACAGTCAAAAGGAAACCTAGAGTATGAACAATGGAGGTCATCTCATCTCCCATCTAATTGATGGTTGAGATCTCCCCATAAATATCTAAATCACAAACCCACTTTGGGTTAAGTTTCCTAAGTCAACTTTATGTCTCTAATTCACCCTTTTGTGAATTAATCATCACATTTAGGCAAAAAATGACTAACTTTCACTTTAGACAAATTCAAAGTGAAATTAGACAAAAGTACAAGGTACAAAGTGTAATGTCCTTCCCTCATGTGCTAAGGAGGTCATAATTACATGGGGAAGACCTCCCAAGGTACAAAGCTCAACATGAGATCCCTTTTAGAGGGCCATAGCCCTAAAAATTTACTGGTCATGGAATGGTCTTTCATAAATTGAGTGTGCTCCCCAACTCTAGCAGAATTGATCACATGCCTTAGAGATTTAGTTATTGGGGGATTCATTTCCCTGGTTCCCAAGTTTGCATTTCTATTGGATGGGACAAATATGCTTCCACCTCCATTTCCTTTCCAAATATTTTCTCATCTTGCAGGATTTGATCACAGAGATGAGGGGGTGACTCAAATGAAAGTCGTATTGTTCTGACTTCTCTGGTTTCATTCAATGCAACATTCTGGTAAGAGGGGGTTTCAACTGCTCCCCTTTGGATCCATTCAATGTGTTTAGTCTCTCTTTCCCTTCTGGTGTCTTCAATTGCTATAGAAGAGATCATCTGGAAGTTGCAGAGTTAGGTGTTTGCAGACATGCGAACCTTAGTGTTCAATCCATTTTGATGTTCAGTTGACTAGAACTTATTAATGGCATGTCGAAATTGTTTTTAAATTTTCTTATTGTGAATAATTTCATGCTCAATATAAGCTAATAAACTAACAATAAATGGTTATCTCCTTCATATTATCACTACTATTAGTGTTAGAACTTTGAATATCTTGAATGATCAAATCAAGTCATTACACTAAAATGTGCAAGTATTAAAAAATTGTTATTTAATTTGTCCCAACTAGTATTATTGAATGGAAAATAATCATGGCCAAAACATTTCATCCTTACTAGGAAAGTGATATCCTTCCTATAATATATGAACGAAACTAGTAATTTAATTTTAAAAACCACTAGGGTTTGAAAAAAAAAATTGTACATAGATAATGTTATTAAATTTTCAAAACTAATTCCATCCAAAATCAAATTTAAAACTTGAAATAAACTTATTAAAATGACATTAAAATTTCTAAAGGAGAGCATAATTCGATCTTCAAGATGAGACATGAACTTGTGTCAGTTTTCCAAATCCTTGCATCAACTTGTTGATAGTTGATTGATCCATTATTTGACTTCCCTAGAAACTCCTTTGTGTTAGAAATATGATCGTGAAGAAAAAAAATAAAAGAAATTAAAATGAGTGCATAAATGAACATAATACAAGAGAAACACTATTATATGTGGTTCACCCCATATGATCTATGTCCATGGAGAAACAACCATTTATTTTGTTATTTCATCCAAAACAATGAAGGATAACACCTATCACACATCCACTGCAACCTGCAACCTCCTCCTCACTCTCTTGCAATCTCCTATCTCAGTCACAATACTCTCTTACACCATACACAACCACAATATAATTCCCTTTTAAAAAGTGTGTTTCCTTCTAGGGAAGAAGGGTATCAATATAACCTCTACCATCAGATATGTGACCTAATAATGAATTATCCATATTTATTACAAAATTACAATATTTTACAAGGAATTTTTCAATAAAATTCTCTTCGAGTGTGTTGTCCTTGAACTCCCATCAAGGGGGTCTCTAAATAATTTTTTGTACCCCTTGTGGAAAACATTTGTGGGGTGGGAAGACCCACCACACCCCCCCCCCCCCTCAAGAACTAAGATCCAAACATGGATGAAATGAAACCTCTAGATCAAGAAAATAATTAGGGTCCACAACCAACTCTTTGGGTACTCTCCTTCCCCAAGGACCCCTGAGTTGAAAGGGGTTGTATGGAGAAATTTGTTGCTAGAAATGAATGATGGTTGAATATTTCAAGCTTGAGAAGAGTCCCCACTTCTCAACAATCTCCAATAGAATATACTCTCAACAAATATCAAGTAAAATATATTTTGTCATTATTGTTAACACCTACTATGTTATACCTCATTTTATCCCTCATTCATTCTTACTTGGTATTTAAAATTTTGTATAATCTATAAAATATTTAGCATTTTGTTAAAGGTTTAATAGCTTACCTTAAGGGGTTTTAAGAGAATTCTAGGGTGAATGAATTACATGGTCTTAATGTTGTGAGAGGGGGACATAGGGAATTAGACACATGTTTAAATAATTATTTGATGACATCAAATGGTTTCAAGTCTTTTCATTTGAGCCATTAGTCATGTCAATACTTATGCATCATGATTATTTAACTTCATGAGTTGAAAATTCAAAGTATAATCCACTTAAGAGTGAAAAAGACAAATTGGGTTGGGCACTACAAGAAATTCCACATGTACATAGTCATGATCATTTTAAGCACTTTGGTGAGTCATGGAAGATATGGATCGTATTACAAGCTAATGAGTAAGAAAAATCAGTTAGCAAGGTACTCCTCATCAACCATAGCATATGAAGTGGGATGTATCATAATTTGTACCTCACAGTTGTTTAGAATCTTACATGGATCAATTGTCTTATTCAATTTGTTTTCAAAACTGGAGCCTTGTTCATTATCTACAACAATGAATTTATTTGAATTGGCCCTTGCATAGCTATCAAATCTCCTTGACTCTCGTTGCATAGTAGACATATCCCTATTTTATCTCCAAGAGTCTAGTCTTATGGTCGCAGTTGCACTTATGGGAAGGGGTGGACATGTGAACAAGAAATAACCCGAAGGGCCCAAAGTCATGGAGGCTTACGAAGATACCCAAATTATTTTTGATCGGGTAGGGTGGTATCTCTTCTGCACTAAAATGGATGGTCATCATTATGCTACAGCTAGGGAATTTGCAGAGAGTTTCAATGGACAATGGGCCCGGGTTGGAAACCTGGCCATGCAATTTATGTAAGAATCCATAGTTGTAGCATGCAACCTCCCCACTGATGGCGAAAGATGGTTTAAGAATAAATTGACCACGGATGGAGACGTTAATCCATTTTTAAAACCTGAACACAGAGACCCTAATTGGGCCAAGGGAATCCCTAGGGATTGGATTGTTGATGAGTGGATGGAAGAACTGCTCATTCTTAAGAGATTCATCACTTTCAAGGGGTGTTATTCTATTATGTTCTTATTCCTCCTGCGATTCCTACTTCATCTAGCAGGGATTAAAAAGATGAATTTATGTTACTATTTCTTACAGGATCTCAAGAAGATGGCTATGAGAGTTCAAGTGAACCCCAAGAATATTCTTCACCGAATTTTTCATCAAGGGTTGATTAAAGTGATTATTAAAGGCCGAATTAGGGAATTTGCATAAGACTTGGGATTGGTTCTTGATCCAGTTGGGGTATGAGAATAAAAAGTATGCCTCTTCTTCTCAATCACATGGAAATATGGTTAAGCCTTATCAAGAAACTCTAGCTAATGTTGTTTAATCTACTCCTGCAAAGAGCGGTAAACACGCAACATGTTTCGAGAATCCAGATGAGCCAGTAATAGCTACATCATCCAACCAACGAACAGAGGTAGGGTCTTCTCACAAATTAGGTGGAGGTAAGAACCCTTTCCCTTTTGCATAGAAAACTTATTCGAAAAGGGATAAAATAATAGGAGAACCTAAGGTTTAAGTGGAGGACCAACAACCTGTAAAAACAATGAAAGAGATAGAAGATCCTATACATTTTAAAGATCCTATCCCATAGGTCAATCTTCATGCCTCGAGTTCCTCTAATTATGATACCTCTAGGTATCTAATTTTAGTAAGAAAACGAAGCACAAGGCCTCAAGAAAAGTTCAGGTTGAAGTCTAAGACAATGAATAAACCTGCCATCTCATAAAAGGTTATCATCATTGATGAGGATCCTATCAAACCTACTAAAAAGACATCCAAAAGAAAAAAAAACCATGTCACTAAGACTATGAAGGATAAATCCAAGAAGGGTGGTTTGATTATACATAAAAAGACAACCATTGGGAAAAACAAAGTTCTTACCAGGAAACAAAGTAAGAAATATATGAAAATCCAAAACCCTAAGATTGGATCTGAAGGGAATGAGACTAAACGTATTCAAACCCTATCCCAATCTAAGAAGACCAGAAAGAATATCTTAGAATTGCTAGAAGAAGAAACTTCCTCCATCCTGCATAGAAAGATGTCAATTTAAGAATATCACTTCCAGGATAAATCAAATTTTTGAAGATTTTTAAAGTAATGGAGGATGGAAAAAATATTTTCGTTCCTTATGTCTAAGGTATCATGCTTCTTTTTGGCTATGACCAATTATAAACCAGGAATATAAAAGAGTTTAATACACGTGGGACTAGTTTTTGGAAATTCGCTACAGGAAGTTCCTGCAGTCGTTTACACAGGGAAATGAAGGTGCTACCGAAACACCTGTAGAATCCAATTTTTCTATTGTTCACACCCAGTTTCAGATTTTGCAACATGAGAAGGCTATGAATTATGTAGGCATGTAATGGATCATGTTTTAAATATATGAAATGTTTTGTGGAGCAATTTTTTTTATTGAGATATGAATATTGATCTAAATCAACCACCTGTGCTGAGTTGTAAAAGGATTATTTCAAGTGGAGCTTTGTGTAGAAATTTCGATACCCAAATGAGTATTCCTACGATTCTCCTGATCTAACAAGTTCTGCTATTGTTAAATACAGAATCACTTCTACTATTACTTTTTCGGAAGCAATTTAAACCACGATCACAACCATAATGCACAAAGTGAAATATCAATAACACACAACACAAAAGTTTTACCGGGAAAGCGTAAAGCTAAAAACCCCAACTATCATATATTATGTATATCATGAATCATGAAACAATCTCATACAAAACTCTAATCCAAGAGCTCTCAGTACAATACAATTGTCTCACACTGTCATACATAAATTAGCAAATACATGCGCCAATTTCCGTGTCCAGACAACCTGCCTCCTCTGCACAAACTCTACAATCCAAATTCTCACAATGAATCGAATGAATACAATTTCCTAGTTTGAACATGCTCATAAGCATATCCACTGCATGTGTGAACAAATCACAACTGATAGCCAACTGTCCCTTTCACCTGTTATCTCAACTGGATCTCCAATGGATTTGCATGCATGTAGTTAACCGTGACGAATCTTCAGTTGCATGTGAGTTAACTGATTAATTGAACTCTCACTAGTACATGTTTAGTTACAACTAGCACAACTAATCTTAACTCACTTAACTACACTTATAATTCTGTTACAAATCCAAATCACTCAGTTATGAATGAGATAATAGATTAATATTTATTTTCTAATTTAATTAAGGGAAAAGTAAATTAGACATGTGTTTCTTGTTGACTTTTCAACACTCCCTCTCAACAAGAAAGGGATTATCCTTCACCCCAATCCTATCTCTATGATATTCGAATGTGCTCCTGGTGAGCGCCTTCATCAGAATGTTTGCATCCTGATCTTCCATAGGAATGTATTGAAGCAACATGATCTTCCGCTGCACACAATCTCTGAGATGATGATACCGGATATCCATATGCTTAGATCTGTCATGAAACACAAGATTTATTGAGAGTTTAATGCAACTCTGCTTATCACAATAAATCACTGTCGGATCTAAATGAGAACCAAACAAACCAACCAAGATCTTCCTCATCCAGATAGCCTCACATGCAGCTTGGTTTTCTGCCATGTATTCCGCTTCCACTGAACTAAGTGCCACAGATCTCTGTTTCCTGCTGTACCAAGAAACAGTTGTAGATCCGATACTAAAGATCCCCGCTGATGTTCTCTTTCTGTCTGTTGGGCTGCCTGCCCAATATGCATCCGTGAAGCCATGAAACTTCACCTCATCCATCTGTCTGTACCATAATCCATACTTAGATGTGCCCTTCAAATATCTCAGGACATGCTTACTCACCTTCCAAAAGAGTTTGGTAGGCTTAACCATCGCTTGACTTAGCTAGTTAACTACATAGCAAATGTCTGGTCTCGTGTTCACTAAATACATTAGCGAACCCACTAACTGTCAATAGACAGTAGCATCCACTACCTCTCCAGAAGTAGCATCCTCTTTCCTCCAGTTTCCTGGAAGAGGAGTATCCATGGGTTTGCAGCCCTCCATGTGAAACTTACCCAGTATCTCCCTGGTATACTTGCCTTGAGACACAAAAATTTCACCATCTCGCTGCCATATTTCCAAACCAAGGAAAAAATGAAGAAGGCCCAAATCGCTCATCTCAAACTCCTTTGCAAGGTCCTCCTTGCATGAGTGTATCAACTGCTCATCACCAGTCAATATTAAATCATCAACATAAAGAACAATGATTAAAAGCTTACCCTCCACCACAATTTGGTATAGGTTTGCATCTGCTTCA
>ML777781.1:581247-615523 GCA_009831015.1 Picea engelmannii
TCCATCTCGAACCTACCACTGATTTATCAATTGGTCTTGGGACAATTTCCCATACACTGTTTTTGACAATGGAGTCATACTCCTCTACCATAGCATCAACCCAAGTGGGGTCCTGCACTGCTTCCTGAAAGGAAGATGGTTCATTCACAATACATTTGCTCATAAGAGCCATGTATCCAACAAATCAATCAGGAGACTGTCTCTATCTACGCTGTGAAATAGGGGCTCCTATATTCTGTGCAACATCTAGTCTCAATCTATCAACATTCGTGGTGTGCTTTTTTCAATTTCTGATGGATGGCTCTGCTTGAGTGGTTTCCTCCACTCCATGAACCTCCTCATGTGGCTGATCCACATCTTGAGACTCATCCTTGGGAATCAATAGTTCCTCTTCTGCATGCAAGTCTAGCTCCCTCTCAAGCGACAACCACATGGCTTTCCCCTCATCGAATTTTATATCCCGTCGCATAACAGTCATCTTACTGTTTGGCAAATACACACGATAATTATGGGGTGTTTATGTGTACCCCACAAATATCCCAACTTCAGCAGTCGGTTCCAGCTTCTTCCCGACATCCTTGTTTACATGCACATAAACAGATGAACCAAAAATTTTAAAATGAGAAACATCAGGTTTCTTACCAATAAAAGATTCTTCAGGT
Organism: Picea engelmannii; assembly: GCA_009831015.1. Classification (NCBI taxonomy): domain Eukaryota; kingdom Viridiplantae; phylum Streptophyta; class Pinopsida; order Pinales; family Pinaceae; genus Picea; species Picea engelmannii. The sequence continues at coordinate 581,910 of ML777781.1, forward strand.
GTCCTCATGCCAAGTAATCTATGAGGACAATGGTTCTGCACATAAACCATAGTATTGTATGCTTCTTCCCACAAATGTAATGGTAGGCCTTGATCATGCAACATCGCTTGTGCTGCACCCACGATCATTCTGTTCTTTCTCTCCATGACCCCATTTTATTGTGGGTTATGAGGCGCTATGAATTCTCTTCGAATTCCTTCTCTGTTGTAGAAGTCTTTGAATTCATTAGAGATGTATTCTCCACCATTATTTCTCCTTAGAGCCTTCACTTGCTTCCCCAACTCTTTCTCCACCAATTCTTTAAACTCACAGAACTTTGAGAATGTTTGATCCTTCTTCTGCATGAAGAATATCCAACATTTATGAGAAAAGTCATCAACAAAAATAACATAATACCTGTGTTTTGTTGTTGAATAAACTGAGAATGGTCCACACATGTCCGTGTGAACTCTCTCCAGGATTACTGAAGCACGGTTCTCCTTTTCATGAAAGGTGGACTTTACATACTTCCCCAAGGTGCACCCCTTGCACTGATTTGACTGAGCAAGTGTTCCCCTTGGAAGTCCAGTAGATATTTGCTGCATGATCTTCAAGGATCCATGATGAATATGGCCTAATCTCCTGTGCCATAATTCACCCTTATCCCGGCTCACCACTTTTTCTGCCTTGCCTATCATGGCACCACAACCATCTACCCGCAACATGTAGAGATTCTTAACTCGAATCCCTATCTTCTTGACTTGACCTATTTCTTTATGTCGCAGGTAGGCTATACCCTGCTAAAAACAACATCATAGCCTCTGTCCTCCAACATTGCAACTGAGACCAAGTTTTTCTTCAGACCTGGAACATGCATAACATTTTTCAATTGAAATGGTTTACCTGACTCCCTCTGAAAGGTAATGGTACCAATACCAGTTGCACTGTATTTTCCATCATCTCCCATCTCTATATGCATTCTGAGATCTTTCTCCTCCAAGTTGATGAAAGACTCTTTATCTCCCGTCATGTGGAAGGAAGTGCCACTATCCAAAGACCAGACTGATCCCGATGCACTATATGCCATGCATGCGATCAAAGTGAAGTCAAGCTCAAATTGTGAGACAAGAGCCTCACTAGTTCTAGCTCCAACAATCGTCTTGTTATTCTTCTTCTGCGGACAATTAGTAGCAAGATGCCCACGTTCGTGACAGTGAAAACACTTCACTTTGGAAAAATCTAGCTTCTTGACTTTAGACTCAGAATTTGATTGGGATTTCTTCCCTTTCCCTTTCCTTGCCTTGGAAGTCAAAGCACAATCCTCTTCATCATCACGCTTTGATGAAGATCCATCTCTGGTGTTCCACTTGAACTCCTCTTGCACTAGATCCGACCATAGTCGTTCCGAATCTGGTAATTTTTCCCTTCCATTGACAGAGTCTTGATAACTGTGCCAACTCTTAGGAAGCCCTAGGAGCGCCAAGCTCACCAAATCATCAGCAACGACTATTATTCCCACACTTCCAAGATCATCTCGACATTGGACAAAATTTGTGAGATATTTTGGAATGGTGTCGCCTTTCTCCATCTTGATCTTCCTTAGTTTATCTTTGAGCGCCAATTTCCTATGGTCGCTATTGTTTTGGAACAGATCTGTCAAAACCTTCCACATTGCATATGGTGTGGTTTTCCCATGGAGTCTTGAGACAATGTGGTATCATACTCCCTCCAATAGAATCCTCCTCGCCTTTGCCACTTTCTTTTTCCATGCATCAAGATTTGCAATATTTGTCGCATCTGGCTTAGGAACATTTTCATCAATGTAACCCTTCAAGCCATTGTCTTCGAGCACTGCCTCCATCTTGTCCTTCCAAGAAATGTAGTTAGAGTTTCCCTCGAGTGCATACTCCAACCTCAAGCCATTGAAAGACATTTCGATCTTGAATCAAGTGTCGCACCAAGAAAATATTACAAATTCAAATGTTATCCAACCCAAAACTCAACCCCTTCACTTTCCTCTTGCCCTGGGAGGTTCACACCCCACCTTAGAGCAACCTGAGGGAAGTTCCCACCCTGCCTGTGTATAGCCTGTGAACTTGCCTGTCAAGTTCACACCCTGCTCCACTGTAGCCTGTGAGAATGCTCAAGAAGTTCACACCTAGCTAGAGGCGGGACCTGCGAGAATGAAATTATGTTCGCACCTCACTTCCGTGACTCCGTGGCTCTGATACCATGTAGAAATTTCAATAACCAAATGAGTATTTCTGTGATTCTCCTGATCTAACAAGTTCCGCTATTGTTAAATATAGAATCACTTCTACTATTACTTTTGCGGAAGCAATTTAAACCACGATCACAACCACAATGCACAAAGTGAAATATCAATAACACACAACACATAAGTTTTACCGAGAAAGCGTAAAGATAAAAACCCCAACTATCATATATTATGTATATCATGAATCATGAAACAATATCATACAAAACTCTAATCCAAGAGCTCTCAGTACAATACAATCGTCTCACACTGTCATACATAAATTAGCAAATACATGAGCCAATTTCCATGTCCAGACAACCTGACTCCTCTGCACAAACTCTGCAATCCAAATTCTCACAATGAATCGAATGAATGCAATTGCCTAGTTTGCACATGCTCATAAGCATATCCACTGCATGTGTGAACAAATCACAACTGATAGCCAATTGCCCCTTTCACCTGTTATCTCAACTGGATCTCCAATGGATTTGCATGCATGTAGTTAACCATGACGAATCTTCAATTGCATGTGAGTTAACTGATTAACTGAACTCTCATTAGTGCATGCTTAGTTACAACTAGCACAACTGATCTTAACTCACTTAACTACACTTATAATTCTGTTACAAATCCAAATCACTCAGTTATGAATGAGATAATAGATTAATATTTATTTTCTAATTTAATTAAGGGAAAAGTAAATTAGACACATGTTTCTTGTTGACTTTTCAACACTTTGAAGATCGAATATATCTGGGAAAGATATGGATAAAGAAGCAATGCCATCATTCAAATGCAAATAAATTCAAATCAAGAAGATGTATGCAAGGTTGTTTCCTTGATTTTAGGATATTTTTGTAAATTGTTATGATTTGATATATCAACATTTAGGAACTGAATTGCATTTTGAGGTTTTGTCAAGATTTTCTTTGAGGTGTCCCTGATTCTCAGTATTGACCCTAAGTACATGTAAATTATTTTGAAACTCTATATATTAGATAATATTGATGAAGAGATGCTTGGATCCCTGTTTTCCTTAAATATTTTATATTATACAAATGTTTGGATCTACCTTATCTATGTAAAGATTTTAGTGGTTAATGAAGTCATTAGTTGGCGTGTATCATTGTGTTTTGTTTGTCATTTCTAATTCTCCATCTTGAACACATTATTACTATTATATTATTATATGGTTGTATGTATGTGATGAGAGGGTTTATCTATTTTTATAGTTCAATCTTCACCACATGTGTGTTTAAGATCCTTTAAATCTAGTTCAGAAAGGATTTTTGAGTTTAATATTTATTCTTCTACTGGTTAAGTATATCAAAGAACAAATTTCTCTTTTATGGTTACTAGTCTTGTTGCATGTTTTCTTCTTCAACATATACCCTACTCTCACTTGGCTCAACTAATGGTTTTGTTTACCTGATCTGTTGCACATAGAGAAGAGATCTTGACATCTTATCTTCTAAGACCCTTTAAGATCAAGAGTGTGATCCTCCCACCTCTTAAAATTCTTTTTCTTTTAAACTTTTTTGAAAAAATTTGTGCTAGGATTGTTCCTAAAGAATTCTAAGGACAAATTCTAGTGCTAACATCTTTTGGCGTTGTTTCCAGGGATGAAATGCTGAGATTTTCCTTGGGTAGAATGACATGATACAGATCTAGTTGTAGATGGTGAAACTATAACTAGGCACAATTGACTGCATATATTTTCACCTGGTGACTCCACGTTAGACACTCTAGCTCCAAAGATAAAGGGGACTAGAGCCCATCTAGAATCCCCCAATGTTCCTATTGTTTTAGATCCTAAGAAGATCCTCAAACAATCCAAATTTATTTAAAAAATAGGATTTGAAATCTTGTTTCTTTTACCTCCTGCAAGATCTACCTCAGAGAAAGAGGAATTTGTTGAACCATAGTCTTTTTACACACTGTATCCTGAGAGTAGAATTAAATTTGAGGAAAAATTTGACTTCCTTGAAGAAATAGAGTACCCTCCTTTGGAAAAAATCTCAATCCTTGAAGAAGTTCAAGAAGAGAAACCTAATCTTAGCCTCCAAATTAATATCCTTGTTGCTGAAAAACTTGTTAAGGAGATTCTCCACTCCTCTCCTAAGATTCAATTGGTGAATATTCCTAATCTCTCATCACCACAATCACCATAGTGCTGACATACAAATCAACCTTTAGGTGGTCAAACAATGGTTGGTGCAGCACCTCCCAACCCAATGGATGCTATCAGGGCTACCAGATATGCACCTTTGGTATTGCCAAATAATCTTCATCCTCTCCCAACAACTAATTACATGAAGTACCATCCAAGGTTTGACAATGAAGGGGAAACAACTGCAGAAGAGCATTTAACTTCTTTTGATTCCTTTGAGGATAATTTCCAAGTGGATTATGATGATGTGTGGATGATAATTTTGTTCAAAGTTTAGATGGAGAAGTGAAGAAGTGGTTCGGAAACCTTAGAGCTAACTATATTACCACTATCACATACCTTGATGGCACCTTCTTGAGAAAGTGGGGAGACAAGAAAGATGATCTGTATTACATGACATAATTCAGTAATATTCAAAGAAAGAATGGTGAATACGTCTCTAAATTTTCTTAGAGATTCAATCAGATGTATCAGAAAATACCAAATGATATTAGACCAACTGATAGGCTAGAAAAAGTTACTTATGTTAATTCTTTTGATGCTGATTTTTGTTTGCTTATTAGGGAAAGAAGATCAACCACTCTGGTTGATATGAAAGATTCATCTTGTGAAGTTGAATCCAATATTATAGCATCTGAACAAATGAAGAAGAGATCAGATAAGCAAAATCTTAAAGAAGAATATAAGTCTTTTTCATTGAACACTAAAAATCATAATATTTCCTTGGAGGAAATGTCATCTGAACTATCTAAACTCATATTGGAAAAGAAGAAATGGAATGCTCCTCAAGAAGGAAATCAGAATCCTAATCAATATAGAAGGCCTTATATCCCTTTGATCATGTAGAGGGATAAGAATAATAATGATGATCAGAAAATTCAGACCCCTTTGCAGAGTAATTACATTAAACAAAATTGGGAAGTTGAAGATACAGATGAAGATCTGGATATTCATTTGTTTGGAGATGAAATTGATCTTAGTCTCCTAACACAGAATGAATATGAAGATTCATTGAGTTCACATGCTAGAGGAAGTCCATATATTATGCTTTGTAATACAAAACAACAAGGGTACAATCTTAGATCCAAATCTTCCCCTTAGAAAGAAAAAATTGTTCCTCAGAAAGACAAACTTGATCCTCACAAAGAGAAGCATGTTGTCCCAGCAGTATAGACATGCAACAAGAATCCTGAAAAAAAGGCAAGTACAACCTGCTATGAAGTTATCAGCCCCAGAATGAGATAGGTTAGTCTCTCCTTTTAGCTTGGAACATGAGATCAGTAAAATCAAAATCCCTATTCCTCTTACTGAATTAGTTAAAACTAATTTTTATAGGAATTAGATTTTGAAATGGTTGCAACCTTCTTCTACTACAGACCCTTCTACTGATGTGATTATTCTCTAGGATGAAAGACCTACTATTTTTTTAGGGCCTATTATAGAAGAAACAGATGATTCCACTCCTCCTTTTTATGTCTCATTAAATGTTCATGAAAAAATCCTTCATAACTTACTGTTAGATTTTGGAGCCTCTGATAATTGTATGCTAAAGGTTGCCATGGAAGAACTAGGGTTAGAAATTACTAAGGCATACCATGATCTCTTTTCTTTTGATTCCAAAAATGTCAAATTCTTGGGGGTTGTCAAAGACCTTGTTGTTTCATTATCTTAAATCCCAACCAAAAGTTTAGTTATGGATATAGTTGTGGTTGATATCCCCCCTAGGTTTGGTATGCTATTGTCCATATATTGGTGTAAGAATATTGGGGGAAATGGATATTTATTATGCCACTATACCTGTTTTTGGAGGAGAATCGAGGAGACTTTATCGTGAAGCATAGTTGGCATACATTATCAGTGATAGTGATCATTCTATAAATCATCCCATTTATGGAGTTGATGTGCACTTGGGATATTCTATTTTTCATATTGACAACTCTTTCAAATAGTCTTTTCCTTTGAAAAATAAGTTGTTGTCCCATATTCTGATGAAAATAAAAATCTTCTTTGGAAATTGTACTTTGATGGAGCCTCATCTAGAGAAGGTGCAGGGGCAGGCATAGTACTGATTTCTCCTGCAAATGAAATCATTACAGTATCCTACAAGATAGAATTTGAGACTACAAATAATATTGCAGAGTATGAGGCACTGTTGTTATGTCTCGGGGCAGCCAAAGAACTAAAAATTTAGTATTTAAAGGTTCATGGAGATTCAAAACTCATTGTACAACAGGTCATAAATGTGTATCAAACAAATAATATCCGCTTGAAAGACTACAAAAATGGATTATGGGAAGTTGTTGAAGCCTTTTTTCCGTCTTTTAATATTGTAGATATCCCTAGAAATCAGAATGAGCAGGCTGACTCATTGGTTGTTGCAGCAAGAACCTTCAAACCTCCTTTACCCCCAAAACTGCAATATGAAATAGAGGTCATATACATGCCTTCTATTCCAGACAATGTCAAATATTGGAGAGTGTTTGAAGAGGATTTGAAATTAAGATATTTATTGAATTTCTTGATGATTTCTCTTCCATTCATATTGATCAAGATGAATATGTGGAGGAGGAAAAATGAAATTTGAAATTTCACAACATGATTGTTGGACATAAAATTTTGCAATTGCCAACAAATCATATCCCAAAAGGTCTAGTGCCTCTTGAAAGGATCTTTGATCAGAATGATGTCCCTATGAAGCCCCTTGATCTAGAAAAAGAAGCATATGTAATTGATTGCAATCTTGGGACTACTGCAAATCCTAAACATGTTAAATTATCAAAATTTCTATCAGGGAAATACATAGTTAAATATGAGAAACTGTTGAAGGAGTTTATTGATATTTTTTCATGGCATTATGAAGATCTTAGGACTTTTGGTGAAACTATTTTGCAGCATAAGATATCTTTGAAAGAAAATGTGAATCCATTCAAGCATAAATTAAGATAGATTAATCCTCTTTTGTTACCTATCATGGAGAAAGAAGTAAAAAAGATTATATATTCTAATATCATTGTACCTCTAAGGTACTCTGATTGGGTGGAAAATATAGTACCAGTGAGGAAAAAGAATGGTGAAATCAGACTTTGTGTCGATTTCAGGAATCTAAATAGATTCTCTCAGAAAGACAACTATCCACTTCCCAAAATGGAACACATCTTGTTGAGGGTAGTAGGATATAATAGGCTATCTATGATTGATGGTTTTTCCAGGTACAACCAAGTTGTTGTTCATCCTGATGATATGGAGAAGATTTCCTTCACGACACCATGGGGAACTTTCATGTACACTCAAATTCCTTTTGGTTTGATAAATGCAGGGGCTACGTTTAATAGAGCCATGGATATAGACTTCGTGGGAGAAAAGGACAAGTTTGTGTTCATCTATCTAGATGACATTACTGTGTTTTCTAAATATGATGATGAGCATCTACAACATCTTAGACAAGTATTTCTAAAATGTAGAAGGTATGTTCTTTCCCTTAATATAAAAAAGTCTTACTTTTCTTTAGAACATGGGAAATTGCTTGGTCACGTTGTTTGTGCTAGTGGAGTTAAGATTGATCCTACTAGAGTGATAGTTATTCAAAGGCTTTCCATTCCTAGAACTAAGAAAGAGATTCAATATTTTCTTGGGAAGATAAACTTTCTTAGAAGGTTTATTCCTAACTTTGCTAAATTGGTCAAACATATAACTGACATGTTGAAAAAGGGTAGTGAGATAAAGTGGAAGACAGAGGCTAAATATTATTTTCAGACTATTAAACAAGTTATTTTTGAAGATCCTTTTCTCATTAGTCCATATTTTGAAAAATATTTTCTGACTTTTTCTTTTGCATCTCATGACACTTTAGTAGCTACTTTATTACAAAAAACATTTGAAGGTTTCGAACACTATTGCTTTCTTTAGCAGGGCACTTCGGGATGCTGAGTTAAAATACGACATCATGGAAAAACATGATTTTGCCTTGGTTAAAGAACGAAAATCTTTCATAATTTATGTGTTACGCTCCAAAGTTATTTCCTATGTACCATATAACACCATTAAATATAAATTGACTCAGCCAGACATCGGTGGAAAGAGGATAAAATTGATAGCTATGTTGATTGAGTATGATTTGGACATCAAGCCCACAAAGTTATTCAAATATTAGGGGTTGGCTAAGCTATTAGATGACTCTAATTGCAAAGTTTTGGGAGTTGATTACATCTGTAATAATTCAGGAAACTCACATCCACAAGATAGTAACCCTCAGGTAGATGAAAATATTGTTGAATCTGAATGGTATAAAGATATCCTCTATTTTCCGTAGAATTTTCAGGCTCCTCCAGGAATCGATAAATCCAAAGTAAGATCCTTAAAAATTAAAGTTTTCAAGTATAGTGTAAATAATCAGATTTTATTTTGGAGGGACCCTGTCAGATTCTTATTGAGATGCCTTGATAAAGAAGAAGATGAAAATGTCATGACCTGGTTTCATGAAGGAGTGTGTGGAGGACATCACTTTTGGAATAACACTGCATATAAAATAATCAGGCCTAGGTATTATTGTCCTAGTCTATTTTTTGATGTTAGTGTCAAAGTATGGACATGTGAAAAATTTCAAAGGTTTGAAGGAAAAAAAAATATCAAGTCCTTACCTCTCAAGCATGTAAAAGTGGTTGCACCTTTTTAGCAGTGGGATTTAGATTTCACTGGGATTTATGCTACAGCCAGGGAATTTGCAAACAAATTTCAATGGAAAATGGGCCCGAGTTGGAAACTTAGCCATGCAATTTACTAGTTCCAGCGTGCAACCTCCCCATTAATGGCAAAATATGGTTTAATAAGAAATTGATCATAGGTGGAGACGTTAATCAATTTTTAAAACCTGAACATAGAGACCCTAATTGGGCCAAGGGAATCCCCAGGGATTGGATTGTTGATGAGTGGATGGAATCATTTCTCATGCTTCAGAGATTCATCACTTTTGAGGGGCATTATTCTATTGTGTTCTTATTCCACCTGCGATTCCTACTTCATCTAGTACAAATAAAATGATGAATTTACCTTACTATTTCTTACGGGATCTCAACAAGATATCTATGAGAGTTCAACTGAACCCCAAGACTCATCCTCATAGAATTTTTCATCAAGGGTTGATTAAAGTGATTGTTAAGGCCAAATTAGGGAAGTTGTAGAAGACTTGGGATGAGTTCTTGATCTATTTGGGGTATGACAAGGAAAATCATGTCTTTGCTTCTCAATCACATGGAAATATGGTTAAGCCTGATCAAGAAACTCCAACTAATGTCGGTCAATACACTCCTGCAAAGAAGGGTAAACGAGCAACATGTTTCGAGACTCTAGATGAGTCTGTAAAAGCTACATCATCCAACCAATGAATAGAGGTAGGGTCTTCTCACAAATTAGGTGGAGGTAAGCACCTTTTTCCCTTTTCCAAAGAAAAATTATTCAAAAATGGCTAAAAGGATAGAAGAACCTAAGGTTTTAGTGGAGGACCAACAAACTATAAATACAATGAAAGAGCTTGAATATCCTATACATTTTAAAGAGCCAATACCAGACATCATTCCTCATGCCTCGAGTTCCTCCGATGATGATACCTCTATGTATCAAATTTTAGTAAGAAAACGAAGCAAAAGGCCTCAAAACAAGTTTAGGTTGAAGTCTAAGACAATGAATAAACTTACCATCTTAGAGAAGGTTATAATCATTGATGAGGATCTTGTCAAACCTACTAAAAATAAATCCACAAGAAAGAAGACTCTTGTCACTAAGCCTATGAAGGATAAATCTAAGAAGGGTGGTTTTATTATACATAAAAAGACAACCATTGGGAAAAATAGAGTTCTTACTAGGAAATAGAGTAAGAAAGATATGAATATCCAAAACCCTAGGATTGGATCTGAAGTGAATGATCCTAAATGTATTCAAACCCAATACCAATCTAAGTAGACCAGAAAGAATAGCTTAGAATTGTTGGCAGAAGCAACTTCCTCCATCCTGTATAGAAAATTGTCAATTTAAGAATACCACTTCTAGGATAAATCAATTTTTTGAATATTTAAGCTAATGGAGGATGGAAAAAATCTTTTGGTTCCTTATGTCTATGGTATCATGCTCCTTTTTGGATATGACCAACTATAAACCAAGCACAAAAAATAGTTTAATACACGCAGGACTAGCTTTTGGAAAGTCGCTACAGGAAGTTCCTGTAATCGTTTACACAAGGAAATGAAGGCGCTACCAGAACACCTGTAGCAGACGATTTTGTTGTTGTTCGCACCCAATTTCAGATTTTGCAACAAGAGAAGGCTATAAATTATGTAGGAATGTAATGGATCATGTTTTAAAGATATGCAATGTTTTGTGGACCAAAAAACTGTATTGAGATATGAATATTGATCTAGATCATCCACCTGTGTTGAGATGTCAAAGGATTAGTTTCAAGTGGAGCTTTGAATATCAAAGATATATGGGAAAGATATTGATAAAGCAACAGTTTCATCATTCAAATTCAAAGAAAGTCAAATCAAGAAGATGTATGCAAGGTTGTTGCCTTGATTTTATGAGCTTTTTGTAAATTGTTATGATTTGGTATATCAACAATTAGGAATTGAATTTCATTTTGAGGTTTTGTAGAGATGTGATTTGAGGTGTCCCCGATTCTCAGGATTGACCCTAGGTACATGTAACTTATTTTGAAACTCTATATATTGGATAATATAGATGAATAAAGGGTTGGATCCATGTTTTCCTTAAAGATTTTATATTATACAAATGTTTGGATCGACCTTATATGTGTAAAGATTTCAGTGGTTAATGAAGTCATTAGTTTGTGTGTATCATTCTCTTTTGTTTATCATTTATAATTCTCCATCTTGAACACATTATTACTATTATATGATTATATGGTTGTATGCATGTGCTGAGAGGGTTTATCTATTTTTATAGTTCAATCTTCACCACATGTGTGTTTAAGATCCTTTAAATCTGGTTCAGAAATGATTTATGAGTTTAAGATTTATTCTTCTACTAGTTAATTATATCAAAGAACATATTTATTTTTTAGGGTTATCAGTCTTGTTGAACTTTTTCTTCTTCAACATATACCCTACTCTCACTTGGCTCAACTAATGGTTTTTTTTACATGATCTGTTGCACATAGAGAAGAGATCTTGACAGCTTATCCTTTAAGCCCCTTTAAGATCAAGAGTGTGATCCTCCCACCTCTTAAAATTATTTTTCTTTTAAACTTTTTTGAAAAATGATATGCTAGGCTTGTTCCTAAAGCAGTCCAGGGACAACTTCTAGTGCTAACAATTATGATATCCATCTGGAATTACAGTGCATAAATTTGTTTTTCCCAAAGCCCAAACCCTCATTTTATAGTTTTGTGGTTCATTCTGCTTATCCAACCCATGCATACATATGTTTTTCTTAATTAACTATTACCTTAATATTCACCCTTCCATGCGTTACTCATATGCACAAGTTCACATGTAACTGCCCATTTAAAATTACAAAATAATAAATTTTGCTCACCCTTTCAGAGTTCCTATTTTTACACTTGAATGTTCTCTTGATCTTCTTCTGAATTTCTATTTTAGTGGTGCACAAAGAGTTACTTATCTTATTCATTTACTATTTCACTTCAATTCTCCTACGACTACCTTTCCTTTCTTTTAATTCAATTTGAATTTGAATTCTAGATCTTATTTCTTCTCCATAATTTAATGGCACACTAGTAATTAGATTTTACTAATTAATAATTAACTTAATCCAATTTTATGTACACTTTCTTAACTATATAAATCCATTTTAGTTTTTTTATTCATCTCGATCTTCTTCATATCATGAAATACTAATTAATTAATATATATATATATATATATATATATATATATATATATATAATTATTGAAGAATGCATGTTGATGTACCCCTAAATAGTTACTTAATGGTATTTTAATTAGAGGAAAAACTTACCATATTATCTTAAATATTTTATGTATATCAATGAAGAATGTGACTCTTAAGGGATATTAAAATTATGGTTAAATTTATGAACATCCATTAGCATAGTCTTTGAAATATAAAACACATATTGTTTTCAAAATGTTGAAAAATTCTATGAAACACATATTTTCTTCTATCTCCAAAATAATAAGGTAATCAAGTTCCTATTTTCTTATAATTCCCTTTCCTACAACCTCCTTGATTCACAACTTCAAACCCTGTAGCAACAACCATTGATAGAATCAATTCAAATTTGTCGATTGAGCTCTTGTAATTAACCTTGAAAATAATACTTATTAATCATTTTGTGTTTATCACAACTATAGCTTTATCTCTTGTAATTAATATATAAAATAATACTTATTAAACATTTGATGTTTATTCATGCCATCTTACTTGGTATTTTGGATTGAGTTAATCATCATGCCAAATATGATAGAGTAAATAGAAAAAGATCCATAGAGTTCCCTTGTTAGAGTAAATAGAAAAAGATTCATAAAGTTCAGTTGGTCCGTCCAGAGATTTAGTAAACAATCCAAGAGACGTGGAGTTCTCATATGAGTTGATCCAACAACAACATGCAATACATTGTCTATCTAGAGGGTTGAATCTCTATATTGTTGTGGAGTTCCAAGACATTGTCTATATTGTTGTGGAGTTCCAAGACATTGTCTATCTAGAGGGATATACCTAATCTCTTCAACATAAATGGGATATACCTAATCGGTCCTAAGATTCCAATTCTATATAAATTATGTGAACATTGTAACCCAAACAATCAATGCCACGAATCAATAGGTAGGTATTTTATGTAAATGATGAAGCTACTACATGTAATGACAAAGGGTTTAATAAATGTAGAAATAATCAATCTTCAACTGGATTGCATAAATAGAGAAAAATAGATTTATGTAGTTGATCTATTTTAACTAGAAACCATGTAATTATTAACCCTATCATTCCCTCAACTTTTGATGTTTTATATCGAGTTTTGTTTTAGTTATGCAGCTACCAAATACCTTATTGTTTCTTGCGGATTGTTTTTATATTCTTTGAACATTTTGGAAAAGTATATGCACTATGTTATATACACACATACTTTTCACCATGTAATATTTTCACATGATCTGCATTATTTGCTAAGATAGCATGGTGCATATATGGAGGAATTAATAAATCTAAAAAACTCAACCTTTTAGGTGAGTATATTTTTTCTTATGAGGTAAAGTTTGATCCATACATTTTTTTATAGATTTCAAAGATTTAGGTTACCTAAGTTTCCTATTTAAATTGTTCTTTTCCTCTTTATAAACTTCTCTTTAAATTTCATATTCATCTTTTCTCTTGAATAGATATTCCAAGAACATATTTGGATTAGTCCCATATCATGATACAGCTCCCCAACCCTTCTTCCATGTCCTTAGGATGCTTGTGCTTTACTTTTATAGTACTTGAATGGAGATCTCTTCTTGTTATTTTGGCTCCAACATTTTGGGCTTATTTTTTCATCCTAAGGCATATTAACTAGATTTATAGGAGCAGATGAATGTAAGAGAATGAAGCCTAATAAAGAAGAAGAAGCGGTTGGTGGGCGTAGCCCCATGCTCGGGTGAACCGCGTATATCATCTGTTGATGGTTTGCTTTGTGCTATGATATTTATGTTGTGGGTCTGCTTAGTGCATTGATTGTTATGTATGATAGATAGACCTAGGAATTCTTAGTGCTTTATTTATGTTGAATGTGCTAGATCTAACTTATGATGCTAAGTGCGATGTGTATTTTGTCAGTGTTACTGTGCCGATCTATTCTTAGGGTTTGTTTTGCGATGTGAATAAAGTTGATAAACTAATGCATGTAGTTCTTAAGTACACTGTGAATTAATTGTAATCACAGATCTGTGTCCCAGCTTGGTTACAGACACCTGAGTCATGTAACCCCCCTGCCTCTACCTTGGGTGAGACTTAGCCTACTCCGTAGGTGTTGCCGAAAGGGTCGGTAATAAGGGTTTTCTTAGTGTGTTTTTAAAGCATTGAACCCTAGTTCTACCCCTATACCAACACAAACCAAGGAAAGAACCAAAACTGAAAGATTCAATCTGTAGTGGAGTTGCCAATTTATGTTATTGAATAATTCCCTTGTAGACATGTGAATATCCCCTTCGATTCTAGACCCCTAATACCAAGACAGAAAGATACAAATGGACACTAACATCCCTTTGAGATTTTATTTAGATTTCCAAAAAGAGAGAAGGATAAAAGGGTGATCGTACCTATTTTCGGTGTGTGTCCTCATTGCTCCAATTCGAGCTTGATGTCCAAACTCTTTCACACATCTTGATACAAAAACTGGACAACAAATAGAAACAAGGAAACTCCTACTCTACCATATGTAAGATACACAAACTAGAAGGGAATAGGAAAAGTATATTGATGAGAACTTGAAAGAGACACTTACAATCCCGGATGGTGTTACAATAGCTTCTCGAAATCCTTGTAGTCCAACCCCTTGCTCGAAAAATCCACGATCAGAATGAAAATGATTTTGCTAATTGTTTCCTCCTTGTTAACCATGAGAATGCCTCCATTTATAGGCTTTGGGAGGCCCAACCACCTTGGTTATATTTGGTATTAGTTGAGGATATGACTCCATTAGTTGTGGAATCTCCCTTAGATGCATCGTAAGGGTTAGATTCAATCCAAACCAACTCGAGTCATCCCTGACTATCCTTAGAGAAAAGGGGGATTTATTCCCATGATTTTCTCAGCCAATCTATGCTCCTTTACAATGGGTAATAAAGAACTACAAATATCCTTGCTAGATAGGCAGAGAGCACTAGCACTCCCTGCATATGATCAGGGGAGCATTGATATTCCAAAAATTTGTCAATATGACCAATTCTCGTAGCAAAACACTTTGTTTCATTTGTAAAATGATGTGGCTTCTTATTCTAACATGTTCTAGAGGATGTATCAAGTGTTTCCATGGTGTCATTCACAATGTGACACACACAGAACGAAAATGCGACATTTACAGCACTTGTGACAAAAGTGTGACACTTGCGACAATAAGAATACGACATTATCGAAGTGAGGAATTTTGACGTGTAACAATCACCCTCTAGCATAAGTGTTTCTGTATGGATTTTCCACCAAGTTAAAGCATGGCCCTCTAACTTCACTCTATCAAATGAAATGTTTTTTTTTTTCATCTATATGGTGAATGTTAAAATAAAATTGTACTTGTTGCAACCAATGATTTAGTTTTACTACAACGATCTCACCTTGGTATGGATTTAAATCCACTTTCTCTCCATATTTACTAGGGATCATGAAGGCTTAATGACACTCGAACTCGAATTCTCTTTATCAGGTTATTTCCACGACTCCATTCCTAGGTCTTTTAGATATCTCGATTTCCCTGTTGATATGATATCAAATTTAGACCCTCCCTCATCTCTAAATGGCCCAATATTTCTTACTAGATCTTCCATGAGGAGATTGATATTACAATTGATATAGATGACTTGTGCTTCCAACCTATAAAATATCTCTTCTACTAGATCTTGAGGGTTGTTATGAAGAGACTCATCTTCCATGGCTAGGGTTCTGTGACTTTATTCTTAAACTATTTTTTGAATCCCTGCAACTTTTCACAAATACCCCAATAAATCCCACTCTTATACCAATATGATATGTAAATTGTCGTGGATATTCCACTAGGGCAGTTCGTCACAAAATATCTAATAAATAAAATTGTAATATACACTATGAAGGTTAAATTCCTTTAGACTCTAGAGTATTCAATTTGTGTAATTTTATACTTATGTATGAAATAGATAAAATGGAGAAAATGGAGAATGTTAAAATACAATCACACACCATCCCCAAAATAACACAAAGATTTTTTCTAGGAAACCCTTAAAGAAGAAAACCCAACTAGAAGGTCAGGTTGCTCTGCTCTCTTTTCTCTGGTATGGAAATAATGAAAGTACGAAGGAGAAGGAACTCTCTATGGAGTTACCTAAGACCTGTGGCCTGTTAGTATGCTACAAAACATCAACCCCCTCTATTATTCTCTCTAATTTCCCACCCCCATTTGTTCTTCTTTTCCATGGAACAAAATATAATAACATAGAATGGAACTCTTTCTCCTCCTAGAAGCCCAATATTTAACATAGCTCAATAGACATCTAGGGGTATGGTTTTGAATTAATCAACCCTCAATTGGTGATAAGGTTTTTAACTTATATATTTTTATATAAAATCAACTACATGGCTATCCCCACACGTTTATGTAATGGGGGATCGACATGGAATAACGTTTTCATATGAACTCTAATTGAGGGGATTCTTGCACCGTTGGTAAGGTATCCATGCATAGAATACCGAAAAATTCTGTATATTAATGTTTGGAATATAAAAAGTGTCATTTGATTCCTGAAAATGAATTCAAAATATTTCAAAATATTTTTTGGACCCAAATTTCCAAATTTGGACCAACCGCCAAAATGGCCCTACAAGTTGATTCCTCCAATTTTTCCACCTAGAAAGTACTAAGATAGATAAAAAATAATATAATTATCCAATACATATCATACCTCCCCATTTACGAAGGATTTTGGTCCCCAAAATATTTACTAAATGAGGTGAGGAAATTGTTCCTCTATCTTCTCCCTAGTGTACCACTTCAATTTTCCTGGAAGTTGTCCTTTCAACCAAATCTTCCAAAGGTCATGTTGCCCCTGTCTTGTAGTTTTGGACCACTTCTGAAAAACTATGTCCTCTTCCAACTCTACCTAATAATATAGTGCTAAATCCTCTATGGAATGTAAGACCTTCTCCTCCTCCTGATCTAAAATGGTGGGCTCATAGAGTTTAAGATTATCAACATTCACTACAAAGTAAATGTGCATGTATAGGGGTAGAATCAGTCTGTAGGTTTTATATCCCACATTTTCCACTACCTAAAGAGGACCATACTATATATCCTTGATATTCTTACCAAGACCTTGTAGTCTTTCCTTATTTATCTATAACCATACTCTGTCTCTTGCTATGAATGTTCTCTTTGTTCCTTATCTCATATACTTGCAAATGGACCTTCGTGATATTCTCAACAATTTTTTTTCTTTCAATTCATATCATGTGAGGTCCTCCCTCAATCCTCGTTACTTTCCATATAAAACATCTATGGGTGAAGGTGGAAAATATCCAATGAAAGTTTCAAAAGGTGACTTACTAGTAGAAGTGTGGACTACTTTGTTATAATAGTATTGTATATAGATCATATTTCCATCCCAATTCTTTGGATGCTTCTAATTATAACCCATCAAACATTGTACCAAATTCATGTTGACTACTTCTATCTTCCCATATATCTATGGATGGAATCCTGTATACCTCTTAAGCTTAGTGTCCATCTTCTCCCATAATGTAGTCTAGAAGGAACTAAGAAATCTAGTGTCTTTGTTCAAGATGATGCTCCTCGGTATCCCAAATTGCTTCATATCCCTTGATGGTATTTTTACAAGGCATGGGAATGAACATTTTTTTGAACCTATCAACTACCAAAAATATATAGTCACATCCCTTCCTATTTGTTGGTAACCCTCCCATGAAATCCATGGAAATACTTTCCCAAGGTCCAATGGGTATAGGTAAGGGATGGTATAGACCTTACTTCCTATCATTGGGATTGCTAGTACAACAAAGCATACATCATCTAATATACAATGTTATATCTTCTCGCATTATGGGCCAATACACATACCTCTATAATTTGGCAACTATCTTCCCAACACCAAAATGTCTTGCAACCTTAGAAGTGTGAGTGTCTCTTATAAGTTGTAGTCATTCACCTTTAGGGACATTGAGCTTTGCAAGCTTGAAGAGTAAACCATTTTGGAAATGATAGTCATCCTTTACATAATCTTATTCTATATGAATTTGATGTTGTAGCTGTCGAAACACCTCCTTGAACTCCGCATCTTATGTGTATGCCTCTTTGTATGCATCATGGGTAAAATTATCCATGCACATCAAAGTTTACAAAGCTGTAATATTGGATGTGGGTGGCCTTGAAAAAATGTATGCCAATGTATTTGTTCTTCCCTTATTATACTTAATGACTAGGTGAAATTGTTGTAAAAACTCCATCCACTTGTAATGCCTGGTTTGTTGTAAGGTACTCTAGGCCTGCAAATATTGTAGTGGCTAGTGATATATGTGGATAATTGTCTCCTTGATCATCATATATTGCTTCCAATTCTTGACATATTGAACTAGGGAACAAATTTCCTTGTCATACATAATATAGTTGAGAAATGCCCCATGAAATATTTTAGAATGATAGCATACATGCCTTCCTTCTTGGATCAAAACTGCTCCCATGGTATACCCACTTGTATTTGTCTCCACTTCAAATAGCTTCTACAAGTTTTCTAGCATGAGCACTAGTTCTTGTGGGATATTTCTTTTCAGCTCATACAAGTCCTTATGATAATTCTTCCCCCATTAGAAACTCTTATTGATTATTGTTATTGTGTGCAGTGGTGCAGTTACTGCTGAAAAAAGAACTATGAACTTACACCAGTATTGTTCTTCCCCAACAAATATCCTAAATTATATGCAATTTATAGGATTTGGTCATTTCATGATGTCCTCCATCTTGGTGGGATCTATCTTGATCTTTCCTTCATTGATCACATACCCTAGATATACCAAAGATTGTTGAGAAAAATCACATTACTTGATATTGGAAAGTAGTCAGTACTTCTATAGGGTCTCTAACACCTACATAAGATGTGATATGTGCTCCTCCTAGGTAGCACTATAAACCAATATAACATCCAAATAGACAACAATAAATTAATTTGGATAATAGGATTTGGTCATTTCATGATGGCCTCCATCTTGGTGGGATCTATCTTGATCTTTCCTCCGTTGATCACATACCCTAGATACACCAAAGATTGTTGAGCAAAATCACATTACTTGATATTGGAAAGTAGTCAGTACTTCTATAGGATCTCTAACACCTACATAAGATGTGATATGTTCTCCTCCTAGGTAGCACTATAAACCAATATAACATCCAAATAGACAACAATAAATTAATTTGGATAAGTTTGTAAAACATCATTCATTAGTCTCATCAATGTAGTTGGTGTGTTGTAAAAATTGAATGGAATGACCAACCACTCATACAAATATTTTCTTGTCTTGAAGAAAGTCTTACAAGTATCTTCTTATTTGAATCATACCTGGTGATATCCTCATTTCAAACTTATATTAGTGAAGCACTTGACATGCAACAACTGGTCCAATAAACCATTGATGTTATGCAAAGGGTACCAATTCTTAAATTTAATCTTGTTCAATGCCCTGTAATCAATATACATTCTCCAAGTCCCATCCTTCTTGGGCACAATTATGATCAGTGATCCAAAATGTGAGGTACTTGGTCAAATCACCCCCTACTCGAACAACTACTAAAACTTCTTATTTACTTCATTTGCCTCCAAAACAATCTATTTATACAACCCAATATTTTGAAATGGGGAGTCTCAAAATAATTGGATTCCATTCTTCACTTCCCTCTTAGATGGTAGGTTATTAGGCTCCTAGAACACTCCCATGTAGGCTTATATAAAATATTTTAATTCATGTTTCTTCTACCTCGTACATCCCTCCAAGGATGTCTTTACTTTTAATGACTCTTCACCACATTGATTTTCCCTTAGAAAAAGTAAAACATATTTCTTGCTAGAACTGATCAATTTTTTAGCTTGATTGGCACTAACTAGTGAAATTTTTTTATTTTCCTTTGTGCATGTTAATGATGAAGGATTTCTCATCCTTGATGAGGTGATACTTATTAGCTCTCTGCATGAATATAACACCCCTCATATACATGTAGGGGATTCTCGACACTACTTTGTATACATCCAGTGGTACTACATCCAATTATACTTCATCTATAAAGTCAACACTTATAACAAATTTAATCTTTCACAATTTTTTACCTTAATATATGCATCCTTGTTTACCCAACCCAATGGATATGGTCTAGGAGGAGCATGAACCTCCAATCCAATACTGTTGACCAAATCCACTGCTATGAGATTATCCTATGAATCTAAGTCGAACATAACATCTATATTGGTATTCTTAACCTGAATATTGATGTGGAAGATCTTGGTCATCTAGTTCTCTTCCTGGTTGTTAGCACTGAGAGTCACCCTCAGAATGTTAGAGGATAATCCCGGTACCCATCAAAATTTAAATGGATTAAAATTATTTGAATAGGTGGATCAACAAGATGAGAAATAAAGGGAGAGGGAAACAAAAAGTCTATAGAGGCATTCCATTGGGCATGGAGTCATAACATCCTACAGATCAAAGGAAATAAAACTGTATATCAGATAAAGAGATATATAATGATGAGTAGAAGCATGGTGAATATTAAAAAAGAAAGAACATCCATTATACAGAGATCCTTTCTGTAATAGATAAATATTTTCTTAAACAATGAACAATGATTTAATGGGCAAGCTACAACATATCCTCTGTTGTTCCTAAATCCATCAATCAATGGTAGCTATGATCCTCAAAACCTGCAATATGTTCCATCAAGAAGATAAAAAATAAGTGGGAGAACAAATAAGACAATATGATAACATCTCTCATGAATCTTTAATGGCATAAAATGTCATTACAAACAAGCTCTCAAGCTTACAAATGAGCAACTAAAACTGCTACTACTCTCTCTAGCCTCTCTTGGCTCATGAATCCAACCCTCCTCTCCTCTTGTACAATGAATATATAGCCATATATTTCCTTTCCATATCACCCATTCGAACTCCAACCCATTTCCCAAAATAGAAACAACTACAAATAGAAAATGACATGTTTTAACTTATTTCCTTCTTTTCAGGAGGTGAAATTCTGAAAAACAGGCTTCCAAATTCCACTTGTAATTCTCAAAATATAATAGTTGTGTAAAATATGAGAACCATTTTTGTATATAATCCCATTATAAATAAAAACCCTTCTTGGTTTCTTTAAATTAATCTCTAGCTCACCGGAATACGTGTCGCAAAATCATGTCTCAAATAGGAAATCATAAAAACTAAAAACATAGGGCTCAAAGATTATTTCAAATATCCCAATCCATGACACCTGTGTGAAAAATGAAAGAGGTTAATGGTCATGGGTCCATTCTTGACAATAACCTCCTTTTTATTTTGAAAATTCATCCTGGTTCACCTGGAAGTCAGCCGGTCAAAAATATCAGTTCAACAGTCTAGAACAGAGTTTCCACAACACATTATGTAGCGCATTTCGTAGCACCTGTCTAAATTTATAGTGCCTGATCCATTTTGTAGCACCAAAGTAAAATCAAGTATCCAAACCCTTCCTGATATTCAAACAAGAAAAAAAATCTCATGGAGTACCTGATGGTTATGAGGTTGATGCTGGTAATTTTGAATTTGCACCAGGATGATTGCAACCTATCCAACCTACAACCCTATTAACTAGTTCGTAGTGCCATTTCGTGAATCACAATTCCAAATCAACTATAGCTTGCATACTCCGAGGAGTCAGTTAGTTGATGGTATGACATAATAGCGAGAGATATGGCTAAATGTAGGCTCTAAAAACCATAAATCCTCCTTTATAAGATCAATTTTATGTGTTAATATTTGGCTCCACAGGGGATGTAGACCTCCCTGTGAGGATCCAATAACCTAGTAGTTCCATTTTCCTTATCAATTCCAGCTTTGTTCAAGAAACCTATATTCCTGAGAGTGCCTTCGCTCTTTATTTGAAACTAAAAATATCACATACTGAAAACAAAATCACATCAAATAAGATGCTCAAGAACTGAGATTTATTCTTCCTACTCCTACTGTATCCAGTTGCTTCCTCAAGATCAGGTAAAATCATTCTTCCAATGAATCCATACAAGGAATTGATTAACAAGCCAAACTCTTTGTATGTGTTTCATCAAAATGAAGACTAGAACAAAAATCAACACTTGATTGTAAGTTTGATTTTCAGATTTATCATGAAACAAAGACTGAAACCTTGAATCCATGAATTCCTCCATATAGATAGAAACCAAATCATGAAAAGAAGAAGAAGTGAAATTATGACAATAAAAGGTTACCTTAGCTTGATATTGTTCCAACTGAAGATAAAATATTCTCGGCATATTCTCTTTCCCATGGAGGTTACCACTTTTAGCTATCGGAAAATCTGAACATGGTTGCAGATTAATTTCACTGCTAGTCATAGGTTGTTTGATGTTTTATATAGATCCAGGTTCAAGCATGGTGAATACAGGTTTCCTGATTTGTAGATATGGCTGCTCAATGTCTTATACCGACCCAGGATGGTTGATTTCCTCACAATGTTGTTCCTTAATGAATGAAGAAAAAGGATTTATAGTATGGTCTTGAAATTCCTTTATATCCTCATCAAAATCTGATTCATAGTTGCATACACCGACTTGCTGCTCCTTAAGTCAACAAAATGTGATGTAGGGATCTTCTCTTCTTCATTTGAATACTCATCAAAGATAGGTGAGCCCAAAACTCTTTTGTCTTGCAAAGAAAGATGAGCAATCTCTTGATTCTTCTCCTCAATCATAGGTGAAAATATATCATAGGAAAATTGTTGAAGAAATTGAGAAAAATCCTCTTCTACAACTATTTATTCTTTTAAATATGAGACATTAGGTGCATCAGGGGAAACAAATAATGCATCTACAACTATGGAATCATTGGTACTATCATCGATCATATCTTGAAGAGCTTCTTCTTGGGAAATAGAAAGAGAAAAAATTTCATCCATATCTTCATTAAAATGCTCACTTCCATCCTTACTACTAGAAGAAAACACATTAGATATTATTTTCGGGATTAACTGTGTAGTGTAATTCATTAATATATGACCCATATTCATGAGTATTAGTCGCAACTGACCAATAATTCTCATGATTTGAATAGTCCACTTAGCACTCATTGCATCGGGTGATGCTCACAGGGGTGAAGAAATGGGATTGAAACCAACGAAATGAATCACATAGCATCAATCATCACTTCCGGGGCTTGCACCCGATAACCAGGACTTCCCAGGTGGTCACCCATCCCAAGACACCTCTGTCTCAAGCACGCTTAACTGTGGAGTTTTTCCCACAATCAAGCCCACTTAGCTTGCTACCCGATTTGCAAAACCTTAGAAAGTATTGTGCCTTATGAACTACCCAGTTAGAGCTCCCTTAAATCTTATTATTTAAGCATATAGGGGCTTCCGCAGTGCAAGATATTAGATATTATTTTTGGGATTAACTGCGTAGTGTAAGTCATTAATATATGACCCATATTCATGAGTATTAGTCGCAACTGACCAATAATTCTCATGATTTGAATAGTCCACTTAGCACTCATTGCATCGGGTGATGCTCACAGGGGTGAAGAAATGGGATTGAAACCAACGAAATGAATCACATAACATCAATCATCACTTCCCGGGCTTGCACTCGATAACTAGTACTTCCTAGGTGGTCACCCATCCCAAGCCGCCTCTGGCTCAGGCACGCTTAACTGTGGATTTTTTCCCACAATAAAGCCCACTTAGATTGCTACACTACGCAGTTAATCCCGAAAATAATATCTAATATCTTGCACTGCGGAAGCCCCTATATGCTTAAAGAAAACACATCCTGAATATCTGAATGAAACTCCTCACAAAAATGGTCAAAAAGGATCTAACCAGGTAAATCCTCTTGTAATATGAATTAAAAGCATCATGAAAATCCTTCAAAGAATGGATACTAGTAGCAGGAAGAGATTGAAACCATTTATGAGCATGTTCTTCTAAAGAAAATCTGAACATCTTGATCAAGACATCCTCGTGAACAAAATTATGTTCAAGCATGCATTTATGAAAATTTAATAAGTGCTCACTAGGATGATCATGCTTACTTTCTCTGAATCTCAGAAGATAATCATCCCATTCAATTATAATTGGCACCAGATGTGGAAAACCGACTATATTTGAGAAATCACAGAAAGCATACCTCTGAGCCAAGATAGCTTCCATTGTTATTGTTGTCCCATATCAGGGAAGTTTCCAACAGGTTCTTCCTTCATGGAGTGGACTCGCCAGGTGAAATATGCAGTCTCGAATATGTGACCAACCCTTGTTCACCATCAAAAGTTGGATATGATTAATGTCATTCTCCCAAAGAATATTTCTTAACTTCCTTCCCTGGTAATAGCACCAAGAATGTTAGCACTGAGAGTCACCCTCAAAATGCTAGAGGATAATCCCAATACCCATCAAAATGTAAATGAATTAAAATGATTTGAATAGGTGGATCAAAAAGATGAGAAAGAAATGGAGAGGGCAACAAAAAGTCTATAGAGGCATTCCATTGGGCATGGAGTCATAACATCCTACAGATCAAAGGAAATCAAATTGTAAATCAGACAAAGAGATAGATAATGATGAGTAGAATCATGGTGAATATGACAAAAGGAAGAACATCCATTATACAGAGATCCTTTCTGCAATAGATAAATATTTTCTTAAACAACGAACAATGATTTAATGGGCAAGCTACAACAAATCCTCTGTTGTTTATGAATCCATCAATCAATGGTAGATATGATCCTCAAAACCTACAATATGTTCAAGCAAGAAGATAAAAAATAAGTGGGGAAACAAAGAAGAAAATTGATAACATCTCTCATGAATCTTTAATGGAATAAAATGCCATTACAAACATGCACTCAAGCTTACAAATGAGCAACTAAAACTACTCCTACTCTATCTACCCTCTTTTGTCTCATGAATCCAACCCTCCTCTCCTCTTGTACAGTGAATATATAGACATATAGGTCCTTTCCATATCACCCATTCGAACTCCAACCCCTTTCCCAAAGTAGAAACAACTACAAACAGAAAATGACACGTTTTAACTAATTTCCCGCTTTTCAAGAGGCGAAATTATGAAAAATAGGCTTTCAAATGTCACTTGTAATTCTCAAACTATAATAGTTGTGTAAAATATGAGAACGATTTTTGTATATAATCTCGTTCTAAAGAAAAAACTATCTTGGTTTCTTTAAATTCATCTCCATCTGGCTGGAATATGTGTCGCAAAAGCATGTCTCAAACAAGAAATCACGAAAATAGAAAACATAGGGCTCAAAGATTCTTTTGAATCTCCCAATCCATGACCCCTGTGTAAAAAATGAAAGAGGTTAATGTTCATGGGTCTGATCTTGAAAATAACCTCCTTTGTATTTTGAAAATTCATCCCGGTTCACCCATAAATTCTCTTGGAAGTCAACTGGTAAAAACTATTAGTTCAACAGTCTAGAACAAAGTTTTCATAGCACATTTTGTAGTGCATTTCGTAGCTCCTGTCTAAATTCATATCACTTGAGCCAGTTCGTAGTTCCAAAGTAAAATCAAGTATCCAAACCGTTCCTGACCTCCAAACAAGACAAAAAATATCATGGATTACCTGATGGCTATGAGGTTGATGCTGGTAATTTTGAATTTGCACTAGGATGCTTGCAACCTATGAAACCTACAACCCTCTTCATTAACTAGTTCACAGCACCAAATCAACTATATCTTTCATACTCCTAGGAGGATGTAAGTGATGGTATGAAATAATAGTGGGAGATATGGATAAATGTAGGCTCTAAAAACCATAAATCCTCCTTTACATGATCAATTTTATGTGTTAACACTGGTGATGAAGGATACGCAAATTCACCTCCTTCTGCACACATGTGTAGAAAATATTCTCATCCACAATAGAGATTTCTTGAATATGTGGATAGAAGGTTCTTTTTCTTTCTATCCTTCTTACAGTTCTTGAGGTTCAGCTCTAGATGTAGTTTCCAACACTTTTCCTCAGTGTGGCCATCAAAATTGCAATGGTTTCAATGGTTGCAATGGTTGCTAGGATCCTTGCATTGATGTGTAGTGAATTTCATATTCTTATCCTTTCGCTATTTCCACTTCTTCTTCCCCTCCTTCAAAGATTCCTAGTGCTATTTCTACTTGGAACCACTTGGATTCCCCTTATTTTGGCCTATGTTTTCTAGGTACTGTACCTGTACACATGCCTCATCCACTGTCCTTTCCTTGATGATCATCACCAACTTTCGTAGATGACTATGTAAACACCTAATATGCTTAAGGAGTACATCAGGGTTCTTGGGAGAGATACCCATCATGATGGCCATATTTCTAAACTTAGTGGTGTACTCTTATACATGTTTTCCCTACCTCTCCCTAAAGTAGTGCCACCTCGTCCATGGGTTATCTATATACCCGATAGGGTAGAATTGGAACTTGATTAGGGTTTTGAAGTCCTCCCACCTAGTTATTATCAGATACCACTCTATCCTAAGTGTTTCCAATTGGATTTCCCATCATGTTAAAGCATGGCTCTTTAAATTCAATCTATCAAACACAATCTTTTGCTCTTCATCTATATGGTGAATGCCAAAATAAAATTCTAGTTGTTGCAACCAATGATTTTTTTTTAATGCATTGATCTCACCTTGGTATGACTTTATATCCACTTTCTCTTCCATATTGAATATGGACCATGAAGGGTTAATGAAACTCAAACTCAACTTCTATTTCTATGGTTATTTCCACTACTCCATTACTGGGTCTTCTTGATCTTTTGATTTCCCCTTTGAAATGATCTCTAAGTTATAGCCTCCATCATCTCCAAATGATTTGAGCTTTCTTTCTAGAGATTCCATGAGGAGGTTCATATTTCATTTGATATCAATGACATGTGCTTCCAACCTATCAATTCTCTCTTTTTATAGATCCCGAGAATTGATATGAATACACTTGTTTTCCATGGATAGGGTTCTGTGAATTTATTCTTAAACCATTTTCTATATCCCTGCAAGCTTCCATAAATACCCTAAGAAAATATTCTTTGATACTAATATTATATGAAACTACCATGGATATTCCACTGGGATAGTTCGTCACAACACATCTAATAAATAAAGTTGAATTCTACACTATGAAGGTTAAATTCCTTTAGAATCCATAATATTTAGTTTGTGTAATTTTTTTCTTATGCATGAAATAGATCAAATGTAGAAAATGGAGAATGATCAAATATAACCACTCACCATCCACAAAATAAAAAAAATATTTTCTCTAGGAAACCCTTACAAAAGAAAACCCAACTAGAAGGTGGTGTTTCTTTGCTCTCTCTTCTCTGGTATGGAAATAATGCAAGTACAAATGAGAAGGAGCTCTCTATGGAGTTACTTGATAATTATGGCCTGCTAGGATTCTATAGAACATTATCCCCCTCTATTATTGTAACATCCTCTGCTCTTCGGAGGCCGAGTAATTCCACTACTGTGGAATATACACATATATGATATATATGCATTTTAATGAATTTAAAACACTTAATCACGATAACACAGAATCACTGCTACCAGTTCAGATTCAAACAAGATTAACAGTAAATCCACATGCAATGGAATACATGATAACATTCAAGCATCAAAAAACATGCATAAAATACATAATTAAGCACAACAATGATACTTATCTTTTAGCTGGAGTAAATCCACCAACTGCGTGCATAATTTCCATGAACCTCCCAGCCTTAGACTGCATTGCTCATCACTCTCAGTAGTATGTCACCCCCGATCTGAGACTAAAATCCACCAAGAAATGGATTTATAGGCTTGGAAAGGACAATAAGGAAGTTTCACAAAGAAACATGAAGGATGTTTTATCCCAGGATCCACTTACGCCCACAACTCACATACCCTCATTCCCCACATGCCTTCTCCAGCCTAGGAGAGTACACCTTCACTACTACAATTCCATTGGCCAATACACCTCCCTTACCTTGGGCTTCAACAACAAGCTAGACCATAAGTCTTAGATTACTGTAGCTGCTTCAGGACTCCCTTCTAGGAGAACTCACTTCCCAACAAACTCTCTCTCATGGGAGAGTTTCTAACAGGCTTGATAGCTTGCTTCTTCAATTCATCTCCTAAGAAATACTGCAACAGAATTTGGTTAGCATAGGGTGACAACAGCAACAGGAAAAAGTTATAGACACCGAAAATGAAAACAACCTAATGCTAAGACACAACATGGTTTAGGCAAACTAAGGCAGCAACCCCAAACGGTTAAGACACGAACTCAGATTTGTAGTGTGGATAAACCTAGGTTCACAGGACACATAGGTCGACCTTTCCCTTCCTGAATGATTTATTATATGTGTGAGGTTATGCAGAGGGAAGACACAAAGGTCTCTGGTTCAAAGGGAGGATGGAAGAATGGACTCACGAACTCACGCGGAGAATGGCCGAATGACCAGTGAACTACCAACATGGTTTGACTCACGGGTTACTGGTTCCAGAGATCTGTGATGGATGCTCCCAGTTCACGGTTATATAGTGGGTCGAGAATGGCAAGCCAACCCCCAACATAGTTGATGCTTCATCTTTTAACTACATGAGCCCAGGACGACACTTGTCTTCCTGGAGTTGCATGCGCTCCATTTAGCCTACATCCCCAATTACCAGGAACTTAGGATAACAAAACATATTATGTCGACCTTAGTTTTAAGGAAATAATATTAAAATATTATACCTCTAGAGGTAAGCCCCCCAACTTAGCCCCTAGGCCCAAATACATAGCCCCCTCCCTTGCCCAACCTTGTGGAAGCTTAGTCCCCCATCACTCTTTCTTCGTGGTTGGTCTACATGCAACGATGTTTTTATATTAACAAAGTGCATAATTACATGTACAAAATAGGCTCCTGGACTTTAACACCTAGGCTCTCCGACCTACTTGCACATAATCTTACCAGCTTACAATTTCTCAGCTCACCAACCTACAAAACATGTTTACAATACATAGATATAACTGGGGCTCGTCCTTGGGGTATTACAATCTTCTCCCCTTATTTTTGCACTGTCCTCAGTGCAACTTACTTACAAATATATAATTCAAAAATTCTTCAAAATCTCAAAGATTTAGCTATTGGAAGCCCATTTTCCAGCTTTACTTTCAAGCACCAATTCTGGTATCTATTGACGATTAAATTCACAACGAAGTTTGGCCCACAAAGTGTTGCTAAATCCTATTATTATAAAAGCTAAATAATACTAGTAGGTGGGACCCCCTCATAGATTGGAGATTGAGTCTAATGTTTATTCGATGGTATGTTACTGTTCGACACTACTTTCATGGTTGACGATATCTTGTTTTATTGGATAATGGATTAGGCATATTATACAGGGATCCTTGCTATTCCAATATCAAGTAACACTAGATTTTTCATGGTTATCATTGCTGACTATTCTTGTGACACCTGCAACAGACACATGTTAGTAACAACGAAGGAAGAGAAACTGAAAGAAGAAATTTCCCTATGCTAACATGCTATACTATATGCGTTTAAAAAAAAGGATTGTGGCAAATCCTAGCTAACATAGGATAGCCATATGAGTTATCAAGGTTGTATATAGCATAGTTGGTATGTATTTCTGCATATTTGAGATGGTAATATGTGATACGGGTGGCTCTCTTGAAAATTAAAGGTTGTTGGTTCAAGGTGGATGACTTGTTTGATTAGTAGCTGGCCCATACTAATAATTGAATGAATTTGCAGTAGGTAAGTGATGTGCATTTACTGCACATCGCCTTTACCCCTACCATTGGATTCTACCCTACTCAGGCTATCTTCTCAACATTATTGTTGTCGTTATGCTCTGATTTATTAGCAAGGAGGAACCGCTCGACAAACTCGCGTTTTAAGACATTTGATTACAACTATGTTCTTTTTTTATCCCTTCATGAATCTACTCTGGTTATGAAATGGATATTGTATCAATTTTATTATCTGTGCTTTCCTTAAGCATTGTGATTGTGTAAATGGTGTTTGTGATAAAACGTGGATGATTCTCTTTGAAATGATGTTGAATTATTAGCATTGCTAGTTATCCTAGGGCATTAGCAGTCACAAGATATCTCTGTTATCCATTGTTGGTTTACATAAGAGGATCCTTGTTGGTCTTGGTGGGATATCTTCACACTTTCGCATTGTTGTATCCAGTCTGTGGGTTTTACCTCCTATTATGGCCCCTTTCATGGAATTGTTTCATGTCCACGAATGAAGCATGGCCCTCTTTGTGTGTACACCTTTGGCCTCAAAGTTTTCACTATTACGAGAAGTTTTCTCTGTTCCTCCTGTGATGGCTATCGAGCAAACCCTCAACCCTCTAGTCTGGACTTTCATAGGAAGAATGTTGGGCCTGTCAGGTTGTTATGGGTCATTGTGGATTGAATGTATGGCTGACCACTTTGGATACAGACTCGACCAGTTGGTTGTATGGAAGTCATACTGGTTTGGCATTTGGTTACTTCCTCTGTGATAATAATGATAAACCTTAAATTTCCAAATCTCACTTTCAAAGTATACAGTCACCCCCCTTATACTAATCACTAAGTATTTTTAATGAAGAAATTCGATGCCCCGATTCGATTTGATGCGTGGGTGTGCGTAGTCACAATAGCTTGTTTGTTTGATTGATTATTTTTACAACGGTGGTGAATTGTTTGGTTGATACACAGTCATTGACAATTTCACTAATGATTATTTGGATTATAGTTGGCATTGGTTACAAATGATTGATGTTTCTCATGCACGTCGTGTTGTGTGTATGGTGTTTTCGCAAATGAAACAATGGGTGTGGTAACTATGGTTTTCCTTGGGGCCGGATGACTATTGAACTGGATGATTGTAGAGAGTATATCCACCTCATCCTTATGCTTGTTTGATTGCATAAACCTAAGTTTTCAGTACGTATTCGATAATGGTGTAACTAAATCGAAGCAATTTTATATTAAATCGATGGCTCAGCACGAGATGTTGAGCTATGACCGTGACTGCATGTTTGTTTTTGTTAAAGAGGAATTGTTGTATCATGAGGTTTTGTTGGCTACACACTGTGTCTAACACAGATGACTTGGTTTTCACAGAGTTTTAAGAGTGATTATTTGTTGCAATCGACCATTTGTTAAAAGGGAAATTGTTAGGTGATTTATATGTACTAAAAAGACACTAAACTACCCTCAATTAAATTGTCAACCTGGGGTAAGTAAACTTAGAGTTGTATCAAAATATATGCCAAAGGTAAAAGGTTGGTAGGAGTATAGTCTAACTAATGAAAGCAGCTATCTAAGGCTAATCTACTCAAGCAAACCTATCTAATGAGCAAACCCTACTAAAAATGATAAAGACTTGTATTCTTGAAAATATTTGCAAGTTTTAATTCAAGTGTTCTTATGCAAATGGATCAATTTTGCAAACAAAATTTTTATAGAAATTACACATTCAAGATGCATATAATCAACAAAAAATAATAGTGAACAAAAAACACATAACACAACAAATGATAAAGGAGTTCACCCCTCTCTTGGGCTACATCTCCTGGTCCATCTTCTAATGGATATTTTGTATTATTTTCTCAAAGTGCTAAAATATGTTCCTTACAATGCTCAAAATTCCAAATAGATGGCTCCAATGGCTTTAGAACATCCAAAAACCCTTAGCTGGGCTTTTTCGGCACCTCGCTTGGCCAAAAATTGAAGAAGATAGGCTTCCTGGAAGTTCCCCTTCAAACTTATTGTCTCTGGATCGTCAAAATGCACCTCTATCTCTTCAACCTAGCCCCGATGTGCATATTTTTGTTAAAACTTAGGACCGGGCACAACCAAAAAATGGTGCAAACTATAGGACGATTAGGGCATGCCTAGCCCCTAACCGCCAAAACCGTGGTCATGTGGGTCATAGGACCGCACACACATACAAAAGGGCCAAAGTTTTAAACACATGGTAATGCGCCAAATGTCAATCGCACGGGGTTTGAATGCGCGCGCACACAATAGTGGTTACATGACATATATATATATATATATATATATATATATATATATATATATATATATATATATATATATATATATATGAAGCCACGGCCCGGACCATGCCCCATTTCAAAACATTTCAAATTCAAATAATTTTAAAAAGGTATAGTGGTAAGAACCATATGGGTGGTGCACCAGTTGGGTGGCCCTTCCCAAAGCTTTACCCCTGCCCAGAGGTCGTGGGGTCGAATCCTGCAAACAACATAAATTTTAAACCACTGTCCAGGTGACACGTGGCGGCCATTGATTGGGCCACATGTCACCATTCTATTCACCGCAAACATGCCACATGTCGGATGCCAATTTGTCCACACAACTGCTAACCAACACCTGCCACATGTTGTATGACCCTGCCACATGTTGTACGGCCCTGCCATGTCAGCATCCGTATGGATTGTACGGACTATACAGTCAGCACACATTTTTTTTTCCTATTTGACGATTCGAACAGAATGCGATATCTCTCTCATACGATGTTCGTTTGAACCAAAACAAGTTATGTTGGGTTCGTGATGATCAGGCCTAAGCACCCATTCGATTTGAAACGATTCCAAGCACTTTGAATTTTGAGCAAAATTTGATCCCCTGGATCACAGCTCCCCATTGGAAAGATTTTGGACCTCCAAAAGACTATTTTCAGTCTATCTGAAGATGAGGGTATAGTTCCCTCACCTTTCCAACCTCAATCCACTTGTATTTTATTGGATTTGTGCCTTTAAGACCAATTCGAAGATATTCCACATTTCCTCATTTTGAAGTTCTCATTCTCCTGTCAAGGATTGTGTCTTCATGTAGTTCTGTAAGATATTCTAGGGAGAAATCATCTATAGAAGGAATCTGAACATGTTCTCCTTGATCATCAATCAAAGGAGGCTCATACAATTTCAAATTCTCAACATTAACAACTTCATAAATTTGCATATAAGAAGGAAAATCTAAACGGAAGGAATTGTTACCAATCTTGTCAAGAATCTTGAAAGGACCATATCAAATTGGTTTCAGTTTTTTACCTTCTCCGTTAAGCCTCTCCTTACTAATGTAAATCCAAACTTCATCTCCAACTTGGAAACTGTGATCAACACAATGCTTGTCATGTCTTGTCTTGTACTTGGCTTGACTCTTTTCCAACTGCTCTTGTACCATTTGATGTATCGACTGAAT
>ML777782.1:3631-34240 GCA_009831015.1 Picea engelmannii
GGGGCACTACACCATTTTTTGAAACGTGGGTAAAAACAACCACTAAATACAACCTCTAAAAATATAAAATCTAGAAAGTTTTCATTAACTCGGTTAATATGTTATGCTAGACATAATATAACATAATATAATGTCACTTGAATCTACAATTATAGTAAATCTCTTTTCAAAAGCACACATATTAATTAAAACTCCCTATCGAGTTACTTTAAGAAGTTAATACCATTACATATGATGCTACATATCCCACTTTGAAAACATGGTTCTTTGAATATGTATGTTCAATTAGTGTAATGTAACAAAAAAAAACAAAGTAATATCCATGAATTTCTGGCAAAAACAACATTGTGGAAATGGAATTCTCTGTAGAAAAAAAAATTAATCATTTCAAAATGAAATAACCATCTTATTATGAAAGTACACCAAGACCAGCAATCATGATCAACCTTAATCCAACAAAATATCACAGTGAAGTCAAAATTAAGGAACCATAGAGTCAAGTGAGTCAACAAAAACTCAACCCTGACATAAATAGAAAATTCCCAAAATCATGCTCAACCATAGGATAAGGAGACGAGGTTAGCTCATGTGTTCAAAATGGACATTATGTTGGCAAGAAGAAACGACAATGAGAGGATATTCAACAAATTTGTCATTGTCATTGGGATTATATGTTTTTAGAAGGTGTAAAAATAGTGGTGTTGAAGTGAAGAGAACCCTCTTACTCTTCTCCTTCTTTCATCTTTGTAATAGTTTATGCTACCCCCTAAGAAAGGGGAACTTTCCCTCCCCCACCCTCTCGAGAAGCTCATCTAATTCCAGCCAATAAAAGGAGACAAATAAGAAACTTAACATCTACTTCCTATTCAACTCTATAAACACTACAAATTGTTAGAGATATCAATGGAAACAATCTACAATTTATTGTCAATCATTATGATAAATCCATCAATAAACTAATCAAACCAGTGTTAAACCAATCAACAACATTTTGACAAAATGTGCCTTCAATATTCCCCCTAAAAAAAAATACAAATCCTTATGTTGAACAAAACATTTTTTCTTTAAACTCTTACTTTAGTTACAATACCTAAACAACAACCAGTGACAAACAAATAGAGCAATAATTAACTACAAGAAATGAAAATGTTAGCTCGAAGGTAGACTAAAGAAAAAAACCATATCTTTCAACTCATGAAATATACATAAATCTTGACTTGAATAATATGATGAAGTTTTGACATTGAAACTAGAGAAAACATGATTAAGTAATTGAAATTGAACCCACAATGTTGAAGCATGGAGTAGTTTTAGAAGTCTTATTAATGTTCAGGGCAATAAAATTTCAGAGCAAAGATATTTTGTTAATCAATATACACAATTCAAGAAGGCGGGTTACCCAAATATAAGATAAGCGATGTGGTCACATTCAACAAAGTGGAACCACAATTCACCAACAATAAATCATTTTGGAAAATCCAAGTAATGAATAGGATGGGGTGTACAATTCATTTGATTGTTGTGAGTGGAAATGACACCCTTCAACTATAGGTTAGATTCATTTTTCATCAATTTTCCATTTGAGATCAACCAAACAAACAAAATTGAACATGGGTAAGGTACCCATTTTAATAATACAGTTCAAGAGTTGAATGAGTATTAGACTTACCAATTTGACCTTCACAGATGTAAATTTATCAAATAAGCATTGAACAACAATAAGCATGTTAAAACCAAATTCACTCATACAAATTTGAGTGTTAATATCAAGTACATGTTCATGGACATCATTTGGGGTGAGCTCATTGTTACAAATTTCACCATTTGGCATCAACAGTTTGTGAGTATATTACAAGTTGGATTGGTTAATCAATTCATTGATGTTGTATCAATGATTTGTAGTGTGGTTTTCAAACTTGGCACATGTCCCATGTTTTTGTTACTCAAGGACAGAAGGTTGGACAGGTTATTCATATACAGGTACAATCAAAGGATATGTCGCAGGTGTAGGTGGATAGATGGTTCAGTAGAGTAAGT
This sequence comes from Picea engelmannii, assembly GCA_009831015.1. Classification (NCBI taxonomy): domain Eukaryota; kingdom Viridiplantae; phylum Streptophyta; class Pinopsida; order Pinales; family Pinaceae; genus Picea; species Picea engelmannii. The sequence continues at coordinate 5,669 of ML777782.1, forward strand.
GCCCCATACTTGCACATTCAATGTAACATTTAGAGAAAGTATGTGAGATCAAAGATCTCTAAAGGGTATGGTCAAGTTGGTTTTTGCAAACTTGTATTTTTTAGCTTCAAGCAAATCTGAGAAGTTGTTATTTTTAGTAGCTACTTTTTTTAGCAATTTTTTAGAGTGGTCTGATTGATAGGATAATTACATATTTGAGGACCCACTTGGAATATTTTCCTATGGTTTGAGTTTCAATTCATTCCAAGGGATTGTTATTTTTAGTAGGGTGACTATCCTTTTGGTTACCCAGTATGACGAGCAACATCAGTGTCTGATTTCAAGCCATTCCAAGCACTTTGAAATTTTAGGGATTGGTTGTGTTTTAGCATGGTCAAGAGGGTCTTTTCATGTGACCTTAACCAAGGAGTGTTTGTCCTAGAGGACCTTACATTGTTATTTTTAAAGTTTGTCCTTCCTAAAATTAGCCTAATTCATCATACTATTTTTTATCCTCACTTATTCCATAATTTAAGGCTTAATTTTAGGGGATTCTCTCCTTAGGAAATTCGTAGAGTCTATTTTAGGCATGAAATAAGTGCATTGAAAGAAAAAAATAGCCATATTACAAGTGTAGTTTCTCTTGTAAGTGATTATTATGGAAGGAGGGTGATCTTTTGGAGGAGTAGTTTCTCCGTACACATATTAGTATCAGTCAAAAAAAAGAGCAATATATTTGGAGACTACTATTTTTACTTCCCTTCCATTTTCTCCCTTACCTATTCTTATCTTCTTCTATTTCTATATATTGTACAAGTATGGAGGAGGAGATATATAATTATTCTTTTGAGTTTTTAAGCACTAGAGCTTGTGACCTTTCTTCCATTTTCTCCATAGGTTATTCCTTCTTGAGAGAGTGAGGTTGAGAGGTAGCACAAAGTACCTGCGATAGTGGAGTTTGATTTGTTGGATAGTAATTGTACATGTCCCATCTAGCAAAGTTGGATTGTATCTTGGATTCCTTCATGTCCAAACTTGTTAAGGCTTTGTTCCAGGAAAAATTTTAAGGGATAATTTTTCATGATTCTTTTCGGAATAAAAAAAAAAAAAGATTCACCAATTTGCATTTTTTTTCTAAAAATAATTCACCCAAATTCTATAGGATAAAAATATTTCACTCTAACAATCACCAAACTTTTCTAAAAACTACATAAAATCCTTCAAAATTTGAATATTTTGACAAAAATATCACCTAATATTTTATGATTTGCATTTTAAGGATTAGTGAGATTCGTCGAGGTTTCTACACTTTAAGATAAATATTGATCCTTGAAACTTTTCCTGCTTTGTTCATCCTACAACCCTTGATAATAAAGACATTGAGTATTGTTTGAAAACTATTACATCTGTTTTGTGTGTAAAACTTTTATGTTCCTTAGACTTTTACATGGTTTCAATCTTGGTTTCACTTGAGCTTGAGTAATAGGAATCAGATTGTTCTTCTGCCCTATTCTCTTTGTTCTTATTTCCATCTTTCTTGACTCAATAAAAGGCACCAATTCATTGATTGATTCCTCATATAAAAGTGAACTATCATATCTACATAACAAATTGTGCATCTTAGGAATTTAGGGATATAATTAGGTATTTTAGATCACTTTAATTTGTTTCTTTTGTTAAATTACTACAAGATTAGTTTGTGGTAATTTCATTTTTAATAAATAAATATAGAGAAAAAATAGTGTTTGTTAGTCTAGAATTGCATTGGATTATGTTCCCAACACTTAGATAAAAAAAATCATCACTTTCCGTGCATTTTTCCAATTATTAAGTCATGTTTTGCTTGTTGTTTTTCATATTTATTAGCATAATTATTCAGGGCAACAAGATTTTGTTTTGATTTAAGTGTTATTGGTCATGTTCTTTGATTGTTAGTTATCAAGCACCAAGCCAAAGTGTAGGGAAGTAGTATGAGGTGACAGTGTACTATTTGCAATTACCTTGGGACTATACGGTTTCAAGTGATAACAAAGTAAATCATTAAATGAGTTCAAAGTTTTTTGAATAGTGAAGCTAAGCTTCCATGAGATATTAATGATTTGGTGAAAGGAATGTCAAGTTGAGCTCAATTTTTTTATTAAAGCTTCAAATTATGTAAAGGGCTTTTCCCTTCAAACATCTACAACATTTGAAAAGTTGGGCAATGGATATTCTAGGAAAACACTGAAAAGGGATGATCATTCTTCGTCTTGGTAATTTGGTTTTGCTTATAACAAGTAATTATGTCAATATAACTTAGAAATAGTCAAGGGTAAGTTGAGAGACAACCCCAAAATAGAATGTGTACACCCATAAAATTCATAGGAAGAAAGGGATGGATATCCATTTCCATGTATCAATGGGATTTTCAATTTTTTAAAGTGAAGGCTACTAAGTTTGAGAATGAAATGAAGAATTGCAAAAAACAAAACATGGGTATTTGATAAAAGCAAGCAAAATATTCTCTTATTATTATCCTTCACTAGAAACAAATAGAGTAGGATTTGCACTTAGTTTTTCCAAATCTTGTAAATCAATTTCTTGAATGTTGTTGAAGCCTCCTAGGTCATATTCACCATTCAAATCCAACACCAATATTCATAGGGATCCAAACTACTATGATAACAAATATAAAGGTATAAGAAAATCATAAATTAGGAGTTACAAACTAATGATAATAGAGTTGAAGCAAAGATTTTGCACTTAGTAAAAAATGCAATTGCGGGCATTAGATATAGTCTTTGTCTAATGATAGGGTCTAATAACAATGTTATTCCATAATGTTGCAAATACATTGGATTCTTGAAATCAAAGGTAGATGACATTATCATTATTAAATGCATTAAGTCTAGGTGGGGTCCAAGAGACATGCCATGATTTTATGTATGGAAAACTACTTCCACTAATTGATTGTTATCGCCAATAGTCTAGTTACTCACAACTTGAATATTAATGTCATATTTAATGTGTAGGTACCACAGACAATAAGGAGAGGGTGGGAATACCATTTCACATGAACTAGGTAGAGAGCATGTGGGCATACAACCAATCTCGAAATAACCACGAAAACGAGTTTCAGGCTCATTCTAAATGAGAGGCAAATTTGTTGTCAAATGCCAAGGCAATTTCAAAATAGTAATTATGGTTAGGATAAAAACTATAAAATATCCCATAAAATTCTAGAAAGAGTGGATTATCAATAAGACAAATATTGTGAAAGGCATTAGTGCCAGAATAGGAGTCACGAAATGCATGAAAGTAATGAGGGTAAAAATCCAAAACCTTAGCACATTCATGAGAAACTCACAATTCCATACCAATACCAAATTGAAATAATATGCAAGTACATGCAAGCATGCAGGTGGGTAAGAGGAGAGAACAACAAAGCAATACCATTAACACTCACAAATCAATTCATCTCACTATAACCATAATAAATAGAAATGTGAGAAAAAAGGTTTCAAGTATGCATCTAGAAAGAAGTGACGGGTCAAGTATGGGAAGAGAATGAAACTCCACACTTGATATCTTTCATTAACATGGAGTCTTAATAAATATACATTCAAATGATTGTTGGTATTCACTTTCTGGGTGACTCTTCATATCACCTAGAACTCTTCATAGTTATAATATTTACATTTTTATTTACAAATTACCATAATCCGAGGATTGGGTATTCAACATTCCTCCCCTTAATCTGAAGGGGTGCTTGTGAGTCCAAGCATCATTTTGAACTTTTCAATTTTTTCTCTTCCAAGCACTTCGGTGAAGATGTATGTAATTTGCTCATTTGTGGAACAATGTCTCAAGTGAATAGTATTGGCCTCTACATGATATCTAATCAAGTGACACTTTGTATTGATGTTCTTTGTTCGTTCATGGAATTTTGGATTCTTGGCCAACTTGATTGTAGAAGTATTGTCAACTAGAAGAGGAGTAGAATTCACTTATTTCTCATACAAATCTTCAAGTATTTTCCTGAGCCACACAATCTCCTTTGTTGTTTCTACAGCTGCCACATATTTTGCCTCTATTGTGGAATTTATTGAAACTGACTATTTGTGTGATCTCCAAGAGACAGTTGTTGATCCAAGACTCACGAGATAGCCTAAATTTGACACTCCATTTTCTTTATCCCCAAAAAAGTATGAATCAAAATATCCAATCAGGTTGAAGTCATCCACCTTAAAATACTTGAGTCCAAAATCTTGAGTTCCCTTCAAGTATGTTAGAACTCCTTCTGCAACAGAGCAATGTCCTTCACAAGGTTTGCATGAACCTAGAAAGAATCCCAAAAACAAATGAAATAGTAGGTCTACTGGTGGTAAGGTAGATAAGACTTTCCACAAGTTGTTTGTACTTGGTTGCATCCTCAAATTCATTCCCTTCTTTTGATGCGATCATCAAATTCTATTCCATTGGAGTAGAGACAAGATAACACTCATCCATGTCAAATTTGTTCAACAATCCTCCAATATACTTATTTTGGAAATTGAATATGTACTTTGGATTTCGATTCACTTCAATGTTCAAATAGTAGTGAAGATGTCCCAACTTTGTCATTTCAAATAATTTCTTCAACTCTTTATTTATGGATACAATATAACTTTCATTGTTCCCTGTTATCAACAAATCATCTACACACACTACAAGATATACCACAATTTTTCCAACTTTCTTGACAAACAGAGTTGCATCGTCAAGATTGAAGTGCTTGAAATTCAATTTCAGAAGATGCTCAATTAGCTTTTCATACCGGGCTCGCGGTGCTTGTTTTAGGCCATATAAGAATTTGATGAGCTTACATATGTTATGTTCTTGTCCATTCACAACAAAACCTTCTAGTTGAGACATGAAAACATTCTCTTTCAAGTCTCCATTCAAGAAAGAAATCTTCACATCAATTTAATGAACTTTCCATTCATTTTGTGTTTCCAAGTAAAATAGAGTACGAATGGTAGCCCATTTTGTTGTGGGGGGAAAAGTCTCCTCATAATCAATACCTTCTTTTTGTGAAAATGATTTTTCCACGAGCCTTGATTTGTGATTTTCAAGTGAGCGATTCGATTTGTACTTTTTCTTGAATACCCACTTGCAACCAATTGGTTTGGTACTGAATGGAGTGTTCATGTTGTAGTCTAGGGGAAAGTATGAGAAGGTTTCCCACAGATCCTTACATAGATAATTACACACTACAACATTATTTATAAGAACACATAGACATACAGAGGAACATACACAAGTGGGGGAGAACTGTCAATAGCTTTTATTATATATATGCCCAAAATAATCTATGTCTTTCCATTACATGATAGTGTATATATGTGTGTGATATACAATTACCAGTCGGTTACATTCCTTAATTGTTCGATCATTCAACTCTAACCATATGTTCGACCAACTTCCTAACCGACTACTACAATCGAATTGGTTAGTTGACTGGCGGGTCTAGTCGGCAGGTCCGGCTAGCCCCTACAACATCTCCCCCCTCCTCAATTCCTTGCTCGTCCTGAGCAAGAGGGGAGTGTGAAAAAATACAAAAATCTTCTATCATGTCCTCTTTGAGGTTATTACAAAATGAGAGAGAGAGAAGAAGAAAAAGAAAATGTTGTTGCAAGGACCTATTGAAGTCAAGTTTCTTTGTTCATGGCTTGTTTGTTGGATGTATTGTCCGAGGATCTGTTTCTTGGGGAGCTTCCCATGCATGCAGAGATATATTCGGAGGCAGAAGAGTGTCTTTGACCTGTACGTGAGATTATTTTGAACCTTATATGATTATCTCTACGGGTTTTTGATTGATGGTTGACCTCTGGTACATTCAACTTAGAAGTTGTAGGGTTGAAAAATTGGAAGTCCTTTCTATAAGTCAATGTGGTCGCTGACTGTTCTGGCTGCGACACTCCTTCAAATGTTGTATGATAAATAGTTGGTGCTATGAGTAACAGGTGGTGGGAAAACATACGCCATTCTTCAATAATATGTTGCGCTTTTATTCCAACCGCCTTCAGTTTTCCCAAAAAATCCAACTTATCAATTAATGAGGCCTCTTGTACCACAATCAACTCTGGGTTGAATTTTTCTTCAACTTCCTTTCCCCAGGCGGTGAATTTTTCCAATGCCACGACCAGTCAATTTCTTCCATTCTTGCTGTGTGGATATTTTGGAGTCATACTTTGAGCTCGGTTGCACCTGGTTTATCAAAATCTTCTACTTGTCCCCTCATTTTAGGCATCCCTGATATTTCTTGTTGAGCCAAGATGGTATGCAATATTTCTTGAGTCAAGCATGCGACTTCAAGTTTGGGACTCTGCTTGTGCAAATGCTCTGGTGTAAATAACAATGATCCAGGGGATCAAAAAATGATCAAAAACCAAAGTGTTTGAAATTGCTCGAAAATGATTTCATTACGTAGATCTCGTGCTCACGATCCCAACGTAACTTGAATGGGCTCAAACGGAGTCTATATGGCAAAGTTATGGTGTTCTGTCCATTTTCCCAAACAGGGAAAAATTTGCTAACTATGCAGTCTGTACAGTCCATATAGGCTGACGTGGCAACTGACTATGCAGATAGTACAACCGTACTGTTGACGTGACGTTGATGTGTCAAGGACGCATGGCAGTTGACTGGACAGCTGACTAGGAATTTGGGCGTTGACTTGGACCAATGGCAAGGTGCCACGTGGCCCAATTGGGGGATAACATGTGGCACCCCACCAGCCATTAAATTTTTTGGTCAGACTCCACCAGGTTCGATCATGTGACCACCGGGTGAATGGATAAGAGCATAGGCCGGACTCACCAATCTGCCTACCGTGTGTTGCTTACCCCATTATGGCACAGTTTTAATTTGAGTTTGAAGTGTCAGTTAATTTGGCGGAAAAAGGGTCGGGACTTAGCCCCAGCTCGTGGACACATAATACACCAACACCAAGCCACATGGCCAGGAGCGCGGAGGTTTTTGGGGGCCAACCAACGAGGGTGGGTGATTATCCCATCCCTTGGACACGTAACCCCACGTGACCAGGATTTTCGAGGTCTGGCACTAATTTCGCTAACCGCACGCCAAAATAGCCCCCACAATCTGGAATTGTGTGGAAGAGCTAGATTTTGAGCGCGTGAGATGGGTTTTGTACTGTATGTGCGTTTTGGAGAATGATTTGGTTGTATGAGAAGGAGAAACTTCCAGGAGAGATAACTTTCTCATTTTTTGACCAAATCAGGTGCAGAAAAAACCTAGACATGGGGTTTTGACAGTTCTGAAGCCATTGGAGTTGTTATTTTCTCCATTCGAGCATTGTAAATTTTTGTTTTTCACATATTGAACACTTAATGAAAGAGGACAATTGGAAGTTGGACCAGGAGATGTATCCCAAGAGAGGGGTGAACTCCTTTATCATTTGTTGTGTTATGTGTGTTATTTGATGGTTGTTTATCTCTGTTATTTCTGCAATTTTAAGTCCAAAACTTATTTTAAAATCTATATGCTTGCAAATTGATCCATTTCCCAAGACACATAAAATTTCACTTGCATGTTGTACAAGCCTTCAATTTTAGATCAAGTTGGTATCAGAGCATAGGTTATGGTGAAGGTTTGATTTGTTTGCAAGTGTTTTTCTTATGCTTACAAGGTTGAAGCTTACAAGAGGAGAAGGGTAGCTTGTAGAGCCAAGTCCTCAACTTTCAAGAAGGAGAACAATTAATTCACCTCAATTTGCAAGGAGACATTCACCAAGTATGGCTCATGAGGAGAGTCATGAAACCTTCACTTATGATGAAGAAACTTTCAGAAAAACCTTCTTTGATATGACATAAATGGTGAAAGTTTTATATGAAGAGAGGAATGCAAGGTTGCAAGGAGAAAGCTCAAATCCTCCAAGAGGTAATGAAGGTAATGGTGATAAAACTCCAAAAGGAAATAGAGGAAATGGTGGCACTCCACCTCCTTCACCTCTATCTTCCACTTCTTCTACCATTTCACAACCATCTCCAAATTCTCCAAAAGAACCTGGTAAAACTCCTCCACAAACTCCTTTGCTTAAGCTTGATATTAAATTTGAATTGCCTATGTACAATGGAGACGTAAATGTTGAGAAATTGGATAATTGGATTCATCAAATTGAAGTGTATTGTAGGATACAAAGAATCTAGGATGATGAAACTAAGATTCAGCTTGCTTCTTTTAGATTGGAAGGTGCAACAATCATTTGGTGGGAAGTCAAAACTCAAGAGGACATGAAGAAACATGGTAAAGTTTTATTCTCTTGGAATGATTTTGTTGTTGCAATTAAAAAACAATTTTATCCATTAGCATACATTCAAAAAGCTATCATGGATTAGAAATACTTTAAGCAAACGAAAGGGAAAAATGTGCAAAGCTACACTCAAGAATTTAGGAGAAGATCTTTGATTTTGGGTATAGATTTATCTTCTCAAGAAACTTTTCTCAAATATATTGGAGGATTGCATATCTACTTGAGACACACAATTCTTATGTTTAACCCTAAAAATATAGATGAAGTTTGTGTACAGGTAACTCATTTAGAAGCAAGAGGGAAGAATTCTCCTCAAGAGGGCAGTAAGAATCCATTTTATAATGGAGACAAAGGAAAGGGGAAATTCAAAGGAAAAGGAAAGAAGAATGCTCCATTCAAGAAAGAGGGAGAAAAACTCTCATATAAACATTGTTCAAAATACGGCCATGATGAAGACCATTGTTGGAAACTTCATCCTGAAATGAGACCCAAAAATTTCAACAACAAAGGGAAACCAAAGACTGTTGCAACTACACAACATGATTTAGGATCTGATTCTAGAGACGAAACTAAGATCACAGCCATAAGTTTTCAAGGTAAGGACTCTATTGCTAGTACTATTTATTCAAGTAGTAGCCTCAATGAAACTCAACATGAAAATGAAATAATAGAGCTTTTCCACATAAGGGTTATTTCAAAGCATACCAAGATAGATACTATGTTTGATACTGGTTCAAAAGCAAACCTGATTTCTGAAGACATTGTCAAGAAACTAAAATTGGAAACTATTCCTCATCCTAAACCATATCCTTTAGGTTGGATATGTGATAATGCAAAATTGCATGTGACTAAGAGATGTAAATTAAGATTTTCCATCACTGCAAACTTTATAGATGAGGTAGAGCTTGATGTCATTCGATTGGATATTTGTGGTATTGTTTAGGGAAGCCCATATTTATATGATAGGAGAGCCATCTTTCATCATCATGAGAACAAATATCATTTCTTTAAAAATGGAGTTGAGTACATTGTTAGAGCACATACAAAGAAGTTGAATTTGTCACTTGTAAATGATGGACAAATGAAGAGGTTAGTCAATGCTAGTAAGAACTTTGTACTCTTGATGATCAAACCCAAAGATAATGTTGAAAAAGAAGCTTTTCAAGAATGTGATGCAAAGTTAAAATCTGATTTGTATGAGGTTGTTAACAAATATGACAAGATGTTTCAGGAGCCCAAAGGATTGCCTCCTAAAAGAGGTATCCAACATAAGATCCAATTGCAGCAAGATTGTCCTCTTCCAAACATTGGCATGTACAGGATGTCATTCATGGAGAATGTTGAAATCAAAAAGCAAATCCAAGAGTTGCTTGACAAAGGGGTTAACATGACAAGCACGTCGCCATGTGGTCACCAATTGTTTTAGTACCAAAGAAAGATAGCACATGGGGCATGTGTGTAGATTTCAGAGCCTTGAACAAGATTATGGTAAAGAATCGTTACCCTCTTCCTCAAGTTGATGATTTGCTTGATCAATTGAAAGATGTTGTGTATTTCACTAAGTTGGACTTGAGGAGTGGTTATCATCATATTAGGATTGTTGAAGGAGACACATGGAAGACAACTTTCAAAACAAAGCAAGGTTTGTATGAATCGATGGTTATGCCATTTGGGCTTTGTAATTCTCCTACAACATTCATGAGAGATAATAATGTTGTTTTAATGCCTTTTATTGATGATTGTCTAATTGTCTACTTGGATGACATATTGATATTTAGCAAATCTTGTGAAGAACATGTTAGGCATGTGAAACAAGTCTTATATGTCTTGAAGAAAGATAATTTGTTTTTAAAGATGTCTAAATGTGATTTTGGAAAGACCTCATTAGTTTACTTGGGACATATTGTTGGAGGGAGGAAATTGAAGATAGATCCCTCAAAGGTCAAAGTCATTTTAGATTTTCCCAAGCCCAACAATGTAACAGAGGTTAGAATCTTTTTTAGAGCATCCAAATGTTGGAGAAAGTTTATTTTTAACTTTTCCTCAATTGCAAATCCTTTACATGTCGTGATAAGCATTAAGCAGGTTTTCCAATGGGGAGGCAAGCAACAAAAATCTTTTGATGCATTGAAGGAGAAAGTCAGTTCAGCTCAAGTTCTTGCACTTCTTGATTTAAGACAGCCATTTGAGATACAAAAATATGCAAGTAACTATGCCATAGGAGCAGTCTTGTTGCAACATTGTAAGCCCATATTTTTTCATTCTGAAACTTTTAATGGCGCAGTAGTTAATTATCCTACATATGACAAGCAATTGTATGCATTGGTGCAAAGTGTGAAAAAGTGGAAACAATATTTGTTGGGAAAAGAAACTATTATTCACATTGATCATCAACCTTTGCAATACTTGCAATCACAAACTAAGCTACAACAAGCAAGGCATTTCAGATGGACGGGCTTCTTGCAGCAATTCCACTTGGTGATAAGGTATAAGAAAGGAATTTATAACAAGGTTATTGATATGCTTTCTAGGCCTATTATTAGTGCTTCAGTTATTCTTAAGCATAATTGTATCATGCATGAGAGCTATTTTGAACAGTATGCTTTAGATGTTGATTTTAAAGATGTATATGCAACTTTGTGTCAAGCTAACCAAGTAAAGGAATTGGATTACCATGTGCATGATAAACTTTTGTATCATCTTGGCAAGCTATGTATTCCACAAGGTGAAAGAGTCAACATCATAAGGGAAGCACATTCTTCTCTTATGGTTGGCCATTTCGGTGTAGGAAAAACGGTGGAAAATCTGCAAAGGTATTGCTAATGGCCTAAAATGAATGAAAGTGTACCATGATATGTAAGAGGATGTTCTTTATGTGCTACAAGTAAGCCTATCAACAGAAAGTTAGGATTGTATACTCCACTTCCAGTTCCTTCACGTCCTTGGAAAAGAATTTCCATGGAATTTGTAGGAGGATTACCTATGTCTAAAAAGAATCATGACTATCTTTATGTTGTGGTTGATTGTTTCAGCAAAATGTGTATTTTAATGCCTTGTAAGAAGCAGGTTACAGCTGAACAAAATGCACAAATGTTCTTCCAACATGTATGGGTACATTTTGGGTTGCCCAAATCCATTATTTCTGATCAATATTCTCGATTTGTTGGGAACTTTTGGTAAAGCTTATGGGAATTCATGGAAACCAAGTTGAAAAAGAGCATAGCATTCCATCCACAAACTGATGGTCAGATAGAAGTGGTGAATAGAATGGTAGTACATCTTCTTTGTGGTTATTGCAGCAAACATCCTGAGCTTTGGGATGAGCACCTACACTACATTCCACATGCTTATAACCGAGCTAAGAATTCATCGAATCAAACATCTCCATTTGAGGCATGTTTTGGTTACTTTCCAAAATCTCCTTTACATTTTATCTTTGGGAAGGATGTTGCTATTGATGGTCATAATGACATTGATAGAGCAAAGAAGTCCATTGAACAAATTCAATTGGTGCATCAAATGGTACAAGAACAGTTGGAAAAGAGCCAAGCCAAGTACAAGACAAGACATGACAAGCATTATGTTGATCATAGTTTCCAAGTTGGAGATGAAGTTTGGCTTTACATTAGCAAAGAGAGGCTTAAAGGAGAAGGTAAAAAGCTGAAACCAATCAGATATGGACATTTTAAGATTCTTGAAAAAATTGGTAGCAATGCCTTCCGTTTGGATTTGCCTCCTTATATGTAAATGTATGCAGTTGTTAATGTTGAGAATTTCATATTGTACGAGCCTCCTTTGATTGATGATCAAGGAGAGCATGTTCAGATACCTTCAATAGATGACTTATCGCCAAAATATTTTTTAGAATTGCAACATGATACCATACTTGAAAGAAAGACAAGAACTTCAAAACAAGGGAATGTGGAGTACCTTTGTGTTGGTATAAATGGCACAAATCCTAGCAAATATAATTGGATTGAGGTTGGAATGGTGAGGGAAATGTACCCTCATCTACATATTGACTAAAAATAGTATTTTGGAGGTTCAAATGCTTCTCAATGTGGAGGAGTGATCCAAAGTGTTTGAAATTGCTCAAAAATGGTTTCATTGCATAGATCTTGTCCCCACAATCCCAACGCAACTTGAACAAGCTCAAACGGAGTACGTATGGAAAAGTTATGGTGTTCTTTCTGTTTTCCCAAACAGACAAAATTTTGCTAATTGTGCAGTCTGTACAGGCTCACGTGGTAGCTGACTATGCAAACCGTACAGTCATACAGCTAATGTGGCGTTGACATGTCAAGGACGTGTGGCAGTTGACTGGACATATGATTGGGCATTTGGGTGTTGACTTGGACCAATGGAAAGGTGCCACGTGGCCCAATCAGGGGCTAACACATGGCACCCCATCGACCATTAAAATTTTGGGTCAGACTCCACCAGGTTCGATCGCATGACCTCCGGGTGAATGGACAAGAGTGTAGGCCAGACTCACCAGTCCACCTACCGTGTGTTTCGTACCCCATTATGGCATAGTTTTAATTTGAGTTTGAAGTGTCAGTTAATTTGTCGGAAAAAGGGTCAGGGCTTAGCCCCAGCCGATGGACACATACTACACCAACACCAAGCCACGTGGCCAAGAGCGTGAAGGTTTTGGGGGGGCACCCGATAGGGGCAGGAGGTTAGCGCATCCCTTGGACACGTAACCCCACACGACCAGGATTTTTAGGGGGTTAGCGCCAATTCTGCTAACCGCATGCCAAAATAGCCCACAATCCAGAATTGTGTGGGAGAGCTAGGTTATGAGTGCGTGAGTTGGGTTTTGGACTGTGTGTGCTTTTTGCAGGATGATTTGGTTGTAGGAGAAGGAGAAACTTCCAGGAGAGATAAATTTCTCATTTTTTGACCAAATCAGGTGCAGAAAAAGCCTAGAGAAGGGTTTTTGACAGTTTTGAAGCCATTAGAGGTGTTAATTTTTCCATTTGAGCATTGTAAATTATTGCTTTTCACATATTGAACACTTAATGAAAGAGGACCATTGGAAGTTGTACCAAGAGATGTATCCCAAGAGAGGGGTGAACTCCTTATTCATTTATTGTGTTATGTGTGTTATTTGATGGTTGTTTATCTTTGTTATTTCTACAATTTTAAGTCCAAAAGTCATTTAAAAATCTATATGCTTGCAAATTGATCCATTTCCCAAGACACATAAAATTTCACTTGCATGTTGTACAAGCCTTCAAGTTCAGATAAAACAATGAGACGAAAACGTAGGCCTTGTACAAATCTATAGGCGAGAGATGGAGTGGTGTTTTTAATTCATCCAACGACAACATTAATTCGCACGTCTCAACCATGATGTTGAATTTAATCACTTGTTCGTGTGAGGTGATTGTTGCATCGGTCGCATCCGAGCAGGTGGGGTTGTCCCATGGGATATTAATGTCATTAAATCCTTCCCATAGATTGGTCGTGTCAACTTCATTTTCTCAGGTTATGTGCTTGATTTGCTCGTTTCTGAGTTGATTCTCATGGTTGAGTTGGTTCTTCTAATTGGTCAAAGTCTTCCGCTCGTTATATATGACTGTGTTAGTTTCTTTTTTCTTATCAATTCAACTAAGACTTGGTCATTTAAAGACATGTTTATGTTGTTGGAGATTTCTTGGATACTTGGATGATTGGTTCTCTGTTTGCTTGATTGATATTTGTCTCGGTCAGTTGTCCTTCGAAACTCGCACTTATAAGTTTCCGCTTAATCGAATGATGCACTAATCTTTCATTGGATTGACTAGTCTGCTTGTTTAGATAACGACGCAAATCTTGATTAGGTACTGAGTTTGCTCTTGATTTTTGTAATTCACCTCTTTTTTTTTACTAGAGGCTTGGTTCTCTTCTAATTTTTGCATAATTGAATGCTTTGATGTTACACATTGATTGTATATCTTGTACTTGTCGAACAGTTTTTCTGTACCTAATTATGGTAACCGAGTTATTAGTTACATTATTTAGTTTTTTCTTAATCTTACTTAGCTTTTATTTTGTTTTTGTTTTTTCCTTTTTCTTTATCTCCTTAGGACTTGATTTTTCTAAAAAGATTTTGATTTCTTTTGTTATTGCTTGTAGAAGTGCCTCCTCTGATCTAAATTTGAAGTCTTTAAGAAAGTTACTTTTAATTATGTTCCAGATGAATGTATGTCCAGACGCTTCTTCGATATTATACCATTTATGTGGTATGTCGGATAATGTATTTGGAAACATGTGGGGTCATACTTGTTCATCCTAGTATCCTACTTTTTTCCATTCCTTCTCACATTGTTGAATGTGAGCTATTGGGTCGAACCTGGGTTTGAAAGTCGAGATGTTCAAGTTTCCCCCCAAATCTTTCGACAAAGTATAAAGTGGCACGATTACATGTTTGTAGTTGAGGTGCATGCATTTACCACCATCAGGCAACTTGACCTGTTAAAGACTCAACTAGACTTTAAATTCTCCCATGTTCTATGACCGACTTGGACACTTCGTCGACATGCACCGACAAAGAGTTCCTTTCACTGAACCGTAGGGATTGCCTTGATTTGCATGAGTCAGAATGAGTGTCGGTGTTTTCTTTAACTTTCTTTCTGCCACAATAGGTACAACTTGTACTGAGAAGCATGATTTGGATCGTGTTATTGGTATGGCTTCTATCGACCAGCATTATTTTGCTTGGGCTTCATAATTCTCCATATGACGATTGTACAATTTTGAATCTGAATTTTGTCCTATTGATAGGGGAGATCCAACTAGAATTTATCCTACGTTCTTTGGATCAGCATTGTCTCTTTTCTCATTTATTACTTGATATAGTCGTCAAGCTTCATGAGCTTCGTCCCATGTCTAGAACCAAGGTTTTCCTTCCTTTGGATCCAATGGGACTATAATTTTGCTTTCGCTCCCTTTCAATTTGATCATGTCTCTTTCAAGGAAGATTGTAGCTCACATTTTTCTTCCCCAAGGTCTGTCGACTAATGTGGGATAGTCAAGGATACCTTCGACCAAGTTGATTACTTCAAAATCGACTCTCTTCGGTACTCTCATTATAGATGTTATTACACTTTTAAGGGTACCAATTGGTTCAATGAACCTCTGATCTACTAGTTTAGGAAATCCATGGATGGTTGTAGCAGCGGTTTTCCCAGTCGAATCCACGTTTCCCTTCGAAGTATGTTTACTTGAGATCCAAAATCGACTACGATTTCCTTGATCATCTATCTGTCGATTTCGAGGTCAACTTGTGAGTTGAAGTCATTGGTATTTCTTTCTTGAGATAGTTGGCACAGACTTTTAACAAATCTTTGGTCTTCTTTATATTCTCTTAGAATAATCAATAGGTCAATCAAACGGTCGAACGACTGCTTTTCTTTTAATAGTTGCAAAAATCCATCTACCGTTGTATCGGAAATGTTTGTTTGTCCTCCCTTGTTTATCTTATCTTGGTTGATATTTTTGAATAATTTCATCACTTCCCACATAAGTTTGTCTTGTTGATCTGGATCGAGGTATATATGTCGATCTCTCCTTTGTCAACTTGCTAGGTTTGAATAAATATATACATCGACTCATGAACCTGTTACTACATGAAGGTTCTTAGAATTCAAAATCTTTTGTTTTGGCACTATGTGCAAGATATTTACATTTCTTTTGTTCATATTTTTTTCTAGTACAATCAAACAATCCTCTAGGGAGTCATCTCCTACTCCACAAATGTTACAGAACTTAAGATCATTTATGTCTTTGATTGGACAATATGGTCTTATATGATCATATTTCCAACAATTGAAGCAGTAATAGTGTCCTCTGTCACGTACTCTACCAAAGTTTCCTTGTACTCTGCCTCGACCTTGATAACCACCTCGACCTCGTCCTCTGTATCTTTTTTTCATTTTCTTGGTTGACATGTTGGTCGACCACTTATGTATGATATATAGAGTGAATGTTGGGTCTATTATTTCCATTCATCCGACATTCATGGGTGGAATGATTATTTTCTTTACATATATGGAACTACTCGGGGCGTGCATTCCTTATATTGTGCAGGAAGTCTCTTTTTCAGTGATTTGTCGAGGCTTCACAAATATCACAGTATCTTTCGATCTGGATGCGTCTGATTGTTGGATCTAGCGCATCACTAAACTTGTAGTAATATTTTGTGTGAACCTCACTTGAGAAAATGGTACACCAGAGCTGGTTGCGTGCAATCAACATGTTTTGATTGATTGTTGTAGCTCTCTGAGCTTGTATTCCAGTATTTTTTCAACGATTGTCGAAGACAGGGTGCCTTCATTATCCATTTCAATTTGTTGTGCTTTTTCAGTATGTCTTCGCATGACTAAAGATCATACATTCAGAGGGGAATAGTGATCTTTTGTAATAATCCTGCCACACATCATTGTACAAGCATATTTTCGTCGATTGCGTAAGGGATTTGGATTAATAAATCCTTAAACCTCTTATCATATTCTTGTCAGACAGTTGGTCTAGATTGATGGATGGTTGGATAGTTGGTTTTCATTGATGTCAACCCTTGGAGAGTGATGTTCTAGATTGATTTCAACCCTTAGAGATTGATGTCAACCTTTTAGTATGTTCAGTAGCACATTCGAGTAGCTCTAAAGGTATGGGTAAGGAACCCAAGTTTGGTTGAGGAATAATATAATGGAGATCAGTGTGTATGCAGGTAAGACTATTCTATATGGATAGTACATGTCATGCCATTTCCGGTGGTATGTGGAACGTCACATAAATCCTCACGGTTAAAGATTTATGGCCTTGTGAAGTTGGAGAACCCTCATAAGTTATCTAGAAGCCCCTAGAAGGTCAAAGAAGTCAAATTATTCTAGAAATTCCTAGAAGAAGTTGACTAGTCAAAGTGAGTGAAACTAGGAGTTAATCATGGGTATAGTTGGTGCATTAAGAAAATAATTAAAAATAAATTAGTTGCAATAAGAAGTTGTGAGTTTGGTAATTATAGTAAAGTAGTTGCAATGAGAAGACTGAATAGTCAAAGTGATTGACCAAGAAATAAATTAAATAATAAAGTGGTTGCAACAAGAAGTTAGTTAAGGGAAAAGAAGTTATGAATTGACTAATTATAGAAAAGTTAGTTGCATCAAGAAGTTGTGAGTAAAGAGAAATTATTTAAATAATAAAGTAGTCAAAGTGGTTGCAAAGAGAAATTATACAAATAATAAAGTGGTTGCAACAAGAAGTGGCGAGTTTACTATTTAGGGATAAGTCAAAGTGGTTGCAAAAGAAATTAATTAAATAATAAAGTTAGTTGCAACTGAAAGTGGAGAACTTACTATTTGTGGTAAAGTGATTAAGTTAAGTGGACAAAGGTTGAATAGTCAAAGTGGACAAAAGTGGGTTAATGGATTAACCGTGGAAGATGGTGAAAGGGATAAATTTGTTGCAAGGCAACTTCTAGAGGAAGACATGAAGAGTATAAAGGAAAGGAGAAGCATCTATGATTCATCTCTATTGAACTTCATTGAATATCATTTATGAAAGGTTATTTGGCATGTATTATTGATAGATCAAATTTGGTGCAGAAAAATCACAGCAAAAAAAGTGCGGCAGAAAAATTGCAACAGAAAAAGTGCAACAAAAAAATCGCGGCAGTAAAAGTGAGGTAGAAAAATCGCGGCAAAAAAGTCACGGCAACAGAATCGTGACAGTAGAACCACAACAACAACATGGTTGGAATCTATTTATGAGAGATATGGAACATATTGTTTGAGGTATGTTTTGTGGGCTAGGGTTTAACTCTTGAGATGGTATTGGTTGTTCAATATTGTTGCATATATCAGATTTGTTGAGGGATGCAGTTGGTATTTGGCATATGGATATTGGTCTTTTGGTTGTGATGTGTTGTTTAATTTGTTGGTTTAGTTTGAGGCTGCATATCAGTAAGGGTTTGATGTCTATTCCATGTGAGGGTTTATTACACATGATTATGATTGTATGGCACATGACTAGAGAGAGATACATGCACATGATTTGAGTGATATTCTGGTGATATTGGGTATGAGATATGTGTTTTTAGATCTGATCTATTAAGGAGATTATTGGTACAGGTTGTTGGTATATGTTGGTACATGATGATTATAGGTTATTGGTATAGGTTAACTACAGGTTATTGGTACAGGTTGGTTACAAGTTGTTGGCACATATTGTTATAGGTTTACAGTGGTATATCTCACAGGGACAGTGTGGCATTGGTTTCATCATTCGACACTTATATTTCAAGGTGGTTGGATGGGGCAAGGAAAGAAGGTTGTATCCTCCTTCCAGTTGGTGTCGGAGAATCAGGGAGTTGGAGATTCCTTTAGGTTGAAGCTTGAGAACTAGGTGGTTGTAGCCACCTTCTGGTTGTATCTAGAGAACCCGGGGGGTTGGATCCTCCTTCAAGTTGGAGCCTAAGAAACTAGGGGGTTGGAGCCTCCTTCTAGTTGGAGATGGAGAATTGGAAGTTGGTGCTTCCTTGAATGTAATTCTTAACATATAAGAAAAGCATTATGTGGTTTTCTCCCGCATTGGGTTTCCATGTAAATATTTGTGTATTGTGCATTGTGTGGATGTGGTTGTTATTGTTTATTATGCACTAATTGATGTTAATGTTTATGATACAGTAATATATTGATGATAAACAAATGAACATGGTTGAATAAGTTAAAGGAATATACATTGTGGTTTAAAGGATTAATAAATGGTATAATTGATCATTATTGATTCAACACCCCCCCCTCCCTCCCCCCCTTCTCAGTAATCCAACAATTGGTATCAGAGCAAGGTTCCTTCAGGAAACAATTTAACCACTGGAAGGTAGATCATGGAGAGCAATGGTATGTATAAAAGTGGAATACCACAATTTGATGGACAAAATTATGCATTCTAGAGTGGAAGGATGAAAAAATATGTACAAGCACAGGGATTTGATGTTTGGCGATCAGTGGTAGATTGATACAAAGCACCAATCATTCCTCCAACAGAAAAAATTAAAAAAAAAATAAAATATATATGTGTGTGTGTGTGTGTGTGTGTGTGTGTGTGTGTGTGTGTGGAAAGCAACTTGAAGAAAATAATTGGAAAGCCAAAAATGCCATCCTGAATGGTCTGGTTGATTCAGTATATGTCAAATTTATGGATTGTGACTCTGCAAAGGAGATATGGGACAAACTTTAGAATCTTTATGAAGGAGACACCAAAATCAAGGCAGCAAAGCTTCAAACTTACAGAGGCCAATTTGAATAGTTGAATATGAAGGAAGATGAAAATATTGCAGCTTACTTTTTACGAGTTGATGAAACAATGAATGCAATTAAAGGACTGAGAGAAGAAGTTGATGAATATATAATTGTTCAAAAAGTATTGAGATCTCTTCCAATGAGATTTGATCCTAAGATCTCAGCATTATAAGAAAGAACAAATATGGATTCGATAATCATGGATGAGCTACATGGAATATTCACAGCCTATGAAATGAGAACAGAACAGGAAAATCCAGTTACAAAGGAAGCAGCATTCAAAGAATCTAAGAAGACAAAGAAAAAGAGGAAGCAAAAACCAAAGTCAGAATGTAGCTACAGTGATGATTCAGAAGCAGATGAAGAAATGGAAAACTTCGTAAGAAAGTTGCAAAAGGGAATAGGTAAATATAAAGGTAAGCTTCCATTGAAATGTTTTAATTGTAGTAAAACTGGTCATTTTGCAAATAAGTGTCCTTATGCCAAAAATTCATATAGTGATGAAGAGGAAGAGCCTAAGAAATAAAAGAGATATCAAAAGGGAAACTGGAAAAACAAAAAGAAATCCTTCAAGAAAAATATATACTTAAGAAAATATAGTTCCTCATCTAGTGAAGATGATGAAACTGACAATGATTCAGAAAATGTACTATTTATGGCTAAGGAAAGTAAAACAATAAACTCCAAAGTTAAGAAGAAGAAGGTGAAGTCAATCTCAGAGCAGAATTAATTAGTGCCTTAGAAGAACTAAGGAAAGAAAGAAAGAAAAACAAGTTACTCAAGAAAGAACTAAACGAAACTTAGAATCTAAACGCAGAGGAAGTCAACCAGGTAATTATGAATTTGAAAGTCCAGGTAGAAGAGGACAAAAGGACTGAAGAAATACTTAGAAGTCAGCTAGCACAGAAGGAGAAGATTATTGAAAGGTTGGAAGCAGAAGAAATCACTCTAAGAAAATATCTTCAGAAGAAGGACATGCACCAAGATATCACCAAGACATTGGATAAGATCATTAACAATCAAAGACTATAGTATGAAAGGTCTGGACTAGGATACAACCAAATGCATACTGAGAAAGGTTCAAGCTCCATGATGAAAGGAATAGAACAAAAGAGTTATGCAGAAGTTCTCAAAGGAAGGAATCATGGTCAACAAGAATAAAAAAGAAATGAATACATAAGACCCTCTACATTCAAGCAGCAAGGAAGCTTGAATCATTATGAAAGAAACAACCAAAGAGAAGATCTTTATAAGCCAAGGTAGAATTACATAATGACTACACAACAAGGAAAATCATTTACTCCCAGGTATGTATATTTATTGTATGGTCATTGTTTTTATTGTACTAACTTTGGACATAAGGTTGCAGATTGCAGGGCTTATGAAAGAAATAATCCGGTAAGAAATTTTTATGTGGCCCCACAAAATATTGAATGTTATAAATGCCACAACGATGGACACACAACGCAAAATTGCARAAGCATGATAAGGCCTCCTATGAAATAAAATGTTGATGTGGGACACAAGAAGGTTTGGAGAAAAAGTGAAAAACAAGAGGAGAAAGTAAATGAAGAAMAATTCCAAGGAATCGTACTTTCAGGATTTGCATCAGCACAAGAACACGATGACTTTACRGGCAAAGAGGAAAGTGTCGAAATTCAAGTGGAGGATGAAGAAGAYGTCAAAACTCAGGATGATGACAAAATTCAGAGAGAGAATGAAAGGGAAGATGTACATACCAACGAAGAGGAAGATGGTTCTGCATGAAAGTGGGTATTGTTCTGAGCATTCAACTTGTAGACTCYCGGGTAATATGAATAGTAGACATGGGGAGTCTATGCAGTAGATAAGACAGATAGGTCAGTATTGTGGACAATTGAGTAGCAGAGTATTAGACAATATGGACAGAGATGGATTCATAGATTGGTTCAGAAAGTGGATCAGAGATTGATTGAGATATTGGTTCATAGATAGGTTCAGAGAGTGGCTTAGAGATAAAGGAACATTATCATAATGGATGATAATGACACATGAATATTTGAATGCTTATTCTTGAATGTTTTTCATATATGTCAGTTGATTACTCAAGGAAGCACCAATGGATAGTAACTCCAATACGTTGAGGTATAATGATCCAGATTTATGAGCATAATGAAATGAATAATAGACTGAATGCAATAGAACAGAGATACAGAGAACAACAACATATGTCCAATGAACAATAACTTCTATTGAGTAAATAAAATAGGCTAAAACTATAAAACTGCAGAATGGAAAACAACTTGCTTGAATGGTGGTAGCTATCTCTGAGAAGAGATGTGGCTGCTACACGCATCCATTTGAGCAAAATGATTACAACGAGGCTCCAGAGGCCTTTTTAACATTACTCATGAATGCCAAAACCCTAGACATCCAAAAACCTAACCCTGGGAGGTGAAACGCCAAAAGTTATGTGGGCCCAATGGGTAAGTTGGTACCTCAACTTCCCGAGGTCATAACGTTTGCATACGACCTTCGTTTTAGGCACATGATAGCCTGTTGGAAAGGTATTTTCGAGGAATACATATTATGCCATCAATATCAAACTTTGTCTATAGTTTGACTATGACAAGCAAAAAAACATTGTTTAGGGCCCCAAAACAACCCTGGAAGTACAAAAAGATGTACTAACATGAAAACTTCCAAAATAAGCCAATTGTATTAGGTGAGAAGCCATCAATCTCAACCTGGAAGACGTGTAGGGATTCAGACAGCCCCGGAAGTGTAAAACCCACAATTATAAAGAATTACAAAAGAACGTGCTAAACTAAAAATTGTCAAGAGGATCCAGTTGGAATAGGTGGGTGGCTGCCAATATCCACCTAGATCAGTCCTACCCCCTTAGGAAGCAATGGTCTCCATTGCGTTGAGTTCCCCCATCAGGTGAGTAAATTTCTGTTGAATTTGGCTCTGGGTGAGCCACTTGCCTTGGTGCAGGAGTTGCCCTGCCTTAACAACCCAATAAAGTTGGATCCTCTGCTAGTGAGTGCCATTGACATGTGTGTCCACTATTTGATCATTGGATGCATGTTCCATGAAGTCAAGGTTGATCTATGTTGGTGTCAATTGTTTTGCGATCTCCGAGGTGTCAAATAATGGTGGAAAATATGGTCAGAGGAGGTCCACATTGAACACTGGGTGCAAGCCAAGGCAGGGGGGAGTGTTGAGCTCAAAATTATTGTCACCCATAGCCTTAGTTATGGTGTAAGGCCCATAGCGAAGTGGGCGTAGCTTCCAATGGATCCCTGTAAGGCGTTCTTTCTGCAAATGTAACCAAATCTTGTCTCCCACCCGAAACTTATGCACTACCCGGTGTTGATCATGGCGTTGCTTGTACTTAGAATTGGCTTTATGAAAAATCTCATGGACCTGTTAGTGGATGTGTTGAATCCACTCAATGAATCTAGTGGCTTTGTCGGCCTCAAACTGAAAATGGGAAGAGTTTGTCTGTGTGGTTTCAATAAGTAGTGCAACATCAATGGGACCCAAGGTTTGGAATCCTAGCCCCACCTAAAAGGGGCTATGGTCGGTGGAGCTATGAAGAGCCATGTTGTAGTTGTGTTGAACATAGGGAAGACTATCATCCCATGTACATGGATGCTTAGAGTTATACATGCGCATGATGTGCACAATCATCTAATTGACGATCTTTGTTTGGCCATCTATTTGAGGGTGGAAGGTAGTGGATTTAGTGAGCTTGGTGTCCAAAAGTGACCAGAGACTCGACCAAAATGTGTTGAGGAACCTACTGTCCCGATCAGAGATGATGGTCTGTGGTATACCAAAATGGATGCACACTCATTCGAAGAAGAGTTTGGCAGCATTTATCGTTGTGATGCTCTTCTTGCAGACTATGAGAATGGCTATCATCAAAAATCGATCAACCACCACAAATATGAAACCATTTCTTCCTTGGTGGATGGAAGGTCAGACATCTAATCCATCGAGATGGATTCCCAAGGCCTCTCATGAGTAGGAAGAGGGGTGTATAATCCTTTCTTCTTGATGGCTAGCTTGGCAATGACACAGGTAGTGCAAGATCTGATATACTTGCTGACGGCATGTCAAAGTTTCTGCCAATAAAAATGTTTATGTAGAATGGACACAATTTTCTCCACGCCAAAATGCCATGCCATCCGATTGTAGTGAGCCTCCCAAATCATCTTTGCATGCTCACTTGCAGAAACATAGAGATGGCTCAGATGGCATAACAATCCATCCTGAATGTGAAAATCGGTGACATTCGCACATGTACCGAAGAGTCGATAGGTGGTGGTGAAGTCAGGATCTCGTTGATAAAGTTTGGGCCACTCTTATGCCTCATGCCCACATGAATGGAGCACGGTGGTGAGTGCAGCCACTGGAGATTTATTGAGGCACTCAGCGACACAATTTGTGCTCCATGTCTTATACTTGATGTTGAGATGGAACGGTTGCAAGTATGTGGACCACTTTTGATGGCGGTCATTCTACAACTTCCCTTATGTCTGTATGAACTACAGAGGCTTGTGATCAGTGTGGATGATTGTCTCCTTTACCATAATGTAATGTTTCCATTGACGGCAGGCTTGCACGATGTAATACATTTCCTTGTCATAGGTGGGGTACTTTCGAACGGTATTTGAGAGTGTCTCACTATGGTATGCTATTGGATGTTCATGTTGAGTGAGAACTGTGCCTACAACATAGTCGGATGCATCAGTCTCAATCTCGAATGGTTGTTGTAGATCAGGTAAGGAGAGTACTGGATCTGAGCACAAGTGATGCTTTAAATCATCAAACGCTCGTTTTTGTGCCTTACCCCATGAAAATTTTTCCCTGCCACCATCCTTGGTCACTTGGATGAGGGCCCATGCAATATGGTAGAATCCCAACATGAACTATCGGTAAAAGTTGGCAAGTCCCAAGAAGCTTTGAAGCTTGGTTAGTGTGGTCGGGAATGGCCAATCACAGATGACTTAGATCTTAGCTAGATCCACATGTATCCCATGCTCATCAACAATGTAGCATGAGTATTGGACCTTATTCATGCCAAAGGAGCATTTTTCCAAGTTGGCATATAGCTTGTGTTTCCACAGAGTGCTCAAAACCTACTGAATATGTTGCATGTGCTCCTCCCAAGTTCTGTTGAAGATGAGGATGCCATCTAGATATATCACCACAAAAGAGTTGGTGAAGGGTCTCAATACATCATCCATCAACCTCATGAAAGTGGTTGGTGCATTTGTTAAGCCAAAGGGCATGACCAACCATTCGAAGAGACCTTCTTTAGATTTGAAAGTTGTCTTCCATACATCAATCAGTTTGATGGGAACCAGGTGGTAACCAGACTTTAGGTCAATCTTGTTGAAGAACTTTGCCCCCTTGAGTTGGTCAAGAAACTCATCAATTCGAGGAATTGGATATCGGTTCCTCATTGTGATTTTCTTTAATTCTTTGTAATCAATGCAGAGTCGCCAAATCTCATCTTTCTTCTGCACCAGTACAATCAGGCTTCCGCAAGGGGAGGAGCTAGGTCTGATGTGCCAATTTTGAAGAAGCTCTTATATCTAATGCTTGATTTCATCATTTTCCATCAGCGAGCAATGATAGATTTGTCCATTATGCATAGGTGCATCGGGGGTTAGATAAATTGGATGCTTGACTTGGCAGTGCATCGGTACCTTGGTGGGTGAGAAGAAGATGTCTTTGTACTCTTCCACAATCCCATCCACTTGCTTCTGCTGCAAAGAGAGGCTCTGTGTAGAGGCCACATATGTGGCAACGACCTTTTGTTGACTGTGAGAAAGAATCACAAAGAAGATGCACTTCCCAGTATGTGAAATGACCTTACTGCATTACTTAGCAGAGATTAAAGAAATAGCGGTAGGCGGTGCTACCTCTGGTATCATGTAAATTTTTCTACCCAAAGTAGTAATAACATTTCAGGGTCTAGACTCATACACAGCATGTCCCTTCCATAATTATGGTTGTCCTAAAAGAACATCAAAAACTTCAAGTGGAGCAATATCACACAATACCTCATCTTTGAAGGGCTTGATGTCGCAGGGTAGACGACACTGTTGGCTGATGCAAATATCTCTTCCTTGGCGAAGCCAACCGATGGTGTAGGATTGTGGGTGCGATGTCATTGGCAGGTCTAGCCACTTGATGACCTCTATTGATATTAGGTTCTTTTGACTACCACTATCGACAATGAAATGAAGCAAAGCCCCCTTTACCCACATATGTGAGTGAAAGAGGTGTTCCCCTTCCTCTAGTTCTTATGGTTTGCTTGGTTGGAATTTGGTGGTAGCGACAGTGGCTTTGGGTTCGACATCAATAATATTCTTCCCTCCTTTTGGATTTGATTCGGAGTCAGAATCTGCCTCTGACGCGGAAGCTTTCAAGTCGGTCACTAGTAACTGCTTGGAGTGACATTCTTCGGTGTTGTGCCAAGGGATTTTATGGTATTCCCACCACTTTACCATGTCCTTCTTCAACTTTTCATTACCCTTCTTGTATTGCGGATTGGACTAGTTTTCCTAAGAATGGCCATATTTTATATGTCCCTTGTTTTGTGGGTTGGGGCCGAATTTGCCTTGCTTCGGCTGTGAGGAGTTTGAAGATCCAAACTCTCGCCTCATCTACTTAAATTTTTTCTCAATCTAGATAGCATATTGACCCATCAGCCATCAAAAATTTCTCTTTTTCGATCAAAACACTTCTCCAAATTGGTCGAAACCCGACCATTGGCCCATCGACCATCAACAACTTCTCTTGTTCGATCAAAACACTTTGTTGAATCCAGCAGACCCGGTTGTCGATGATTTCCTTTGGCCAACTCCAACACTTAGAAAATTTTCTACAAATATCTCGATGAATTTGGATCGTTGATCTCCCATTGAAAAATGATCTCAGTCGTCGATCTACCAACTTCGTCCAACTCTGTCAACGCCTGACCCTTGGTCATCGATCGTCAGAGATTTCTTTTGGCCGAACGAAACTCTTCATCGATTCGGCCAACCCAACCATTGACTATCAACCATTTCTCTTGGCAAATTCCCAACACTTAAAATTTTTGACCAAATCCCCGATGAATTTGGACCGTCGATCGAATCCAACTCCCAAACCACTTAAACTAATCTAGATCATCGATCTGCTTCAAATTCCCAACTGTTGAAAATAGATCTTGGTTGTTGATCTACTCAACTTTTCAAACAACCAAAACCTTATGAATTTTTAAATTTATTGAAGTGAATCTGGGGCGTTGATCTCAAAATTAGATACGATCTCGGTCGCCAATTCACTAAACTCTATAAAACTCTACAATGACCATTAAAACATGAAATTCAACCTTGCAAGTCAAATTTAGCTTTGCAACTCTACAGATAGACTCCATTAAACCCTTTAAACAATTATGATTCATTTAAACTCGAATCTTACTCACGAATTTGGGGATTTTTCATTTATTTTCTTTGTTTTTCCCCAAATTCGCATAGACTGAAGTCTACAACAAAATATTGCCCAATTCACACTTGTTATTGGCCCATACAGGCCCAATGTTTGAACCAGAGGCTCTAATACCATAATGTAACGTTCCCCAATGCAACCGAGAAACATTACTATGTGGAATACTCATAAAAATGAAAATTTCTGGTAACTGATTAATTTCCTATAGCTTTCAACTACATATTACAAAAAAAAACTAATTGTCAATTGTTACCATTATTTACATGCACCTACAACATGCTAAAATAGACATGAAATGCAACTAATAAGATAAATTACAACAACATATAATCAGTCTCATACACAGAGTTTAGGCACATCAATTTAACTCATAGAATAACACAATAACAAGATAAAACACTTATCTTTTAAATTTGGTTGTGCAACCAATTGCTTAGGACAGACATTCCACCCAACCATAGACTTGTTATTCCAAATCTCAACAACAAGTCACCCCCAAGCCGAGGCTAGCAATCCGCAAAAGAGGGTGGTCTCTCACTATCCACTCGCAACTCAAAAATCCCACAACCCACAGATATTATCCTACAGTTATCCTGATTTTCCACCAGCTCTCTTCTTCTTGACCTGCCCAACCCAAGGAATGTAACCCTTCAACAATCATCTCAGTCCCTCACACATCCGATTCATTTATTAAGGTCTCTCAGGCACATGTAACCAGGAGTATCTCAACTGGGAAACTCGAGGGAACTCACTACCAGGAAAACCACCAACAACAACAACAAACACTTGTTGTTACAGTGCAACTCACACATGAGTTCATTCTTTAGGCCTGACAACCTAGCTCTTTATTCTTCAGCTCCAAATACACTCAAAAAACACTCCAGCATTCTCTAGAATTCACGCTCCATGGATGCTCCAGCTCCAATCTCTCTTTTCTCCTCTCTACTTGTTGTTCATGCAAAAAAAATATTTGTGTAAAAAATGTTGTAGATGCCCATATGAATTTCCTCTCTTTGGATTACTTGCTTGACTTACACACTTCTCCAAGATTATTTTACTCAACTACCATGCTTCCAATAACTATGGGAAGTGACTTCTCACACCCACCCTCTTACATGCATTCAATGATTGTCTTTGGGAACACTCGATCGGAAATAGAGGTTTAATACATAATGATAATAAAATTTAGGAATGTGGGTGGAATTAATAGACATGGGTATTTCCCCCTTCGAACCCTCTATTAGGCATTCTCCTATACCCTCCCCTTTCTTGTGGATTAATTTATCCCCCATCTCTGTCCATGTCCCCTTAGTAGTTGGCATCACATTTTATTATTAAAACTTAGAAATGCATTTCGCATATACATCGCTTGGTCGTAGCCACACATTATATCTACATTAAGCATAAATTAAATGGGGGGTTATAGTGGGGACCTTACATTAGTGAGGGAGGATGTTCTCACATCAACCTATTGACTTGCACGCTAAAGCCAAATTTTGGATTGATAAAACATTTTTTATTTTT